>ML677371.1:4645525-5159916 GCA_007922305.1 Dermatemys mawii | reverse complement strand
CCAGCCACACTGGAGGTTTGAGCTACTCCCTGTGGATCACCCCACTCAATGACTGTGCGTTCTAGGAAGCAAGCCAGCTAGACAGCAAAACATCAGAGCTTCCTCCCCATGCCACACTCAGTTTTGCATAAATTAACAGACATTATGGCCAGAAGAGACAATTACAGCATCTAATCTGATTCCCTGCATATCACAGGTCTCCTGTGTAGCATAACAGCTAGTTTTTGACAAAACACATTCCAGAAAGACATCTAGTCTTCATTAGAAGACATCAAGAGATGGACAATCCACCACTTCCCTTGGTAGTTTGTTCCTTTGGTGACTCATGCTGGCTGTTGAATGTTTGTACCTTATTTTTAATATGAATTGGTCTCTTTTCAGTTTCTACTTTAATACCCATTTTTTTCCCCTCCAATTAGGCACTTCAGCGAAGTCACCTCCTGAACTTTTTTATAAGCTAAACAGGTTGAGCTCTTTCAATAGCTCTTTTCTCCAGCCCTCAGAAATTTTGTGGCTCTTTGCTGCCCCATCTCCAATTTCTCAACATCTTTTTCAAAGGTGGAACCAAAACTGGATGCAGGATTCCAATATCAGTCTCACTGGTGCTGTGTCACCTCCCCATCAGACTCACTACTCTCTTCATACTTCTAATGATGGGTTTAGCTCTGTTCACCACAACATCACAGTGCGAGCTCATGCTGAACAGTTTGCCCAGTATGGCCCCTAATTCCTCTTCAGAGTCACTGCTTTCCTGAATACATTTCCCCACTCTGTACATGTGGCCAGCATGCTTTTTTGCTAGGTACAGGACCTTGCATCTGGTTCTGTTCAAACTTGTTTTGTTTGAATGAATCCAGCTTACCAAGGGATCCGGATCACTCTGTATCACTGCCCAGTCCTGGAGAGTCTCTTCAGATTCCTAGCACCCAGTACTTGCTCCCCACAGCACAGCGAGAAACAGCCATCCAGCCCAGCTGGTCCACAGGGGCTAAGCATAGAACAAACACATGCTTAGGAGTTATGTTATCCATAGGCTCTGAACAACACGTGGGAGTTAGTAACTTACAAGTGCAATAGATATCTATAGGGTAGACAGGCCTCCAACACTCTCTCAGCCTCCAACTCTGTACAATGGGAATAATTAACAAAACCTTGATTAGCTCTCTTTATAGTTGTGGAAACCGAGGCACTCAGAGATGAAGAGACTCACTCACGGTCACAAAGGCAGGAACAGAAAACGGCCTCTCTGCTTCAAGTTCAGTAATATCTCTAGTAGAGGTTTTCTTCTTTTCCTGTTCTTTAACTTCATGTCCCTGCAGAAGAAAGATTTTCTCTTAGCCAGCTGACACTAATGCATGTGGATGTCATTCCAAAAGATTTGCTCTGGCTCAGTCACATCTTATAGGTTCGCTGGAGTAACCAACAAGTGACATTCTAGGGCCTGTGTTATACAGGAGGGCCAACTAGATGGACATAATGGTCCTTTTTGACCTTAACATTTTTGTGCTGCCAAGACGATAACTTTGAACCTATTTTCCCTCATTCACTTTCAGTTGGAATCATTTAAATCCAGTCCAAAGGATTTCCTTTTCCATTGTTCTCTTCAGCACCTTTCATAGCAAAGTTACTGTTATCCCGTAGGCTTCCAGTTTCAGCCTGTCCCAGAGTGAGACAGCCATTGGAGGTGGGATGGGGTTAGAGCTCAACTGCACCTAGCCCAGGGTATGCAACTCCCCAGATGAAGGGAATAAGTGTGGGGGTCACATGACAAGAAGCAACATGTGACTAGGACCCAGGCCTGCTGGGAGATATAAGGGAAGCCTGTGCTCAGCCGGGAGAGAGATCCCCAGAGGATCAGGCCTGAGAGGGGTTTGGATAGTCCTTTAAAGGTCAAGGACAAGCTGGGAAGGGGCCAGGCTGAGCACATAGGACAAGATCCTAGGAGTGAAAACAGAGCAGTTTAGGTGATTGGGCCAATTGGCTTAGGCACTTAGGGCCAGAGACCCACAGGTGACAATGATTGTTGGGGTTTATGTCCTTCTGCCCCAGGGTAGATTTTTTTAGTGGAGAAAACTGTTACAATAGGGGGAAGTGAGTTAACCCCCAAGGTCTCAAAAAATAATTGCAAAACAGTTTTTAAGTATATCATAAGCAGGAGGACTGCTAAAAAACCAGTGGGGCCACTGGACAATCAAGATGCTAGAGGAGCACTCAAGGACGATAAGGCCATTGCAGAGAAAGTAAATGAATTCTTTGCATCGGCCTTCACTCTTGAGGATGTGAGGGAGATTCCCAAATCTGAGCCATTCTTTTTAGGTGACAAATCTGAGGAACTGTCCCAGATTGAGGTGTCATTAGAGGAGGTTTTGGAACAAATTGATAAACTAAACAGTAAGAAGTCACCAGGACCAGATGGTATTCACCCAAGAGTTCTGAAGGAACTCAAATGTGAAGTTGCAGGACTACTAACTGTAGTCTGTAACCTAGCATTTAAATCAGCTTCTGCACCAAATGACTGGAGGATAGCTAATGTGATGACAATTTTTAAAAAGGGCTCCAGAGGTGATCCTGACAATTACAGGCCAGTAAGCCTGACTTCAGTACCGGACAAACTGGTTGAAATTATAGTAAAGAACAAAATTGTCAGACACATAAATGAACATAATTTGTTGGGGAAGAGTCAACATGGTTTTTGAAAAGGGAAATCATGTCTCACCAATCTACTAGAATTCTTTGAGGGGGTCAATAAGCATGTGGACAAGGGGGATCTAGTGGATATAGTGTGTTTAGATTTTCAAAAAGCCTTTGACAAGGTCCTTGCTAAAATCTTTTTAGCAAAGTAAGCAGTCCCGGGATAAGAGGGAAGGTTCTCTCATTATCATAAAAGACAGGGAAAAAGGGATAGGAACAAATGCTCAGTTTTCATAGAGGTGAATAGTGGTGTCCCCCAGGGGTCTGTACTGGGACCAGTCCTCTTGAACATATTCATAAATGATCCGGAAAAAGAGGTAAACCGTGAAGTGGCAAAATTTGCAGATCTTACAAAACTACTCAAGATAGTTATGTCCCAGGCAGACTGCAAAGAGCTACAAAAGGGTCTCTCAAAACTGGGTGACTGGACAACAAAATGGCTGATGAAATTCAATCCTGATAAATGCAAAGTAATGCATATTAGAAAACATAATCCCAACTGTACAAATAAAATGAGGGGTCTAAATTAGCTGTTACCACTCAAGAAAGAGATCTTGGAGTCATTGTGGATAGTTCTCTGAAAACATCCACTCAATGTGCAGCAGCAGTCAGAAAAGCGAACAGAATGTTGAGAATCATTAAGAAAGGGATAGATAATAAGACAAAAAATATTATATTAATTGTATATAAATCCATGGTATGCCCACATCTTGAATACAGCATGCAGATGTGGTTGCCCCATCACAAAAAAGATACATTGGAACTGGAAAAGGTTCAAAAAAGTGCAACAAAAAATATTAGGGGTATGGAATGGCTGCCATTTCCTCACTTCTGACTGCTCAAACCTGCAACATTAATTAAGTTCTTTTAATGTAGTTTTTTGTGTAATTTCCTGGGTTTGCAATAAACAAACTGAAACACCTCCCGCCCCCGAAATTCCATCTCGTGGCATCCTGTTGAAACGCACATGGGTCATCAGCAGGGCTGGAACATTTTGATCCACAGACCTCTGTCACTTGACCTAATGGCTGAAATCATAGCAATAGTAGGTTGTCATCCTCTATGTGGACCAGCACTTGAGACGGATGAGGCACACTTTGCCAGTGGGTTTCACAGATACTTGCTGACAGCAGAGGAATGGTGAGACTCAGGAATCTTTGGTCCCATTCCAGACTCTGATGGGGACTGTGCTCTAATGAGCACAGGCACATCCTCCTCTTTTTCCTCAAGCTTGATACATTCTGTCCTGTCCTAGTCCTGTCTCCTCCCCATCCATAGCTCCCTGTCACAATCCCATTCTCCTTGTCTACCCAGTTGCAATATCCACTTCCCAGGCTTTGCATCTTAGTCCCAGTCTCCCTCTCCAGGCTCACTGTTTGATTCCCAATTCTCTCCCATTCCCTATGCCTAATCCCCATCTTCTTGCCCAGCCAGTCTCAGTCATTCCTCTCCCAGCTCTGAATCCAATCTATCTGCCCTAATCTCCCTCTTTGGGCTCCTCATCCAATCTCAAGTCCCTGCCCCAAAGCTTTGAGGTGCTAGAACTTAAAGAAAAGGTCACGAGAAATTTTTAACATGGGTAAAACCATACTTTATTCCTCTCTGTCTGCTGAACATTTTTACAAGTAATTTTCCAGAATGACTCAGGTGTGGGCATCTTCCTCACATGTTATGCACTGGACAGATGCAAAAAATTCATTTAGCTTCTCTGCAACAGCCTTGTCTTTCTTGAGTGCTCCTTTAGCACCTAGAGTGACCCCAGTAATTCTTTGGCAGGCTTACTGTTTCTGATGTACTTTTAAAAAATTGCTGTTCATTTTTGTATCTTTTGCTAGTTGCTCTTCAATTTTTTAAAGGCCTGCCTAATTATACTTTTACATTTGACTTGCCAGAGTTTATGCTCCATTTTATTATCCTCAGTAGGATATGCCTTCTAATTTTTAAAGGATTTTTTTTTTTGCCTCTAACTGCATCTTTTACTCTCTTGCTTTGAAGTGGTGGCATTTTTTGGTCCTCATGTTTTTATTTTTTATTATTGGGGGTATACATTTGAGCCTCTATTATGGTGTTTTTAAATAGTTTCCATGCAGCTTGCAGGCATTTCACTCTTGTGATTGTTCCTTTTAATTGCCATTTAACTAACTTCTTCATTTTTATATAGTTCTTTTTGAAGTTAAATCTACTGGGGCACAGGACGGTAAGTTTCATTATATTATTGTAACCACTATTACTGAGTGATCCTGTTCTCCACTTAGGACTAAATCAAGAATTGCTTCTTCCCTTGTGGGTTCCAGGACTAGCTGCTCCAGGATCAAGATTCTCATTTGTAATGACATTCTAGATCTATCTTTGTTTATATTTTAATTTTAAACACTTTTTACCTTTCTTACTATAAAACAGTATATTTCCATGTTAAAGGAGTATGCTGTTTACAAGGTAACTCTCTAATGTAAAATAAATTAAAAAGCACCCATAAGTTAGTATTATAATAGTTATTTTCATTAATAGACCAAATCCTTCTGTTTTTACCCAAACCATAGGCAAAAATTCCACTGAATATTTATTATAATATTAAGTGTTTATAGATTCCATATTTAGTAATAGTTAAGCTCTAATTAATTTTGAATTACAAGTCAAATTCTGTCCTCAAACTCGCATGGTCCATTTCTACTGATTTTGTTCACAGGACATGGGGACAGGAGCATGTAAAATTAATAAACTCCACATCAAATTCTCATAAGGGATCCATGAGAATTTTTGCTGTTTGCTAAGCCTTTTATGTTTTGGGGAAATATTTTTCCCCAGAGAAAATAACCCAAGGAGCCAGAAGAGCAGTGTCTAGTTTTAAATAAATAATTTGTCTGTATCTGTGAGATTACAAAAAACTACACAATTTTAAAACAAATCTCAGATTTGCAACTAATTAAAAAAGCAGCTTTGTGTAGCTCAAACGCTTGTTTCCCCTCACCAACAGAAGCTGGTCCAATAAAAGATAGTACCTCGCCCACCTTAGCCCTTTAGAATGTAAAGATCCTTCAGATCTGTGATACTCCTTGTTACCTTTCACAGCACACACACAAAGAAGGTAGATTAAAAATATACTCTCACTGGATATTTTGCAATGCAATACCATTTTTTTATTTCTTAAAATCCAGACTTTTAACATAAGAATCAAAAAGAGAGAGAGAGAGAGAGAGAGAGAGAGCAGGCCGTTCCCTAAAGCAAAGAGGCACAATTCACCACAACTTACTGCAGGCAGGCTCCTTCCAGACTGACTGCTGCTTGGGCCACATTTCATGCTTCCCTACAGAGCCCCTTACCTGAAAGCGGGACCAGAAGAAAACCCGGAGCATTTAAACTGATATCTTACAATTTTAATACAGTTTCCCATACACCACAATTCTTAGTCCTGCTTACTTTCTTTTAGGTTCTGACTTCTGCTTCCAGAGCTCCTCCACTCTACCTTTCTGTCACATTAACCCTTTCATTTCAGACATCAAGCTGCCAGTCTCTCTCCCTTACTGTCTCTGCCTCTTCTTCCCCCATCCCCATACCTTTGCTGTGTCTCTGCTGCCACATCTTTCATTCACTTGCAGACAATATTTGTTCCCACACTTCTCTTCAACTGTTGCAGTCTCTTCTCTTGTACACCTGCAAATAATCTGTCCTTAATACCACCACTTTTCCATGCCATACTCGTGTGACCAATACTATCTCTCCCCATTCTTCTTCTTACACCAGGGGTAGGCAAACTTTTTGGCCTGAGGGCCACATCTGGGTATGGAAATTGTATGGTGGGCCATGAATGCTTATGACATTGGAGGCTGGGGTGCAGAAAGGGGTAAGGGCTCCAGCTGGAGTGCAGGCTCTGGGATGGGGCCAGAAATGAGGAGTTCAGGGTGCAGGAGGGGGTTCCGGGCTGGGGTGTGGGAGGGCTCTAGCTAGGAGTGAAGACTTCAGGGATGAGGGGTTGGGGGTGCAGGAGGGTGCTCTGTGCTGGGACTGAGGGATTCAGAGGAGGATCAGGGCTGGGGGTTGGGTGCAGGAGTCGGGGTGCAGGCTCCAGGCAACGCTTACCTCAAGCAGCTCCTGGAAGCAGTGACATGTCCTGCCTCTGGCTCCTATGCGGAGGCGCAGCCAGGCAGCTCTCCATGCTGCCCTGTTGGCAGTTCCCGGCCAACGGAAGCTGTGGGGCCAGCACTTGGGGTGGGGGCAATATGTGGAGTCCCCTGGCTGCCCTTACATGTGGGAGCCAGAGTGGGGATGCCAAGCCATGGCACACATAGAGCGGGGCAAGCCCTGGACTCAGCTTCCCAGTGGGAACTCAAGGGCCAGATTAAAATGTCTGAAAGGCTGGATGTGGCCTCCCGGGCCGTAGTCTGACCACCCCTGTCTTACACCATGGCTCATTCCATCCCCTAAAATCTGATTTCTATAGGCCCAATGCTGTTCCCTTTAAATCAATGCAAAAATTCCTTCTGGCATCAAAGGGAAGTCAGCTGAGGGCCTAGTGAATTATTGGGTCACTTTTAGGGTTCTGATAATCTCCTGCAAGGTTCTAGATACGTGCAACATGCTATGACTCCAGTATAGAGTTCAGTAAAATATGATTAGCCCTTCACAGCATGAAGACACACAATATAGCTAACATTTCCTCTGCCTATTCACATAACACTTTTAATAGAACTTGAAATCTAAATGATTAGTTTGCTAAGCAAACCCTGCTGAAATATTCTGTGTCACACTCTTTCTATGCTTTAATATATAGCAGGTGCCTTGAGAATTTATTTGGAAGTCATTTAAATTTAAAAGAAGAAACACAATGTGTCACAGGGGGTGGGAGAGTCCCATTCCCACACACCCCCCCCCCCCACTTCCTGGGATTCACAGTGATTCTTAGCCAGCAGTAGATCAGAAGGTTTATTGGAGATGCCAGGAACACAATCCAACTCCGAGCTTGTCAGTACAAACAGGCCCCCTTAGTCAGGCCCTTCTGGGGGGCAGGGAGATGAGACCCCGAATCCGGGCTCCCCGCCTCTTTCCCAGACAGCTTCTACTTGACCTCAGTCCCTCCACCTGTCTGCCTTCCTTTGTTCACTTCCCGGGCTGAAGGTGTCAACTCCCCTCCCGCCTCTCATCTCAGGTTACAGCTCCAGGTATCTCCCTTCAGAAAAGCCTTTCCCCTAACAGGAAACTTTTAAGATCATGTCCACCCTTCTCCCTGCTTGTCACATTACCCCCCGCTTCCAGACTGAACTGAGCGGGATCGCTCTGACCAGTGACCTGGGGAAGTTCAGGGCTCCCTCTCTGGGACAACGCATCCGCTATCATGTTGGCACTTCCCTTCACATGGACCACGTCCATGTCATAATCCTGCAGGAGCAGACTCCACCTCAGGAGCTTGGCGTTGGCCCCTTTCATCTGGTGCAGCCAGGTCAGGGGGGAGTGGTCGGTGTACACGGTGAAGTGTCTTCCAAATAGATACGGTTGTAGTTTCTTGAGGGCCCACACCATGGCCAGGCATTCCTTCTCGATGGCCGCGTAGTTCTGCTCCCGGTGGAGCAACTTCTTGCTCAGGTACACGATGGGGTGTCTCTCCCCCTTTTCATCCTCCTGCATTAACACCGCCCCCAGCCCCACGTCTGAGGCGTCGGTGAATACCACAAACGGCTTGTCAAAGTCCGGGTTTGCCAGAACCGGACCGCTGACGAGAGCCTCCTTCAGCACACAGAGAGCCCTCTGGCACTGCTCGGTCCAGATCACCTTGTCTGGTTTCCCCTTCTTGCATAGCTCAGTGATGGGGGCAGCTATGGCACTAAAGTGGGGCACAAACCTTCGATAGTACCCTGCCATCCCGATGAAGGCTTGGACCTGCTTTTTGGTCTGGGGCGCGGGCCAGTCTCTGATTGCCTCCACCTTGGCTGGTTCGGGCTTTAGGCGGCTGCTCCCCACCCGGTGTCCCAGGTAGGACACTTCAGCCATCCCCACCTTGCACTTCTCTGCCTTTATGGTCAGCCCAACCTTCTGGAGTTGGTCCAGCACTTGTCTAACCTGGGACACATGGTCCTCCCAGGTCTGGCTAAAGACACAGATGTCATCAATATACGCCACGGCAAAACTCTCCATCCCCTTCAGGAGCTGGTCTACGAGGCGCTGGAAGGTGGCTGGCGCCCCTTTGAGGCCAAAAGGCAGGGTCAGGAACTCATAGAGCCCCAGAGGGGTGATAAAGGCAGATTTCAGCCTGGCATCTGCATCCAGGGGCACCTGCCAGTAACCCTTTGTAAGATCCATAGTGGTAAGGAACCGAGCTCCCCCCAGCTTGTCTAGGAGCTCATCCGGCCTGGGCATGGGGTAGGCATCAGACACAGTGATGGCATTGAGCTTTCGATAGTCCACACAAAATCGGATCGACCCGTCCTTTTTGGGGACCAGCACCATTGGTGAGGCCCAAGGGCTGGAAGATGGCTGGATCACCCCCAGGGCCAGCATGTCATTGACCTCCTTCTCTAGGTCCTTGGCAGTGTTCCCTATGACTCGGAAGGGGGAGCATCTTATAGGGGGGTGCGATCCCGTCTGCACCCGGTGGACAGTCAGATTAGTGCGTCCAGGCTGGTTGGAAAACAGCTGCTGGTACAGTTGTAGCACCCCTCTGATCTCAGCTTGCTGGGCAGGGGTTAGCCGATCCGAGAGAGGGATTATGTCCAGGGGGGAGCCCACTCCTGTCCCAGGGAATAGATCTACGAGAGGATCAGCTCCCTGCTCCTCCCAATGTCCACACACGGCCAACACCATATTCCCTCTGTCATAATATGGCTTCATCATATTTACATGGTACACTCGGCAATGGTGCGCCCGGTTAGACAGCTCCACCACATAATTTACCTCATTTAGTTGCTTGACAACTTTAAAAGGGCCTTCCCAGATGGCCTGTAGCTTGTTTTTCCTCACGGGGATGAGAACCATCACCTGGTCCCCGGTGGCGTAGGTGCGGGCCCACGCCATGCGGTCATACCAGACCTTCTGCTTTTTCTGGGCTCTGGCCAGATTTTCCCTGGCCATGAGTTCCGCAAGTCTCTCTCGGAAGGTCAGGACATACTCCACCACCGATTCTCCCTCGGGCGCGGCCTCCCACTCCCATTCGTCTCTCATCAGGTCCAGGGGCCCCCTTGCCCTCCGTCCATATAGCAGTTCGAAAGGTGAAAATCCGGTAGACTCCTGGGGCACCTCCCGGTATGCGAACAGCAGGTGAGGTAAGTACTTGTCCCAGTCCTGCGGGTGCTGGTTCATAAAGGTTTTCAGCATCATCTTTAGCGTCCCATTGAACCTCTCCACCAGCCCGTTGGACTGGGGGTGATACGTTGTGGTCCAGCTGTGTCGGACCCCACATTTCTCCCACAAGCCCCGGTGCAGGGCTGACATGAAGTTGGACCCTTGGTCTGTCAGGACTTCCTTGGGGAACCCCACTCGGCTGAAAATGGTCAGCAGCGCGTCTGCTTCGATGGAGGATGGGGCACTGCCTCCGGGTAGCGGGTGGCAAAATCCACCACCACCAGAATGTATTTCTTCCCCGACCGGGTCATCTTGCTGAGAGGCCCCACTATGTCCATAGCCACCATCTGGAAAGGCTCCTCTATGATGGGCAAAGGCCTCAAAGCCGCTTTCCCCTTGTTCCGGGCCTTCCCCACCCACTGGCAGGGGTCACAGGATCGGCAGTACTGTCGGACTGCTGTAAAGACCCCAGGCCAGTAAAAGTTCTGTAGCAGCCTCTGCCCGGTGCGCCGGATTCCCTGGTGCCCTGCGAGAGGGATGTCATGGGCCAGGTACAGTAACTTGCGGCGATACTTCTGGGGGACCACCAGCTGTCTCCTGATCCCCCATGACTCCACTTCCCTGGGGGGAGCCCATTCTCGGTACAGGAACCCCTTCTCCCACAGGAACCTCTCCTGGCAGCCTCTCCCCATGGTCCGTACCTCGCTAAGGCCGGCCAGGTCCCTGAACTTCCGCAAGGAGGGATCTCTCTGCAACTCGGCCTGGAACTCAGCGGCTGGGGAAGGGACAGGGCCTGGATCCCTCGTACTTGCTGAGTCTGAGGCCGCAGCCTCATTGAGCCCGGTCCCTGGACATCCCCTCCCAGCTGGGGCAGGGTCCTGCACCCCCGGTACGGTACCCTCTCCATGGTCAGGGTGCAGTGTCCCTTGCCGGCTCTGGCTACGGGTCACGACCAGGGCGCCCGGGGGTTTGCTTGGCCAGTTCTCTAGGTCCCCCCCATCAACACCTCCGTGGGCAAACGAGGGTGCACCCCTACGTCCTTGGGGCCCTCCTTGTCCCCCCACTTCAGATGCACCCTTGCCACGGGCACCTTAAACGGGGTTCCACCCACCCCCATCAGGGTCAGGTAGGTGTTGGGCACCAGCCGATCTGGGGCTACTACTTTGGGCCGGGCCAGTGTCACCTCAGCACCCGTATCCCAGTATCCATAGACCTTCCTCCTGTCCACCTCCAGGGGAACAAGGCACTTGCTCCGCAGGGACAGCCCTGCGCCCACCCTGTAAACTGAGAACCTAGAGTCTTGAGTGTCCAGCCCCCCAGAGGAGCTGGTCTGGGGCACTCCTCCTTCCTGAGCAGGTGGTAAACTGCCAGTCCCCCTTACCTGGGCTGTCTGCCCCTCGTCGGGCTGGGTCCGTACCCAGTTAACCCTATGGGGGTTCGGTCTGCTCAGGCTGTCCTTGAGCTTGGGGCACTGAGCCCGTATGTGGCCTCTCAGGCCACAGTTATAGCAGCTCATGTCCCATTGGTCCCCTCGAGAGGGGCGGTCAGTCCTGATGCTGGACATTCCCCTTTTGAGGGGCTTCTCCATATTCCCCCTTTGGGAGATCCTGTGGTGACTCTCTCGCTGCATCGTGGTGGGTCTGTTCCTTTGGGACTCCTCCCGGCCACCTCTTGGCCGGCTCTTCACAAACTCGTCGGCCAGCCATCCAGCATGTCGCGGGTTCTCTGGCTTCTGTTCCTCCAACCACAACCTTAGGTTGGATGGGCACCGCTTATACAGTTGCTCCAGCACAATCATTTTAACCAGGTCCTCCTTCGTCTGGGCCGCATCTGCAGGCATACCCCTCCATGCGAATGGCCAGTTCTAGATATGTGCCCTCAGGGGTTTTATCCTGCCTCCGGAATCTTTCCCGGTACATCTCGGGAGTCAGCCCAAACTCGTGTAGCAGGGCCTTTTTGAACAGTTCATAGTTCCCTTTCTCTGCTGCTTCCATTCTGCCGTACACCGCCACGGCTTTGGGGTCTAGTAAGGATATGAGACACCAGAGCCTGTCTGCAGGGTCAACCCTGCGCACCTCACAGGCCATCTCAAAGGCCATCAGGAATTCATCTATATCCTCCCCTTCCTTACGCGGGGCCATGATGCACTTATCAAATCTCCTCCTCACAGGCTTGGATCCCCCGTCACACACCACAGCCGGGGCCGCACTGCTCCTCAGCCTGGCCAGCTCCATCTCATGCTGACGCTGTTTTTCCTCCTCCTCCCTCTCATGCTGTCGCTGCTTCTCTCGGTCCTGTCGCTCCTGCTCTCGGTCTTCCAACTCTCTTAGTCTCATCTCTCGGTCATATCCAAAGTGCCTCCGTTCCAGGGCTGGGGAACCCCGCCGGGAGGATCCCCTGCTGGCTGCCGGGGTCTGGGTGCCCTCGGTGTTTGCGGGGCTTCCCCCAACCCTGCCCCTAGGCATAGGTGAGAGGGGAGTCGGGATGTCCTCGGCAGCAGTCTGCCCCCTCCCCGTCGGGTCAGGCACCGGGGCTGGAGCTCTGTCTGCCGGGCAGCTCCCCTCAGAGGCAGGGCTCAGTGCATCCACACGATCCTTCTCCTCCAGCTGCGCAACCAGCTGGTCTTTGGTCAGCCTCACAATGTGCAGTCCCCGCTGCTTGCACAGCTCCACCAGGTCATTCTTAAGGTGCTTGGCATACATCTTCCTGCTGGCCACTCGCAGGCCTGTGCTCTCAACTTCCCACGGTTTCTAGGAGGAACCCCCTTATGTGCCAGCCCTTCTCACCACCACTCTCCCAGGGTCGAGCTGCCACTCTTCACCCCTAAGACTGCTCGCTGCAGTGCCCAAGGGGACCCCGCTGCTGCAACAGACCTTCTCGCTGGTCACACACTCTCAGGGGTTAAGCGTACCTCCTCCGCCCCCCGAAACCGTTTCTCTCTAGATCTTCAGCACACCTGGTTCCCGTCAAGTCCACTTTGTTATACTGCTCCCCAATCACTTACTGCAGGAAGTGCCGTTCACGGGGTGCAGTAGATCCCACCTCTGCCACCAGTTGTCACAGGGGATGGGGGAGTCCCATTCCAACACCCCCCACTTCCTGGGATTCACAGTGATTCTTAGCCAGCCAGTAGATCAGAAGGTTTATTGGAGATGCCAGGAACACAATCCAACTCCGAGCTTGTCAGTACAAACAGGCCCCCTTAGTCAGGCCCTTCTTGGGGGGCAGGGAGATGAGACCCCGAATCCGGGCTCCCCACCTCTTTCCCAGACAGCTGCTACTTGACCTCAATCCGTCCACCCGTCTGCCTTCCTTTGTTCACTTCCCAGGCTGAAGGTGTCAACTCCCCTCACCCCTCTCATCTCAGGTTACAGCTCCAGGTATCTCCCTTCAGAAAAGCCTTTCCCCTAACAGGAAACTTTTAAGATCATGTCCACCCTTCTCCCTGCTTGTCACACCATGATCATCCCAACTGCAGCTAACTTAGTTAATCAAATAAGATTTTTACATAGCTCAGGAACTTTCAGCAAAGATATAAGTAGCACCTCATTGGGGAATAAGATAAATAGAAATCTGGCTAGATTCTTGAACTCAATGGGGAATGATCAATGGCTCAATGTCTAGCTGGCAGCCGGTATCAAGGGGAGTGTCCCAGGGGTTGGTCCTGGGGCCCGTTTTGTTCAACATCTTTATTAATAATCTGGATGATGGAATGTAGGTGTGTGAGGAGAAAGGCCAAGCATGATGCCACAGTCTTCTATTTCATATCCTTAGGGCCTAAAAGACTCTTGCCCAGTCATGTCTTGGTGGGCTTTGCTGAGTCACTGGGTTGGCAATCCCTCTGGGGTGGTCTCGTGCAACTGAGTCCTACAGTTGAGCGGTCCCCCATGTGTGGTGCTTGAACAACTGTCATTGAATTGTAAATCTCTTGATTACAACTCCCCCTGCTGATTAACGGTCATGGAACATCCTCCTGAGCAGGGGTTCTTCTTATGTCACTAGGAAATTTACAGCATATTGCAGTAAAAACCATACAGCAAAATCTCATAACTTTATACACACTAATAATATACATATGTGGCTAGAACAATGGGTTTCAGCAGATCATGAACTTTCATATGATATCTTACATGGCATGCTTTGTATGAAATATTGCAACCCTATATGAATGATGAATATGGGAATTATAGGGGGCCACTTTGAGATAAAGTGTGTCACAGTAGGTCAAACTGTGATTTCCCCTTCTGGGGAATCTTTCCAAGACTCTCCATACAAGCAGCATTAGGGAGTCCTGACACCCACTATCCTGACTATGTCACTCCAGCAGTGACTCAATTCACTGACCCTATCAATACCGCTCTGCAGTGGTGGAACCCAGGCCTGCTCTCTGCTCTGGGTTCCAGTTCAGGGCCCTACAGCAAGCAGTTAAGGCCTGCAACTACATCTACCTTACTGCTCTCACCCCTGGACTGCTTCCTACCCTACTTCTCCAAGTTTTACATTCTCTAGCCTTCTTGTTCTTAGGACTATTAGATCAACCCTTCCTCCTAGGTTCCTATTCCCTGCTCCTTTCTTCTCCCTTACCGCAGGAAGAGAGATTGCACGTTTCTTCCCTGCCACCTCCCATACTGTTGCCACTGCCTCCTGGCTTTACAAAAGCCCCACCTGTTCCCTCAGAGGTGAGCTTTGTTCTAATTAGCACCCTCCATGTGGACTACATCTCCCAGTTTGCAGCTTCACTGGCTGATTGGGCCTACCTGGCCTAATTCAGCTCTTTCAACGCCAATGTGGGGAGCATATCCCATCACAGATCTGCTGATGAAAGCATCATATAAGAGTTAGGTGGTATTAAATTATTAATTATTATTATTGGCACTCAGGACTTTTCAGGGTCTTATATAACATCTTTCATTTAAGGTGTATCCCAAACGTCATATAATATTGTTAGAAAACTAGGGCTAGATTATGCCTGGCCCTTTTGTGAGTATATGGGATTGTTTGTGGGGGGGAGGATACAATGAGTCTTCCCCTCCCATGGACCATGTACAAGGACCCAGAACAACTGAAATGCTTGTGTTTCCTGTTAGCATCCTTACAGAAGCAAACAATCCTAAAGAGATCTTCACTGTCCCCGTCACATTGGCCAACCAAGCTGCCAGAACACATAGTGTGTACACACTTGAGAGTATTATGAAGTTCCATGGTTATGGTCTGTCCATAATTTCCATACCAAGTATGTTCAGAGTTAGAGGTCTGAGATGTAGCCTGAAGTGGGTCTTTTCTGTTTGTTTTTTGTGTTTGAATAACAACATTTTGTTTCTTTTGATTATAATCTCCCCTCTACACTTAAAGAATAGTACCCTGGGGGAGAAAATCTCCCCGAGTGAAAGATTTGGTGGTGGTTGTTACTGAACCAGGAACCACATTGCACAACTGGCACCATGTAACATTTACATTACACATTTTTTCATGTGAAATTTAGCAGCTTTTACCTTTGTGTTAAGTTGGCTTTGAATTTTTGGATACTTAGAGGAAAACCTCTGGGAAAGGGGATGGAGATCCCAAAAGAAATTAGACACCAGATCCCTTGAAAACTGAAAACGCTGGTGTTTGCTTAGTTCACCAATCAGATTTGTGCCTTAAACAGCAGTGATCACCATTAAATAATTACCAACATTTGCCATGCCACAGAATTGTGACACCACAATTGTCCAGGAGTCAGAGAACAGCGTGGCACATGCTGTTAGGTAAGACAGACACCTAGTTCTCACTGAGCAAAACAATGTAAGCAAAAGCTGAGTTGATCAAAATCTTAACTGTGGGACAAATACCAATCATGTAGGGGAGAAAAAAATCTTGATTCATGTCACAACTGTGCTTTTCAGTTTATGATAAATAATGATCCACAATGTCCTTGAATTTGGGAGGCCAATGTCATGCCAGCTGTGTTGGCATGTTCAAAAATTCAGCTTTTAATACAGAATGTTTTATCTTGGCTCTACTAGAGAAAATCTGATTGAATTCCAAAAATTACAAAAAAAAAAAAATCCTTCTCCCAAAAGATTAAAATATTATAATAGTTAGTAAAAGAGAGTAAAATTGCTTAATAGTCCTATTCAGTTTTAGACAGCTTTTAATTAAAAAAACAGTTTAGAAATCTCTTGCTCTGAATGGAGGTAGTTTGCTAAGGCTGATTTGGCAGCAAAGTAACTCCAGAAATAGAGCACTGGATCAGCTCTCATCCAGAAGGAGCAAAATTTCCAGATGTTGCTTTTACAGATACCAGCAGAATCTATATCTATGACCAGATGTGGTGACTCAGAGTTCTGTTTTATCATATCACTAATATACTCTGAGACTGGACAGTCACATCCTACCTTCTCTTATAGGCCCTGATTCATCAAGTCATTTAAGGACTTATGTGAATACTCCAATTGGGATTGACAATGTTCTTAAAGCTAAGCACCTGCTAAAGTACTTTGCTGAATCAAGCAATAATGCACAGAACAATGTGATCTGAATATGAGTCAACTGACTAACAAAATTCTCTTATCTACTGACTTGCCATGGAAATCCAGGTTTCCCCCTCCTCTTTTATCTTTCTGTACTTGATTTTATGGGCTTATTTCCTTCTGATTTATTTCTTCCCTTAGGCTTTGGTTTGTCTGTTTCCTATTGTTATAATTCATCAAACATTTCACACATAATTACTTTCCAAACCAAGGCAATCAATCCAGAGCAACATACTTAAAATAAATTATAATTCATAACATACCTTTCTGATATGTAATGTTTGTGTGATTTACAAAATTATTTCCTGTGTGCATTTATTATGTTGACAAGCTATAAAAGGATATAAAGTTTAATCTAATAACAAAAAGATAGGAATCGGAAATAGTCATGTTGTCTCCTATTATGTATAACTTCATTTTGTGTTCTACAACAAAATAAATAAAGTATAATCAGTAAGTCATCTACATCATTTAAATCACTTTTTCCCAACATTTATACAATGTAGGAATGCCCCATCTACCTTGTAGTTACAGATTTTCTGTTTGAGGCCTGCAAGCAAAAACCTTGACTGATAAAAATAATGCAAAGACTCAAGTTTGATTGAGCACAGGAAGTCGACAGATGATGTACCCCTTAAATCAATAGAATCTACAATGAGCAATTTGCTACATTCTAGCAACAAATGGCCACTATTTAGCCACTTGTAGCCACAATGTAGCCACTTGTAGGTAGCCACTATATACAATGTGTATGTGTATGTGAGGGGGAGGAGGTATTTAACAATACTGCAAGCCAACAGGAGATCTCACTGGAAATGGTGTGAGATTCTGGAACAAGCATCACTGCTGTAGTGCTTTGTAATTAGAAGGACTCTGTATTCTATCCTATAAGTTTCCTGTCTGCAAGTGTAGGCTCCAGCACCCGTGTGAAAACCCAGTGCTATCCATAAGACTTCTCCTGGGTACAGTTCTAAAGTAGCAGATGGTAATGCATGATCAGGCATCATCTAGCATCTTTTGGATACTCCTAGTATCTTCTAACATGGAACAAATGTGGAGGGGAGGGGATGTCTGTAGTGATCTCACCAAAAAGTGCCACTGCTGGCACTTACATTTGAATTAATATGCAAATTCAACTGTCAGCAAAGACTCATGGAGCTTTTGCATCAGCTTCAGCAAAGTAACTTAAAATAATATAATTGGCCACAAATATTACCAAATAGTCTGAACAAAGGATGTGGCCAGTAATGAAACTCATATTTTTAGTCTCTAATAGCTGTTAGATTTTCCGGACTGGAAAGCCTTTTCCAGCAGAATTTAGTTAATTACAATAATTTCCTAGAGGACATAGATGTGAATGAAATGATTTCATTTTAGAATCTTTCTCAGCTAGTTAAAAGGGTAATTTACAGGTTTAAGATGACTCTCCTGTTTTGGAGTCAGTTCTTGAGGCAAATCCTGAGAACTTGGCAACAGCAGATTTTGTTAATCATACTGTATTCCTCACAGGTCATGTACCTTTCATGCAAAGTCTCTCTCTTGCTATTCTATTCCTTTCCTATTGGTTGAGAAACCAATAACTATTTCCCCTAATACATTTGGTCAATTTCAATGCCAGTCTAACTTCCTATGCTACTGCTAACTCAAGACAGGCTTAGTATTGCAATGGTATGCATAACAAAACTGATCCTCAGCTGGTGTAAACCAGCCTTTTAACACATTAATTTCAAGAGAGTTCCAGGTGAAGATCTGGCCCAGTGTGTCTAGAAAAGCACTCCATAGAAAGAATATGTATGTGTGTTCATATGAAGCTATATCTCCGTGTGTAGATGCATACATATGGAATGACTTGTGATGTTTGCTTTCTATAAGTCTATTAATCTCATTCTATCTATCTTTTGAACCACACACCCAAAATACTGCTTGGCTTACTCACATGAGCAGTAATATTGAAATCAGTTGGACTATTTGCATGAGCAAAGGTCTGTATTTGGTCCAAACCATACCTCATCACCAAACCCCCACAAAACATCTTGTCCTGTATTTTAAAAGAAATTCAAGTGGATTTTGAGGTTCCACATTTGCTTTGAGACATATCATTGAAAGATTATTGTGATGGGATGTACAGACTCCATGCTGGTAGACAAAGAGTTAATGGGAACTTCTGGGCTCATTAGCGCATCTGGTTATATCTGGAGGGTGGGTTAGGCTCAATTCATTATCAGATTCAGTGGGGGAGGACATAGATTTCCTTCATAAGGAAAGGGGCTCAGAGCTGTGAGGGTGGAGACATAGGAGTGAAGATGTCTTCAGTTCCTTTTTACTGTGAGAAGTGAACGAGAGTAATTGAGTATTTTGGGAGTGGGGATGTTGGACGTAGGAAAAGGTTCTTCCCTCATAAGAAACTGAGGTGTGGCAATGGAAACGGGAAGGGCCAGGATAGGAGTGGAAAAGGATGGACTGCCCCATGGCACTGAAAGTAAGGCTGTAGATTGCTCCCCAATCCACAGGCAGCACGTAATTGGGGAACAAGATTGTTGCCACAGAGATGAACATGGATTAGGGACAGTCCATGGTAGCAATTGAGGAAAAGGTCTTGCATTGCCATGTACAGACACAAGCAGATGCATTGGTGGTGAGTCACTTCTTCTAGAGCTGTCTTTACTTGATCTTAAATAAGAATGGTTCAAACTAACTGAATAAAAAACAGAAGCAAATACAGATACAACTTAGTATTGAAAACCAGCACACTTAAAAAAGCTAATAAAAACAAATAAAAAATGCCCATAATGAAATGCTGAAATCTTGAAATGCTTCCCCACTCCTCAGTTACAAATGTATATTTTAAATTCAAATCTAGGATATATATTCAGTCTCTCCTTTAAAAGCAGACTAACTTTAAACTCTATTTTGTCAATCATTTTGTACATTAGATAATTTTAGAGCAGGTCTACACTCCGGTGGGGATCGACGCTGTGAGATCAATCTATTGGGGGTTGATTTATTGCATCTAGTCTGGACACAGTACATCGATCCCTGAGTGCTCTCCCATCGACTCTTGTACTCCACCACTGAGAGAGGCACAGGCAGAGTCAGGGGGGAGTGGCAGCAATCAACTCACTGCCGTGAAGATGCCGCAGTAAGTCGATCTAAGTATGTCAACTTCAGCTATGCTATTCTCTTAGCTGAAGTTGCGTGTCTTAGATAGATTCTTCCCCCCACCCCCAGTATAGACCAGAGTTAGATATTAAATGAAGGGCACAATAGAAAATTCAGGCATAAATAGATAGGAGTCTACTCCATCCTTTTCCAAATACCATTTTAATATTGGGACATTGGAACATTTTTACCTAGTCAGAGTTATCCTATTTGCATATGAATTAGCAGTGGTAACTCCCTTTCTAAACGTTTTTGTTGCATCTTCAATACTGTAAGTTATGCAGTAGGAATAGCTTTAAGAAATGATCACTGATACCATTCTCTTACACTTTCCCTCCTGACATTTTGGATTTCACCAATTAATTTATGAAAATACTAAGGAGACACTGACATCTGAGTTGCACATCAAATTTTTATCGAACTGAGAGGTAAATATTGCTAGACTTGAAGCTTTTGTCAATATAGATCTTGTGGCAAAATAAATCTTCATGTCAATTTAAATCTAGTCAATATGTGTTTTTCAACTTGTCTTTTATTGTTTTTTTGTCCTAACATTGTACAAACATCTAATATTTCAACAGTAACAACAATTAAAGTATCATAAATAACTATGTAATATAAGGAAAATAATGCATCACTACCACCTCTAGAGGTCATACATTGTATGACACAATCCAATCTAATGCTTTTAGCCAGGTTTTCTCCATGCAGGGATCGAACCTGCCCTTCACTTATGTCAATGGCAGAGCTTTCATTGACTTCAGTGGTTCAGGATCAGGACATCAGAGCATTATAGCTATCAAAATTGCAAAACAAAGAAATAACCCAGACAACTCACAGTCACAGAACACTGTCTCACACTACAAATGCAAGTACACAAACATAAAAATGCTTAGAAAAAAAGTGTAAAAAATAGTATACTCAAATTATATTTTTCAGCTTCTACACTTAAATTATATTCATGTATGAGGTTTGAAAGACAAGATCCCTGGGCTTAAATTCTGGCCAGAGTGAAGGTCTATTTTTTGCAAACCTTGCATCATCATTTGCAACTTGACTGCTGTTACATCTTAGTCAAAATTCTAAAGAGGAACAATCCCTATTAACCTTATTAATAACACTATCCTGAAACCATGCTTGTTGCGGTGGTAATCAAGCCATGTTCAGTGCATTAAGCACCATGAATGATATCTGTCAAATGTGGTACCTTTTCCCTGCTTTTTTTATATATACACACAAAACAACCATATTAATTTGCTGGGAAATATTTTTATTTTAAAGATGACGTTTAAAAAGTAAGGTGTCCAAGAGAAATCAGTGTGTATGTCTCTGCATATCAAATTAGAAATTACCTCTGCATCAGGAAGGCATACTCTTCTTAAGGTAAAGTCTGCAGAAAATAAACAGAGACAAGCTCGTTCTTGTAAAGTGGGGAGGCTCAGAATTTCTTATGCAATTTAGGAGAGCAATATACAGCATACAAAACAATGTCTATTCAACTATCTATTCCCATCTTGCTCCAGATAGTCATTTATAAATATTAAGACTTTTCAATGAAAGTAGATAGGGATTATTAAATCTGAGAATGGAAGAAAATGGCAGAAGGATTTAAATCAAACAGAAAGGGAAAAATATCTACAACTACTCCCACTTTCTATGGAGATGTCAGACCGTAGTCAGGAATAACAGTGATCAAAAAAACTTCAAAGAAATTTTAATATTTAGTTGAGTTCTAATCTTATTGCAGCTTCAGTACCTGTTCCCTCTCTGGATAAATTTGTACAAATGCAAGTGTCCTCTAAACATCAAGAAATGTCTATCACACCCACAAATAGCATTGTTGGATATATCTACAGAGAAGAAAAAAAAATACACCTTTTGCCTGGGTGAAACTTTTGTGCTTCTTAAGATGCAGAATTAAAAGTAAGCAGATGTTCACACATGACGAGCTGTACTCCAAGATGTCATCCTTTTACTAGAAATACTCATTTTCACACAGCTATCCTTGGGGATGCTGGGACCTAAGGAAGCTTTACAAGGTAGGCAATATAATGATGGAAAAAACAGAAGACCTTATCTGCCCCTCTAAGACGCTGCAAGCCTCTGAGCAAGAAGTAGAGTAAAATCATCCTATTCAGAGTGCACTCCTTATTTATTCTGTTTGCTATTTTTAATCACAGTCATTTTATTTTACAGAGTTCCTGTCCTTAAATTATCACTGTTTAGTCTTACAAACGGCCAGCTTCTTTCTTAGATCCTATAGTCATTTCCATAGAATTTAAACATCCTACAAAAGCCTTTCTTTCTTATTTCTGGTAGCCAATTCCTCTTTTTTAATCAAACACCTTCTAAATAAAATCTAGACCAGGATAGGCAACCTATGGCACAGGTGCCGAAGCCGGCACGCGAGCTGATTTTCAGTGGCGCTCACACTGCCTGGGTCCTGGCCACTGGTCTGGGGGAGGGCTCTGCATTTTAATTTAATTTTAAATGAAGCTTCTTAAACATTTTAAAAACCTTATTTACTGTACATACAACGATAGTTTAGTTCTATGTTAAAGACTTATAGAAAGAGACCTTCTAAAAATGTTAAAATATATCCCTGGCACGTGAAACCTTCAATTAGGGTGAATAAATGAAGACTCGGCACATCACTGCTGAAAGGTTGCTGACCCCTGATCTAGACTTTGGGTGGCACTGGCTGCCACTTCCCGCAGCCCCCATTGGACCGGGACAGTGAAGCCGTGGCCAGTGGGAGCCATGATCGGCGAACCAGCAAGTAAACAAACCGGCAGGGCCCAGTAAGAGTGCTTATCCTGCAGTGCTGCGTGCCAAGGTTGCTGATCCCTGCAGTATTATAATGCATAAGCACATGGGATAGGGACTGAACTAAGGTTGCACAGGCTATCTTAATTCTGGCATTTCTTGACTTTTGACTGCTTGACTTCACAATGTTAATGTTATTTTCATGTATTTCGTGTGTGTGTGTGTGTGTGTAATTTCTTAGATTTTCTTTTTTTTAAAACCCTAACTAAAAACACAAATTCCATCATATAGCGTCATGCTGACACCAAAACTGGTCATCAACAGCCCTGGAACCTTTAGGTCTCCTACACAAACCTCTGCCACTTGAGCTAACAGAATAACTGAGAGCAATAGTAAGTTGTTATTCTCTCTAAGGACTAGCAGTAGATGGGGACAGGACACTTTGCCAGTGGGTTTCACAGATCTTTGCTGACAGCAGAGGAATGGTGAGACTCAAGAATCTTGGATTCCATTCCAAGCTCTGGATGGGACTCTGACTCTATCCATTGCTCCTAGGCCTGAACATTTCTATTTCATTCTTTGCAAACTATCTCAGTCCTGCTCCTTCCCCACCACTGGTTCCTTGTCCCAGTCTGTCTCCATTACTCAGGCGTCTCATCCCAATCTCCTTGCACAGCAAGTCCTTCTCTCACCCCTCCAGATTCATCATCACAGTCTCCCCGCTCCCCAGTCAATCTCCTTGCCCAGCCAGTCTGTTTTCATCTTCATCCAATTAGTCTCTCTCCTACACCCTAGCCTCTAGTTGCACACTCCCCATTCCTACTGACTCCCAGTCTCTCTCCCCGGGCTCCTTGCTCAATCTCAGTCTCTCCTCTTCTCTCCTCTGCCTGGATCCTTGTCCCAGTTTTTCTGCTCAGCCAGTCCCAGTTCTCCCCACTCATACTGGTTCCTCATCAGATCTATCTGTCCTTCTCCTTCCCAACCTACTGATTCTCAGTCCCTGTCTCCAACCCAGCTGCTCAGCTGATCTCAGCCTCGATCCTCAGCCCCAAGTCTTCTTGCCCAGAAACTCATATTTGCCTTTGGCACCCAGTCCCATCTTCTTCCTCAACCAGTCCTAGTCTCCCCCAACTCCCAGGTCCTGTTTCCCTTGCCTCCCAAGCTCTTTGCCCTAGTCTGCTCCCCTCTCACAGCCAAAGTCTTTATTCAAATCAGGTATCTTCAACCTTCACACTGCCTGGGCCCAGCAGATGGTCACTGAGAACACAGGAGAGACAGTCTCTTTGACTTCATTTCAGGTGTCCAGACACAAGCCTTGAGCTGCAATTGCAGGGAACATCCTGCTCAGTCCTGGGCTGGGCATGCCCAGTGAAGATTGAATCTTGGAGAATTTGCTAAAATATCAGAAGTCTACACTGCGCATGTGGGAACTGAGATTTTTCAAAGGCTTATAATTTAGCCACAGTTGGGCAGATTTTTATGGGGATGGCAAATGGCCAATCCCTAATACAAAGGCCAGCTTCTGCCCAATTTCAAGTCCCTGCTCCAAATAATGGAGGGTTGGGGAACCATAGCTTTTTAAAAGACAGGTCACCAGAATGTTTTGTGTGCAAAACAATATTTTCTTTTCCCCCGGCTTTGTTCTCAGAAACAGATCTATTTTGGCTGAAGTCTTCCCAAAAAAATTCAGCCTGAGGCAGTCACCCAGGATGGAAAATTTCAGTTTAAACAGTTACAATTATAAACAACTGAAAACGGGATTTTATAATGAAAGGTGTGGACCTTAATAGGCAGTACTATCTGCCTTGCCTGCAACACCCCTATTTTATGTGGGCTGTTTCAGACAAACTGAACCCAAAATACTTTAGAGCTAGATTGTGACAAGGCCTTGTAAGGAAACCAAGGCACAGACAGATTAAGAGCTCAATTCTGTCATACTTTACCCATGCTGGATTACTCTTGGTTACTACTTGTGAGTACAACTTTGTGGTGTAACTAAGAGGCACAGTGCAAGCCCTCAACCAAGGGCCGAGGAGTTGATGACTAAGCCAAACTTGTGCCCTTCCAATTTTAGGCTGCACCATGTGCTAGTAACACCTCTGGCATAATCCAGACAGGCCTGGTATATTACCTACCTTCCTCCCCAGCTTCCTCACCCACTATCCTTGTAGCACTACAGCATTTGATCTCACATCTTGCCATCCCAAAGCACTGCTCCTGCTGCTGACTCAGTCCTTGGAGAGGGGGCCTGGTAGACCAGTTCTAGCTGCCTTGCACAAAGCCTGAGGTAGTGTGAACTCTCTCCTGGCATGATCTAGGGCCCTATGGGCTCCTTTATGCTGCCACTGCGGCATACAAGGGTCGCAGCCGAGGAATGTGAATAAGTGCGGCAGAATCTAGGCATAAGTGGCTTACCCAAAGTCAAGCAGGAAGTTGGTGACAAACATCAGGAGGAAAACTCGGATTTCCTAACTTCCAATGCTCTGCCTCAACCCTATTTGCTCACTTTTTAAATAGAGAAGTATGAGCTTCACAGTTAGATATGGGCAAACTATTCATAGCAAATAATGTATCCATCAAACATAGCCTTTTATTCTCTTTTGTGAATTAGCAATGATAGACTGATTTTTATGAATGTACTCGTTATTTGTAATTGTTCAAACAATTTATGTGAACATTTTTCAACCTTTGAGTGGTTTGTGATCTACTTTTTATGCCTTGCTATGTCTTTGATTATTCATTTTTAACATAGTATGTGATCAGTGACTATTGTTTCTGCTCCCTGATCAGATAAAAAACCATCAGTAGAAACGTGCTCTTCCAGCATGAATAGCAAATACCCATATTCACATGTGAATGCCCATGTTATGACTTGTCACTGAAAGCATTAATTACATATCTATGAACTTAAGTTTAATATAAAAGCCAAACTGGTTCAGTATATTTTCAAAACTGATTGTGGTATCTATTGGTTATGAATCTTACATTGAAAAAACAGACTAGTAGGTGTTCGTCTTTCTAAACGGTAATTAATCTCCATTTACAAATGTTACATAAGAATACAACCACCATGCTAGGTTAGATCGATGGTCCATCCAGCCCAGTATCGTGTCTTCTGACAGCGGCCAATAAAAGGTGATTCAGAGGGAATGAATAGAGATAATCCTCAAGTGACATTGTTACATGTAATCTACATACATGCTAAAAACACAATCTACTCCATGTTTGTAATTGTAACCCTTACTCAGGGCGGTGAGCATTGACTACAAAAGAACAACTCACGAGACTAAGTGACAGTTGCTTGATGCTAAGCACTAGTGAAAAAGCAGACCATTTATTTATATGCCTAGCTTCCAAAATATATGTATCTAACTTTAAAAAAAAAAAAAAGGCCTTGCTTTTTTCTTACTTCTTGTTAAAAATCTAGATTTTGGTGGAGTCCACACCCCCCCCCCCAAGAAAAAATAATCTGTGCAGAAATAAGTCACCCTCCAGCAGGTCCTTTCTGGTCCATCTTCCCATGCTCCAGCTTATACAATGGACCCAGACTTTAGCACTCCTATTGAGAAAGTATTGCTTCTGGTCCAAGATTTTGGAGAAGTCATCACTACATGCAAAGGTTTGGCTAACAAAAGCACATTTGTGCCTGACTTTATAAGAAGTTTGTGTTCATTCCTCTGCCTTAAAATAGATTTTTGATATTTTTGAAATGTGAATGAATCCATTTTGCCTATGCCTATCTTTTTATCTGTATATTTTTCATACAGATAAATTGCATACAACATTATTTTTGAGGCAACAGTGAGTATAACATTGTTGCTGTCATTGTGTTGGTACCATTGGAAATATATTTGATTGTTGTAATATCATATAGTAGTTCTTGCAGTTTCAACCTCAGTAAGGATTTTTGTTTGTTTCATTTTTTAAAAAAAATCCCTTTTCAAAATGATAAGCAGGTAACTCTTGGTAAACATGTTTGTTAATTACAAAGTAAGATTTATCTCAGGGAACTGTCAGCAGTACCACTATAGCATGGTGAAGGAAGTAAGGAAACCACAAGCTTCTCTCTCCCCACAATAGTGTAGACATAGTGTCTAATAAGTATAACATAGCTCATGTACATAAGGTTTTTTTCTTAAGCCCTTAGCTAGAATATAGCCAAAGTGGCAGGAAACAAGAGACTAGATGAAAATATCAACTTTCTTTTTTTTTTTAAAAAAAAAAGAAGTTTCTAGTCTTCACGGCTGTGGAGAAAAGTTTGAAAATATGAGGGAAGAATACGCTAACGGCTCAGAAGCCAGATGGCCAAAAGAAAAAAGAATCTCAAATCTGTTTCTTATAACTCTTAATATAGTCACGTGATTTTTTGAGACCTGACCTGTGGTTTTTGGTTTGTTTTTTTTAAGCTGCTTGACATCAGCAATATTGTGTAAGAATTTGGGGGCAAATTTTTTACATTTTGATTAAATTTCTCCATGATACCTATAAAATCAGTGAAACTGCTCACAGATGGTAATATTCAACATGGGTGAGTGTCAGGATATGATTGATTATGGAATATTTCAGTATTTGGTATTATCACAGCATTAATCTAGATATCCTCCAAGTCCTCAAGTTCATTATTAAATAGATGAAAACCCTTTTTTCTAACATAACTTGGGTGATTGTGTCTCCAACTAGAGAGAAATACAGAGGCTGATCATTTTAGAAAATGCCTTCTGGCAAGTCCAGGACTAGAACCCCGATCTTCTTATGCACCAACTTCTTCTACAGGCTGGGCTTCATCAAATAAATGCTTATTTAAGTATTGGGGAGGATTGTACTGTAATGTTATCAAATTCTCAGCATTAAACTGATAATTTATTCTGTATTTATATACACTTTAAAATAATGAACCCCTAGTATCTATTAAAAAATTTCATTACTGAAGCTTAATCTCTAATAAATCATTAATACTAAACCTTACAAACATAAGTAATTGGAATTCTACAAAGAGTTATTTTTATTAGGAAACGAAGAAAGCACGGAGGACAGTCTGGACTAACAGCCGCCATGGAAAGTGGAATAAATCTATGCCCCAGGACCAAGGAGTCATCGTTCTGAGCTCACTTCTCACTCTATCATCAGAGCGCACAGAGCTTGGAAGGTAACATGGTCCAGGATGGAGACACAGGTTTGTACTACCTGGACTTCAAATTGGGCAAAAAGCATCAATCTGTATATACAGGCACTGGTGACTCAATACATTGTGCTATTGTTGTGGAAGGTCTATGTGCAACTCCTATTAGGTGTGTCTTTCTGAGGATCATCTCTGGTATTCCTTAAGGTTTAAACCCCCTCCCTCATCTGGATAAAGGCATTGTTCTATTGAGAAGTGTGGCATCTGCCCCTGAGGATTAACTTTTGCCTCCCCAAAAGCAGGGGTGTTTAGTCAAAGTCACACAGCTTGGGATAACCAACCCTGGGGGAACCCTACAAGTCTGAAATTTGTTGGAAAAAAGAAGAGGTGCTGCCCTCCCACACAGCCACCTTTCTTTCTCTCTTCCCCCTTCTTTCTTTTGATTTATATAAGGCAGGACATGTGTTCTCAGCTCAGCCTTTCCCCCTCTTCAAACTTTCACTTCCCAAGGCAGCTACATCGGATAAAAGACATCTTTTTAAAACAAACAGTAGAAAACTCAAGTTACCACAGATTCTTAAAACAATTTTAAAATATTAGTACCTTTGTGTAACAGGGTCTTTGCCAGGCCCTCCTGGTCCCTCCCCCTGCTGGGCTGAGAAAGTTACACAGAGCCTTTGTTGCAGTGCTCACCTGGTACTTTTATTTACAAGTAGTTTCCCATTACCTTTCCACCACACACATAGCCCCTTCTTACAGTCTACCAGCAAGAGAGTGAGGAAGCTATTTCTCCCTGCTTCCCCTTACTGCCTTTCCCTTAATGCAGCTTCCCTGGGGCTTTTATCCAGCCCCAGCCTGAAGAGGCAGCAGCTGTTCCAGTTTCCCCAATCAGGGCCAGGTGATCTACCCAGCTCCAGTTCACCTCGCTTAATTGGAGCTGGAGTGACAGAGGGTTGGCTAAGCAGTTTTCTGTTTAGCACTCTGTCACACTTTGCCAGTAAAAAGTCTGGCAGACAGACACGCACATGTAGCTCCTCCCAAGCGAAATGCTTACCTTATGTCAGGGTACCCAGGGTGTTCAGCCTCTTCCAGATGAGCATGTCCAGAAATGTGGAATTCTGAAGCAGATACGGCACAGGAGGAAACAACAGTGTTGTGCCGGGTCCCCCTACCCCCAGGTGACCCCCTCAAACATCCTCATGGAATTTACCTCCCTGTAATCCTCCAGCTCCTGGTTGGTCATCCTTCCTCTATCTTCCAGACCTAAAATGATCTGTGGAGACACTGAGGGAGGGAACGCACTGGCCGTGCCCCACTGCTGAGGACAGTTAGTTGGAAATTCTCCAACAGAACAGTTTTCTGTCAGAATGCCAGTTAGCTGAAATGGAAAGGTTTTGATTTTGACAAAGGTCTGACGCAACAGAACCTGGTTTCCTGCCAGTTTGTCCACTTGGGTCCCCTGCAGCTCACCTGGTGGGCTGCTGGGAAGCTGGGGGTTCCAGGCTATAGACTGCCCCAAAGTCATTAACCCCAGGGCTTCCAGGGTTTGCAGCTCCAGAGCAGCCAGACAGCCAGACTGGTCCAGAGTCATGGACTCCAGGACTTTACCAGTCAGGAAGAAATTTTTGGTTCTAAAGAACAATGGAATAAAATTTTGATACATCAAAATTGTCCAGGAAATGGAATTACCTATATCTGCACAGCTCTATTACTGAGCCATATGGAAGGGCCTAGTAGCAATAAGTAGTGACCACTCCAAACTTCGGATCCTATAAGGAAAAATTAAGATCCTGTGTAGAATATCAAGATGTTACACTTTATTTGAAAATAAATGACACAATAATATGGATGTTATTGCAGTTAAAACAAACCACATAATAGCAATAACCTTCTTATCTCCACAAGCAATGCCGTCCACAGGTATGCCACTGTGTGCCAAGCCCAGAGTTGATCAGGCAATAGCTCAGGGAGAATGGCTGGTCAACTGGCATAATGGTTTTGTGTGTGAAGAAGGAGTACCAGAGCAAGGATAGTATGATGATGAGACTGGGAAGGAGCAGGAAATGCTAAAGGAATAGCAACAAGAGGAGCATGCCATTCTGGAATTCCAGGAAAGTAGACTCTGGAAAAAGTGCTACCCTGGGTTATTATCATGCCTAATACAGAGGTACCCTGAGACCTTAATCAAGGATAAGCCCTATTTTGCTAGACACTATATACATATATAGAGACCTTCCTGCCCTAATGAGCTTACAGAATTTATATATATGACAGATTGTTTTTAGATCTACATTGCATGGATACCACTTATTCTTCATGTCCTGACTTGCCAGAAAACAGCACAGACTCTGTTTTACAGCCTAGATTAAAGTATTTGTATGTGAGCAGCAGGATTTTTTCTAGTTCTCTCCCCAAGTAGTAAATCTTTGATTAGGTCACTATCAGTTGCCCTTCTTCTTTGGTCCCATCTTTGGGTTCTCATCTTCACTATCATTACAACATGCATAAGCATTTGTAACGATCCCTCGCTCTCCCGCTCCGAGGGAGACCACTCAGGCTGGTCTGGTTTGGCCCAGCCCGGAATCTACAAGACAGCCCAGAGCCCCACAATAGGGCTGGGCAATTAATAGTCCTTGTTAGGCTTTAGCATGGGCTTGAGTAGCTCAAGTAGTCAATCCCTTAAACAGAGTCTATCAGGACTGGCTTTGGCCTGAGCAGAGCTCAGGCAGCAGTGAACAGTCTGCTGGTGAGTTGGAGCCTGGATTTGAGTAGGCTCAGATTGCTAGCAAGCAAATAGTTTTAAGTCTGGCTTTAGCCAGCAAACAAACAGTCTTTAAGGGAAGCTCCTCCTCAGAGCTAGAGCTTCCTTGTACTGGGTAAGGGATCAGCCACCCTGGGGGTAGAGTGGCAGGGGGACATGGGCCCACCCTACTCCACCACGTCCCAACACAGGGCCCTGCAGGGGCAGGATCGGCTGCCTCTGTGCCAGTGGGGATCCAACCGCAACACACTGGCTGTGCCACCCCTGGCTCTGAAGCTGGCTGCTGTGGGGCTGCCCCTGGACCACTTCCTGCCACACCGGGGTTTGATACCTCTAGCCTCCAGGCCTCTTCTGGCTCCTTGGGGTAGACGGCAGCAGGTACTCTGGACCAGTCCTTGTCGGCGCCTGTAACTTGGGCTCCTCCTGGCAAGAGTTCCTCTTGGGGATGCAGATGAACCGGCAGAGCATCCTTCTCCTCCAAAGGCTCTCCCCGAACTGTGCTGCAGGGCCGACCTCTTATACTTCTGGCCATGCCCCAGTACTTCCAGCGAGAGGGGCAGGGGTGATCTAGACCCCGCCCTCCAAGGGGTATGTAATGGTCCCTCGCTCTCCTGCTTGGAAGGAGACTACTCGGGCTAACTACAGCATCCCTGTGCCCAGAATCCAACCCAGAACCTCCTGCTTCTGGTGAGGAATCTATAATGTGTCTGTGTCTGCTGCAGCTGAGCATTTCTCCCAAAAGGCCTCACCTCTTCCAAGTACTTTCACTGATCGCATATAGCTTTCATTATCACTGGGCAATAAGTCCTGCACCAGTGACAGTCCAATATCTTACAACATTGCTGAGCTAGAAATTGAAGGTTCATATCCCCCAAAATTGTAGATTTCCAGCTTTCCATTGTGACATACATCACTTGATTAAAGCCTCGGGGTTGTCCTCAGATGTTGAACTTGAAAGGAGAGTTTATTTTTTGTATTTTTGGTTTGGTGGCTGACCTGAAACAGAATTTTTTCTAGCCAAAATGTTTTTCTTGCCTTTTTTAATATATCGTTCAACCCCAAACTGTTGTGTTTGGGGGGTGGGGGAAGTGTGAATAAACTATTTGAAAAATTTTGTTTGCCCAGACCTACTTGAAAGACATTACGTTCTTATTCCCAAGTCCTCTCTAAAGGTATTTAAATGTAATAGTTTTAGGCTTAAATTTTCAAAAGTGATGCCTCACCTTCAAATGCCTTAAAGTGGTCTAATTTTTCAGAAAGTGCTGAGCGCCAACCCTCTAAAAGTAACATTTAGAGTAGGCAGAACATGGCTTTCCAAAATAAAATGGAAACAATTGTATTGATGCCCTGCCTTATTAGTGTTCTGGAAATAAAATGTTTCTTTCGCATTTCAAAGCAGATTGTATTTGGTGAGTCTATCTCATCTCTTTCTTTCTCTTTAGAACTTTAAGCTGCTTATTGAATAGTAACTCCAAATGCATCTGTCTTACACCTATTTACTTTCAACAGTGATTTTCATGTTCACCATGTAAATCTAATGTATTCTGAATTATAGTGGTTGGGAATAATAATCTCTATACTAGTTATCAAACTAACTTTTCTCACTACCTCTGTTCAACCCATTCACTATACTTGTTTTACAATACTAGCAATAACAGGTATTTGCAGAGTTATGTACAGCCCAAATGCATGTTTATTAAGGTTTTAAATGTGTCTTTGGCAGGTCTGATCATTCAAATATCCCTATGAAATGCTCAAAAATGATTCCTATTAACTGCCTTGCTATCTACTGGTGAGGACAGAATTGATCCTTACAGAATCCCTGCCTTTGATTGCAGCCAGGCGCTTGCTCATCATGACTCTTGGAGATGGTTTTCTTTTAATATACTCAAAGAATACATAGATGGAATTTTATGGATCGCTATTCCAACCCTGTTGCCTTGGAGTGAATGCCAACGTAGCTTGACATTTATTTTTAAGCTTACGAAATAAGTTTTAATAGCATAAGCAAAATCCAAACAAGAATCTCAGAAACAAAGTTTCTAAAAGAAATTCAGAAAAAAAAAATCCTCAGTATGGCCCCAATTAATCTTCTTTTCTTTTAAGAATATTAACCTAGTTTTCCAACCTCTTTATGCAGCAAAATCCTCTTGTTGCCCTCTTCAGTATCCTTTCTATTTCTTTCTCTAACACCTCTCCTAAAATGTGATGTCCAGAATTGTCTATAATAGGCTTGGTGTGGTCTCACCATGACATGGCCATTTTCATTCTTCTGATGTGGGCTCTACCCCTCTTTTTGAAAAATCCCACTGTTGTTGTTTTTTTTAAAACTGCACATGGTTAAGCTAAGTGCTTTTAAATTTTACTAATGTGACTCAGATAAGGGCAGCTGGATTTAAGGGTGAGGTGCTGTGGTGACATAGGGGTTGGGGAGGGAATGTTGGAGAATTGGACCAGGGTGACTGAACCAACGGGAAGCAGGGGACCCTCCGCCAATAGTAGCAGGATTAGAGGGAGTTCTGGGGCCATCAGCCAAGAGTGACACACATTGCTGCCAATGCATCTTGGTTCTGATTTGCATCAAGCAGTGGGATAGTTTAATAGAATCAGCAAGTAGGGGGTGGGAAATTCACCTAAAACCAAAAGTTTAACTCGGGTCACCAGAGAGGAAGAAAGACTTGCTCACTAGAGCCTTGTACCAGCTGATCCATTTTTGAAAACCTTGAGGAAAATATGAATGTGCTCATTAAAGTAGCCTCAAGCACTTTCAGTTCCCTAGAGCAGTATTTGCTGAATGAATCATTTTAGGCCTTACTGACCTTGTTTAGTAAGACTTCCTGGGTCATATTTTCACATGGATAAGCTATTCTTGAACAGTTTCTCCAATTTGTTGGACAAAAATAAGATTTTCTTTAGCAGCAGGCAGGTACTGTATGTGTTCTTATGCTACCAAGTTATTCTTCACTCAATATATTTATTGTAGTAGTTGAAAGAAAATGTCACCTCCCATTAATTTTATAGTTCCCATATATTTCTCTTACAGTATCTCAAGGTTGCAGTGGAGCACAGGGTCTTTACTCCCCTTTAATATTGTGCTAAAAAGCAAGAGGTAGTGTTTGTTCTTTCTCTGTAGTACTTTTCTCTTTTCCTACAGTTCTATTTGTTGGGGACATTAAAATATATCATTTTCACCTTGTAGCTTAAGATCCTTTCATCAGCTTTGCAGGAGTTAAGCTCCACCTGTGATATGCTGCACATACAAACACAAAGCAGCAGTTTACAGACATCACAACTGGAAGTATCAGAAGCATCAGCCGAGTTTTTTGAGGCAATTCTATAGTACAACCCATTTTCATGAATCAAAGCAGTTTTGATAATTCTGTGTGCACTAATCGCTAGCAAGAGCTGCCTCTTTGGGGCAGAATATTATGCCAAAATGAGCATTACTACTTGCAAAAGTATCTGTTATTCTTTTAAACAAAATCTCCTCTATGGGACTGTGTATGAAATATTAATTCAAAGATACAACAGCCAAAATCCAACCCATACATTGGCATTAACTTACAAATCAAAGTGAATCTGTGAAACCCTTTACCAGAGGATGTTGTGAAGGCCAAGGCTATAACAGGCTTTCAAAGGGAACTAGATAAGTTCATGAAGGATAGATCCATTAATGGCTATTAGCCAGAGTGGGCAGGGATGCAAAACAATGCTCTGAAGTGTCCCTAGCCATCTTTGCCAGAAACTGAGACAACAGGATGGAGCACTTGACGATTACCAGTTCTATTCATTCCTTCTGAAGCACCTGGCACAGGCCACTGTTGGAAGACAGGATACTGGGCAAAATGGACCATTAGTCTGATCCAGTATAACCGTTCTTATGTTCTTATCTGTTACAAATCATATAATGCTCTGAGCCTTTTTGTTACTTATGAAAACCTTAATGAAGTTAAAAAAGAGCCATTTCTGATATCTTTCTTTAGAAGTTTATTAAGCTTTCCTTTTTAATAAATATATTCACTGATGTTTAAAAGTACATGCAAAACGATATATAATAGATAATAAAATCAGGTAAATAAAGTCATACAGTCTAGGCAAATGAGAGGCTAAAACATTTGAATCTTCTATTAATATACATATGGGGCCCAATTCTGATCTTCCTAAATCCAATGAAAGCAGAAGAAGGAAGAATAAGTAGTTAGATTAAGTTATATGACTTTAATACACACTGCCAAGGGTCTGCTTTACAATATGAAAAGTATATAGGAGAGATTTAGTTCAGGATTTTCCCCCCATTACAGAAAATTTCCAACCTTTGCCTTGTCAAGATGGGAAGTGCTAGGTACACTTAACCCACAATCCTACAAAGACTTATACATGTGCTTACTCCCCCACCCATACCACTGAAGCCAATGTGGCTACTCACAGCGAGTAAAGTTAAGCATGCGCATAAATCTTTGTAAGATTGGAGCCTTCGTTATTTCCCCTATTCAGGAAATGTTTATCTGGTAAATCACACCACTGTGAAGTTTTATTAAACATTCAGCATAAAGATTTACCAGCCTAATTAGTTTTACCTCTGCTACTAGTGCTGCCTTTACAAAATGCAATACAATTTTTATTTCCCAGCTCTGATCATTTGGCTATGATACATTAAGATAATATGATGAGTTATTTTTCTAGTTTGTTTTTCTTTCTTTAAGCATAATTTCCTGCCTGGTTTTGTTTAATTTTACACTTGAGTGAGGTGTTTAAGCTAAAGCTGCAGAGATAGTTTTTGAAATATATTTCCAGGTTCCCAAAAGCCAGGGCTTTCATGTTGAAAAACTGTTCCAGATATAACATAATTACCTGGAGTCAGGCTACAATTTATTTGAAAGATTAAGACCCACAACAGTCAACATCAGTGCTGGAAGTAGAATTCAACAGTGATGAAAGGAGTACTTCTGTGAACATGTCAGAAAGGATGGTTTTATGGTTAACATACTGGAATGGGACTCTGGCAATCTGGATTTCATTTGTGACTTTGTGACAGGGCTCCTCAGGCATGTAATACAAAGGTGTTCAGATTGGAATGTAGAAAGGTAATTAAGAATCCAAAGGTTGCTTTGAGTAAAGTTTTTTTTTAAAAAAATAGCTACTAAGTGTCCATGCTAACTGGCCCACTGGGTCAAACACAAGCTCACTGATGGCTGTGTCTGTGCAAGGATAGATAAATGAGTGCCTGCCTCACATTGTAGATGCGTGGACTGTGTAATGTTCCCAGAGAGCCGTGGCCACAGTGTCTTATATTACAGCCTCCAGCAGGCACTATTTCAGCACAAAGGAAGTGCAAATGTTGCTGATATTGGAATGCAAACTCAGTGACCGCAGGGATATTGGTGATCAAAATAGCCTGTTACCTTGATATAATGGCCCAGCAAAATAGTAACTGTAAAGATCAGAAAGTGCCAAAGCTTAAATGGGTAGGTGCACTCCAGACATAACAGATTACTCTAGGAGAGGGTTTTTTCCACCCATGCCATCTCATTATCATATGGAAATTAGTCATTTCCTTATATGTTAATGAAATTTTCACCTTCAGGGCATAGGAAAAAGGCTATTCATTTTCAGAAATGTACTTGGAATACAAAACCTTACTTTTCATGGCTGACACCACTGGTGCAAACTATTCTGGATAGGAACATGTCCATGGAGATGATTTGGACAGTGGAGTATCATTGGGGTTGAGTATCTCAATAAGGGATGAAGGAAGAAGGGCATCGAAACTGAGGGTGAGATTGATGCACTCATGGATGCTTGTCCAGTGAAGGAGGAACTATTTGAAGAAGAAACTAGCTCAGATGCAAATACTGCAATCTGGGTTACAATACAGTTATGCTGCTGGACAATCTGTCAGGCAAACTGAGGGCATCTATGACTGTGAGGTGTGAAGCAGTTTTCAAAGACAGTTGGCAGGCCACACTGCCAGCCAGGTCATCACAGAGAGTATCTCAAGGGTGTTGATTTGCCCCTCAGCTTCTTTTCCAAGACTTCATATGAGCAGATGCTTTGCTGTTGCTAGTGTTCCCAGACTTCCTGCTTCTCCCAGCCAAGAGTTCATGCTAACCCTTCATTGTTTAAAGCCACCATTGCATTGTTACCTACTAGCCATCCATGGTTCATAGATTCTACACAGAGAGTTAAACTCTTGCATGTTTAATCACGGATAGTAGGCATAGTGCTGCACATGGTTTTTCTTTTTCTCAGATAACTTCTAAGCTGTGTCCAATTCCTGTTCAGCAAACATGATTGCTTGACAACCATCCTCAGAAAATGTTATAATATAGACCAGGCCTCCGTGGCCACGGGACCAGCAGTTGTAACCAGGACAGGAATCATAACACTCTCTCCAAAGTCAGGCTTAGGTTGTGGTGGCCTGATATGTCAGAACAGACTGTTCCTCGGTGGAGAAAACCTTGGAGTATGGGTTGGGTCCTGCATTAATGTCCAGTTGACTCTGAAAAGCAAATCTGGCATTTAGGGCCAAATAAAAAAGAAGTAGTTTCTCCCAAGAAGGAAAAAGACACATGAGGTAACTCACAGATAGGCAATGTCCCATTCCGTGGCCTTGCATTGTTATACAGAACCTGGATGAGAAGGGCCAAGGGTTGGCCCAAGTCCATTGGCATTGAGGCAGTCTCTGACTCACAGGTGTCCCTGAACTCTTCCATTGGTGATTCACCATTGAAAGGCAGGCTGACTCAGAGTTAGGAACCCAGGTGAACAAGAACTAAGACTGGGTGCATCATCAGTGCACCAAAATAATCTCAGAAGCTGCCAGAGCTATCATGTGAGGCCACAGGTGGGAGAGAAGGTAAGATGGAGGGACCTGCGCATACAGCCAGAATTTGAGGTGTCTGATGGAAAAAAACTCACAATGATTAACTGAAGAATTAGGACAGCATTATACTATTGCATAAGTATGCAACACTAAATAATATATATGTTCTGCTCAGATATTTTTGTTCTATGCTTCACACTTCCACTTTACTTACTCCTCTAAATAATATTTTGCTTGACACTGTGGTTCATTCATTTTGAAAGCAGGATGTGAAATCCAATGCACAATGAGCCAGCGATCAGTACTGGGAATAATTTGTTCTGTTGTAAAGAAGTTGGCAATCTTTGTATTTTCAGTAATATTCTGTTTATTAATCACATTTAGGACATAACATAATAAAAAAAGATACAAAGAAGCACAAATAGGTAATAAAGCTCTAGATTTATTTTAATATATATTTCTGAGCTATTTTATAGAAGGATAAAAATATTACATTTGGTTTTGTCTTTGTGAAATTGTTCATTGGCCCAAGGTTGTAAAGGTCAATTAAAATTATGCCCAAATTTGTGATTAGAAAGCAAGAAGAAAAGGACAGAAAAAGTGTGAGCTAATTTGAAAACCCACATATGAAGGAATTGATGATGAAAGAGTTGGGGATGCATGAAATAAGAAGCGGCATATTAACTGGAAGGAAATCACATTGGTTTGGAATCATTGGTAATAATGACCCAGATCTCAGTTATACTCATCTCAATTATACTGGAATTAGTGATGTTACTTCAGGATTATACCACTACAACAGAGATCAGAATCCTGCCCACTATATGTTAATTAACCCTTTCTCTGCATGATTAAAATGTAATGTGCAAAGTACATATCTAACAGAAAGTAAGTAAAGAGAAAAATACTGTTCAACTATATTGCTTTGCCATATACTGAACTTAGGCCAAGGAGTGCTTGGGGAAACTTAGGGATGGGAAGGAGGAATGGAAGAAGGTAGCATGGCATGCAAAAATGGCTTTAAGGAGTCTTTAAACCACCTTTAATCCACTTCTGGATACAACAGATCCAGAAAGCATACATAGAAGGGTGACATCTTATTCCCTTCCAAAAAACACGACGACAGGGAACCAAAAAGAAGCAACAATTAAAAAAGAGAACAGAGAGCTGCACACAGAGAATAGAAAGAAGCAGCATCATGGATAGGCAAAACACTTTCTCCCCATGGCACCTTCCATAAATAAAACCAAAAAGGAATAAAAAAAATAAGTAGATACAATAAATACACACATATTGAGCTCTAGTTACTTTTTCCTGTACACTTATTTTTATTCTATAGCCATGTTTTGGTTCAGTTAGGCTCTTATTTTTCCTCTTTTGTTCCTTTTCTACTATTTTCTATACTTTTATCTCTTTCCAATACTCACTCCCTCTCTCTTCAGTTTTCTTCCCTGTTGTCATATTCTCTTTTCTGTATTCATCCTTTTCTCTTTCTCCCAGCTCCAGACTAGGTTGTCTCTGGACACATGGTCAGGATCACCTTTTTTCTCCTGTGCTCAGATCTAAACGCCTCCCTGCAACACACACTTTCTTGTCCTTCCTCTCCTCAAATCTTAGGCAGTGTCCTTTTCTCCTCTCCTCCTCTGTCCTCTTAGTTCCAGAATCTCTCTTCCCCCGCAAAGCCCCAGTTCTTATCCTAAAAGTCCCAGCACCACAACTGGAATTTCTTCCCTCCTAATCTCCCTCAAAAGGTAGGAATTTAAAAGCATAAGAGTTTAGAAGAAAAAAGGAGCAATACATCCTCTTCCCCAAGAAACTCCTGCTGATATTTTTCTACTACACCACACCATCATGTATTCTCTCTCACACACACTATATATATGTAATAGTAATAATGTGTGTGTGTTTGTGAGAGAGAGAGAGAAATTTTCCATGGTCCTGCCAATAAAATCCTATAGCATTTGTTATGAGCTACTGTGCACGTCTTTCAAAATCAACCAATCTTATTCTTATTGTCCAAAATGTATCTGTTATAAGTACTTGAGATGAGTTGTAATCTCTACCTTACTGTATACGATGGGGAAGACAGACCTGACAAATGAAAAGAGGGCTTAGACTTTTTTCTGAGAAATGAAGAATACTGATTGACAGCTAAATGAGAAATCCATTCTACTCTCCTTTTAAAGTGGATGAACTTGATGGTAATCTTCTTGGTTGGCTAAGAATTATCAATAATTCTGAACATATAACTTACCAAAGCTTAATAAATAAACTAATCATAAGAGGGAAGGGTTAATGTTAATCTGATGTACTGGAAGGTTCTCAAAGAGGTCAGCATTTTGTGTAGTGGGAAGTGCTAAACTAAGAATAATGATAGGTGATTATTAAAATTAAAATCTTAAATAATGCTAGGTTAAATGTCATTTGGAGAACTTCTTGATTGTCTTCTGAAGGAGGCACATTTTATAGCAAGAAATAAGTCACTTTACTTAACTATTACAAAGTTTGTGACATAGCTGTTCAAATGCAAGAAATGGTCAAAATTGAGGTGGTATGACCCCTGGACAGGCCACTCACTCCTGCCCTATGTGACATCCTTGGAAGGACACAATCGGAAGGTTTGTATTGTTATTGCATAATATCATTGTTTGCAATTCACTGAAAAATCTCAGTCAGTCATCTGGACAAAAAAACATATTTGCTAAATTATTCTAACAAAAATTAAAAAGGAAAGATCTCAACTAGAAAAGTGTCCGAACTAAAATGTCACATCTTTACACCCTCAAACCTGAGAAAATTTGAAATCTGGAGCTCAGACCTAACTTTGTGGCTCAAAGCTATCCCTAATATTATCTTAAATATTTGTTTTACAGTAGAGTGTTACAAGGCAGAATCTTATAACATGTGAGCTAATACAGCTGGGGAAGAAATACAAAAACCAGATATTCAGTATACAGGGGGACACCTGGAAAGTAGTAATGCCAAAAGAGACCTATCAGTCAGGATGATGGTGAGCAGCAAATTAAATATGAGCTTGCAGTGCATTATCGCTGCTAGAAAAGCTAATAAGATAACATGGACAAGCAATCTATAGGGTCCTGGTGTGACAATCTGAAGAATATATCCCTGACTTCTGGGCACCTCTAAGTCAATATATGTTAACAAATTAGAAAGATTTTAATATAACTCAAGAAATCAACAGAAATGTAAGGTCTGGAGGGATTATTTTTTTAACAAAGAATCAGTAATAAGTGCAAGAGATGAGATTTAAATTCATGGTTTAGTTGATTCAGTGCACCATTCCATAGGCTATTTAACAGGGATTGCTTTCTCTGCCATAAGATCCATCTTGGTAAAAGTTAAGTTCTCCTTTGCTAGTGAGCAATGTGAAATGGTTAGTGAACAGCACACTCAGAACACACATTGGTTCCCACCTACATGAGGCAGGTTGTGATCCTGAGATGCATGCTCTGGGATGAGAGAAGCACTGAGGATCAATAGGCAACCCTCTGGCACCACAATACTCCAGTGGATTATACATGGATGCAAGGAAATAATCCTATTCAGAGGTAGCAGAGATAGGCTCATAGGGCTCTGGGAAGAATGTAGCATTTGAGGCAGCTGAGTTTTGAGAACCAGCATGCAAAGAAACTGTGCATCTCACCAAACACAGTTGGAGCAGCCTGTTAGCACGAGCCATGTGGTATCCACTGTTTCGGCTCAAGTGGCCAACACAGAGGAGCCCTCAACAAGATGCACCAAGGAACTTGATGATGGCCAGAAGGCAGGTTCCATGTATAAGGAAGCTTAACAGTCTTTTGGACAAACTAGACACTACTCTATTATTATTGCTACTGTTAAACCATAAGGCACTTGTGACATTTACACCCAGCCCTAATAAATTAGTCTTTCTCTTCGAGCCATTCATCTAAGTATTTAGGTGAGAGAACCTATAAGCCTAGCAGCTGAAGGTCCTTCAGTTCCTGTCCGTGGGTCATGGTCCACCTGGGGTGCAACTGTGTATGTTAAGAGGTATGATGTTAACTTGATCACTTGATGGGAAAGACTGCCTAGGAAGGAGTACTGTGGAAAGGGATCTGGGGGTCATAGTGGATCACAAGCTAAATATGAGTCAACTGTGTAACACTGTTGCAAAAAAAGCAAACATCATTCTGGGATGTATTAGCAGCAGTATTGTAAGCAAGACACAAGAAATAATTCTTCCGCTCTACTCCACGCTGATTAGGCCTCAACTGGAGTACTGTGTACAGTTCTGGGTGCCACATTTCAGGAACAATTTGGAGAAACTGGTGAAAGTCCAGAGAAGAGCAACAAAAATGATTAAGAATCAGAGAGGTAGCTGTGTTAGTCTGGACTCATTAGTTAGTTAGTCTGCCCTCACTAGGCACTGCCTTGCTTTTAAGAGATTATGTTGGAGGGATATCTCTCTTAACTAAACTTAATCCCTTTTAAGCAAAGTTTTTGTTCCTAGATTTTTAATATTTCAAGTAAGGAGGTGTAATTGTTTCCATCATAGAATCATAGAACTGGAACGGACCTTGAGAGGTGCAGTCCCCTGAACTCAACACAGGTCTAAGTATTATCTAGACCGTCCCTGACAGGTGTTTGTCCAATCTGCTCTTAAAAATCCCCAATGATGGAGATTCCACCACTTCCCTAGGCAATTTATTCCAGTGCTTAACCACTCTGACAGTTAGGAAGTTTTTTCTAATGTCCAATCTAAACTTCCTTTGCTGCAATTTAAGCCCATTGCCTCTTGTCCTGTCCTCAGAGGTTAAGAAGAACAATTTTTCTCCCTCCTCCTTGTAACCTTTTATGTTCTTGATAACTGTTATCATGTCCCCGCTCAGTCTTCTCTTTTCCAGACTAAACAAACCCATTTTTAAAAAATCTTCCTTCATAGGTCATGTTTTCTATACCTTTAATAATTTTTGCAGAAGCGACAAAGAGTCCTGTGGGAACAAACATGGAAGTTACTCTAGTCCTGGAACAGTTAAGCACCAGCAGGAGGAAGACGCCTGCAGAGAAGATAGTATATTCTGATGCATGGGAGGCAGAGATAATTTGTTTTATTTATATGAGTTCTTCTGCAGTTATTTTTATTTTGCCTTTCAAAATAGACCCAGCTGTCACCTAAGTAAACTGCTTTGCTGTCAGCAGGTGCGGTCTCATGTGCCCCAAAAGGCTATATGAATTTCTTCTGGATAGTCTTAAATGACAATCCAAGGAAAAGTTTTCCAGCACTAACTGTTTCTCCTGTAGTACATTCAAAACAACAGAATATATTGCTTGGAGGTTGATTCTGTCTATGCCAGGTCTGATGTTCTATCTTGCTCATGTGGATAACGTTTTCTGACTACCCTTGGATTCTGAGCAATTTGCACAATTATCTGTAATATATGTATATTGTCTTGTGTAAATGCCATGCGATTTCTACAAGGGCTCTTTTCTGATAAAAAACAAAACAAAACAACCTAATCTTAACCCATGTCATGAATTTTCCCCCCATTTAAATGTATGTGCAGACCTGAAAACTGTCTGTATCCCAGCATGCAAACTACTTGAACGCCAAGTTATCCCTGTAAATCAGAAGGCAAATGTGCAGACTCTGTGACACAAAAACTGAAATGTGCATTTTTAAAAGCTATACTGACATTTAAGTATTTTGTATTTAAGGTATGAATGAATACTACCAATTCATGTGCTTTTTATCACCCAACTATCAAATATCCATCAAAGCTTTTCCTGAGTGGTTGAATTAAAAATAATACATCTATGCATCTTTACTGTAGTCAATAGAATTGCACAGCTGTAATTGACAGTAAAAATTGCCTAATGTAACTGGGTAGCTAAGGAAATTGGTACTGGTGAGAACCTTGTCTTGTGTATAATTGGTGGACCTATTTTACAGCAAATTGGCATTTCTACAGCAGTGTAATATAAATGGAAAAACATTCAAAAAAAAGAACTAGGGAAATTTCAAATGGATAAATTACACATTCTAACTGATATAAATGTCCTTGAGATTTAATTGAAACTAAAGTGGATATTTTGTTTAATTTTTAAAACTTTTTGTCCATTTATTTATTGCAGACATGAGGTAGCAGAATTTATTTCTGATATGTTGGCTTTCATTTTTGTGGTTATGCATGAATTTTTATGTTTGGTTTCAAAAATACAGACATAGGCCCCAATCCTGCAAATAGGCTAGTGGGTAGGGTTTTTTTAAGAATTGGGCCATACTGTGTAAAAGGATATTATTTAAAAACATATCAAAACAAGAGGTGAGCTTCCCCTGTATCTTGTGAAAGATTGGGAGCAAGGCTAGAAAGGTAGCCTCTGCTCCCTCACTTTATTCTTACTCTTATGTGAGACATTTGAAGATCTATTTCTTTCTCCAGATCCATTGCTTCTGGACGGATTATTAAGGAGCACTTGCCTCAGTGGAGGAGATGGTTTCAGATACAAGATAATGAAATTGCTTTTTGGTTTTGCATATGTCTTTGTTTTATGTTATTTGATGAATGTTTGATAAGCTTATTGCATTAACTGAATTACTGAAATACTATTGAAATTCTCTTCCTTAGATCATTTTACTTACTTGAAACATAGCCTTACACTATTCACAGATTCTACTTCTGACTGTTTCAGTGTTCCACTTCTGATTGTTTCACTTCTGATTGTTTCAGTGTTGAAGTGGACCAAATTACAACTATGGATCCTACCTATATCAGCCTGCAGCTGCCCTCATCTTTTAAGGGGCACTTTCAACATACAAATCCTAAATTGTAAACAAAGAAGTGACTTACTAATGACAACAACACTGTAGATTGCTATAAATAAAAGATGTTTTAAATGCCAATTTTGTTGTCTTTACTTGTGTTCTTTATTGCCTTCTGGATTTCTCTCAGTTTAGACAATGAAAATGATTTCAGGTGAGGAATGTTTATCTTTTTGAAAATATCTCTTTACTGGATTTTTTTTTTAATTCCATAAATATGTCTGAAGCTGGTAGGTTTTATAAAAGCTTTTATTCAGAATATTTCAATCTTGGCTTTATTTTGTCAGTGGGCTACCGTGATGGCATTTCTCATAAATGAATTGTGTCAAATAGCTTCTTTGTGGATCAAGAAGGCACCTCAGTTGCTGAAACCTACTCTTGGGCCACGGTTCTTATTAAAGATAAAGTTGAATGCAGTTTGCTACTATTAATGCAAATAAATGCATGCTGTCAATGTAATCAGTGACATTACGCAAAGTTTGGGTGCTACTGACATACAGCATATTCCTAATAAAATGTCACTTGTCAAGCCCCCAGTGTGATGCCCTGGCCTCCTTTGCTTTTCCAGAACTACACTTGTAAATCTGTTTACCCCAGAGATGCTGTGTAATGATCCCACATAGCAAAAAGCATTCTGTGGTGACAATGAGTACAAGGGGAGCTCAGATTTCAAATCAAGATGCCTTAAAGGAACATTCAGATCCCATAAATACTAAAACTGGCACTTAGGCACATACATTTTTTCTGAAGCATCAGAGATCGCCACAGCTGGAGATGGGACATTGGACTGGGATCTCACATGCTTGGTTGGCTTATTCTTGCTAACATGCTCAGGGTCTAACTGATTGTCATATGTGCAGTTGGGAAGGAATTTTTCCTCAGTTGAGATGGACAGTGATCTTGGGTGTTCTTTGCCTTCCTCTGCAGCGTGTGAGCACAGGTCACTTGCCAGGACTCTCTGGGTATATCACAATCATTTCCCCACCATTTTAGGGGGCCTCCGGCACTGCTGCACCTTGGTGCCTCCTGTTCTCTGCCTGTGGCACATAGTAATTTAGTCTCCTGTGGGCTATTTAGTCTAATTTTGCTGGTTGGGTTGAGTGTGCAGGTGCTGGTGATGTTGGTGATATACTGGAGGTCAGTCTAGATAATCTATTGGTTCCTTCTTGTCTAAAACTCTGTGGCTCAATGACTTTCCATTTCACAGGCCCGGTTGTCCCCGCACCCCCAGTAATTCAGCAGTGACTCAATGGAAACAAGCGAAGTGACACCGGCTCAGTGCCCCCAAGCCTGAGACGTGGAGGTGCCAGTAACCCCCACCCACACTTCTGAAAGCTGGTACCACCCTCTGGCGAGGCTTTCCTTGGGTCAGCCTCCACCTTGCAAAGCGCAGGCCTTTGGGAGGCTGTGTCATCACCCCCTCCTACATCAGGCCCCCAGGCAGGGGAGCTTCCCTTCTCCCGTGTAAGGGCCTGCAGGGCTGCCTGAGCCTGAAACCACCCGCATGAAGAAGAGACTGGGTCCCGCTCTTGTCCCCCTCCCTGCAGCTCTCCTCACCCTACCACCCCTTCTCTCCCCACACCCCTTAGATCCCTACCCCTGCCCCCTCCCCGCCCCAGCTGCCTCTGCCAGCCAGTGCCAGGCCCCTCAGCCCCACCCCGGCGCGGTCGGGCAACGCCCCCTCCCGCGCTGGTGCCTCGCAGCCCGCCTCAGCGAGGGGGGCCGGGGCCGCCCGCGAAGCTCGAGCCAGCTCAGCAGCAGCGGCGGCGGCAGAGCCCGGGCAAGGAGCGAGCGCGCGGGCGCGCGGGCGCGGGAGGGGGGCAGGCGAGAGCGGCAGCAGGAGGAGCAGCAGCAGCAGCAGCAGCGGGGCTGCAAAGCCACAAGCGAGCTGCGGGAGCCCGGGCAGCGCAGCAGCAGCAGCAGCAGGGATAGAAGCCACCGCGAGCCGCCTTAACGCCGCCCCGCAGAGCCGCCCGGGAAGTACACCCAGGAGCAGCCACCCAGCAAGAGGCGCGGGGAAAGCAACAAGCAAGCGCCCACCTCGCCAGGAGCCTCCCCCCACCCCCCAGCCCCCAACAAAACCCCGGCAACGGCGCTCGAGCTCGGTTTTGCATCCGATTGGGGGTTTTTTTTGTCTTCGCACCCCTCCTCCCCCTCGGGGGGTCTCCCTCTTCCTGCCGGACTGACTCGCGCCCTCTCGATAATTTCTCTCCCCTTCGGGTTTTTTTCCCCCTACTCTTCTCCCTGCTTCCAAACCCCGTGTCTGTGTGTTTTAATAACATCACAACCTCTGCTTAAAACCAACCAGCCAACCAAAACCCTTCCTCCTCTGACCCCATCCAACACCCCTTGTGAAGGTGAGTTGTGTCTTTTCATCACTTCCCCCCCCCGTGTGTGTTATTTCCCGCACCCGGGCCGCTTTAGGGAGAAGGCGGGGTGGATTTCAGGGGGATCCCGGCATGTTTGCAACGCCTTGATTTTCCCTTCTGCAGCCTCAGCACCATTCCGCCTTGCTCCTTCATCCCAAGGATGTAGCCAGCTGATGAGAGTGGGGAGCGACTCTTCCTTGGCCCAGCATGCTTGGGAGCAACTGCACCAGCAGCAGCACAAAGCTCCCCCTCTCGCCCCCACCCTCCCTCACCTTCTCTGTTTGTTTGTTTCTTTTTGCTTGGTTTCTGTTTCTGAGCAGTTCTCGGGGGACTTGCAAAGAATTGCATGTGAGGAGAGGGAGAGCGAGCGTATGTGTGTGCTGGGAGGGTGCATTTGTACTTGTGTTTGCGGGATGAGCGATAAAGCTTCCAAACAGCCACAGTATATAGGGAGACGGGGACAGAGGAGATGGTTCATGGAGAAATTGATCAGGGCTGCAGGCGGGCTGCACAGCTCTTGAAGTGTTCGCTCCTTGGGCTCCAGGACACCGCCCCTTAAATCATAACTGGCACCTTAATAGTGATGGCTCCCACTCTTCGGCTGGCGTCTCAGCAGAGTAGTGAAGAGAAGGAAAAACTTTAGTGCTACCTTATTGTTAGTGTTCCTTTTGTTCTAGCAGTGCCAGATCTGAATCCTGCAGGGAGGAAGGGTGAAAATAGCACTGCAATCCGGAATAAATGGATCGTTGGGTATCACATGCTCGTTTCAAGTAACAAAACAGATACAGAGAGTTATTACTTTAGTTAGCTATTAGAAGTATTGCAGACAGGTTTACTTTCCAAATGCGAAGTTGTACTAGACTGTTTTCTTCAGCTGTTCAGCGGGCTGTTCCTATAACGGACACTTATTTCTGCAGTAAAACAGCCTATCTGAAATGTCTTGGGAAACGATTTGTTTTTTGTTTTTTTTAGCAGTTATCAAGTAATATATCTGTCCCAAGGAATTTTTACAGTTTTTGTGTACCTTCAGCTGTTTTACCTAGGTATTTGAATGGAGTAATGTAGACTTTAGCTGCATTTTGATAAGGCGTTAAATCATAACTTGCAGCTGTGCTATTTGTAAGGTTTCATTCAAAACAAAGCAAAATAACAGCCCCCTTGCTCTTCTCCATAGACTTTTCACAGTGGTGTTTGTATAAAATACAGCGTGCAGTTTCCTTAAAGAACTGGTAACATCTTTATAAAAAAAACCCCAGGGCACATCATGATAAACAGTTTCAAGTATCCATAGTTCAAATAGTGTTTTATTACATTTTCTGATGTGTAAAACTATGAATTTGTGTAGAAGATCCAACAGCTCTACCTTACATTAAAATGCATTTTGTTTGGACATTTTAAAAACATGTTGAATCATTTTTGCCTCTCACAGTTTAGACATGAACTAAAAAGATTGCTACTACCTGTAGTAAGAGGCCTTCATAGTATGAATTTTTATAATGAGTGCAATACTTCTTGTTTTGATGGCAGTAGAATACATTAATAGTACCTGTCTAATACATATAATTTTAAAATAACCTATCTTTCCACATTCTATATATGGATGATGTTCAGCAAAAATGATCAGTCATAGAAGTATTTTTGTTATGCTAATAAGATGACCTCTTTGATCATTTCTTTTTCTTGTTAGCCTAATTAAAATATTTTACACAAGTTTGCTTTGTGGTTTTCTGCCACAAATGTCAAGTTGTAATGAGGGGAGTGTATGGATATGTCTTTGACTGATTGTGCTGTCTTAATGTCCATGATAACGTGGGGAAAAGTAAAATACTTAAGTGCTTTGTATAGGAGGTATTCAACAGTCTGAGAATCACAGGAAAACCAGACAAGTGCATAAGCAGTTATAAAATAAAGCACACAATATTAGAAGTATACATGGAAGCTTGTAAACAGCTGTGTTGCTAAACTCCAATTATTGTTTAAACACAGTATTTATGGTGAATCTATTCAATATCATACAAGTTTTAGTTTAATAGATTTTGTGTTGTTAAAATCACATATGGCCCAGGGCACTCACTCTTTTGTTAATAAAAGCCCTGCCTAATGGCTTGATCCTGAGAAGTCTTGAATATCTACAGCTTTCATTGAGGTCACTGGAATTTGCAAGAGAGCATTACCTTTAAGGATCAGGCATTTCCTCTTCCCAAGAGTTAGGGTTTGTCCAAAAGATAAAATTGACAAGGTCTTTAATGAATTACTTCATTTAGATTTTATATAAAGTGACCTACATAACCAAGGTGTATTTCAATATGTTTGTTCTATCACAAGAAAACTAAAGAGTGTCACTGGACATGAAATTTTAGTATTGTTGATCTCAAACTTTTTAAAAAAATTTTGCAGTCATTTGTAAAATAGAAAGTGTTCACTAGTTGATAAATCTATTTTGCATATTGCTGTAGTTAGTTTATTACTGCTATGGGCAAGGCATTTAAGAGATATATTTATGTAATTTAACATAAGAAAAACACAGAGGAAGGACTGTCTGCCTGCATATCATAACAAAGCTGAAAAAGATGATGTCTTCAGTTGTAAATGGAAACCATTTTTACCAACTCAATTTAGATGTAGTGTCCATCCGTTTGATGCCACTTTTTAAAACCTAAGAAGTAGGGTTAATTTAGGGTCCAATCCTGCTCCCATTAAAGTTTTCCCCATTGACTGCAATGGTAGCAGGCTTAGGGTCTCACAAATTGTTCACTACAGTGGTACCTTATGATGAAACGTTCTTTCAATTTATTGTTTTAGGGTTGGATAAAATGCGGATTTATTTACCTGTCAAGTTTTTTGTTACTGGTAAAATATTCCCATTAAAATCCTAAACTTCTCTTAAGTGAACTAACAGGAATAGTTATGGAGTTTAGCAGTCTGGCTAACTTTGTAGGACTTGTTGTTATGAAAATAAGGTGGGGTTGTGCTCTGTTGTCATCTAACTAAAATGATTTTCTTGTAATTTTGTCCATCATTGTTCTTCTGTGGGTTTTATCTGAACTAATGTACAGTGTATGTAGACCTTTTATTTTTTAACAGATTTCCATTACTGGAGAACATGAATGTTCTGTTTGTATCTTAAACTACAACTACTTTTGTCAGTTGCAGTAGACTTTAATACAATACTTGGTTCTTCCTTACAGGGAAAATTTGCCATAATATTTAAACTTTTTTTAAAAAAAGAAAATTATATTAATTGTGTACTTCCTTGCATTTTATGCACTGGAAATTAGCAAAGTTTTGAATTGAAACCAAGCAGTTTATAATTAGAATAAAATGTTTTAAAATAGTAATGTGATACATATGAAAACCACTTAACACATTTTCCTCTACAATATCACACTTTGTTGCTAGCTTAAAATGATAATATATGTATGCCTCACTCTGAACACACACTTGTAATTTTTAAAAAAAGATCTTAAAATGCATTAGATTATTTCATACAGAATTGTCAGTTTACTTCTTACAATTTTGTCTGGTAGGAATAATATTTTAGTAATAAACGACATTTTTCTGCCATATATGCTTACACAAAGAGGATAATGGGTGTTTAGCTTCAGGGAATTGTATATAGCCCTGTTGAAATACAGTAGACTCTCAATTATCCAGGATTGGGTTAACCAGGTTGTGGATCAACCAGGATGTCAAAAAAGAAAAAATATACGTAACTTGCAGGGCCGGCACTGGCTTTGTTGCTGCCCCTAGCAAAAAACAAAACAAAAAAACAACCCCACCAGAGCGCAGGGCAGGCAGTGAACCAATACCCCCTCCCCACTGCGCAGGGTGGCTGATGAACCAACCCCCCCATCCCCATATTTCCTATGGATGGTGATTATCCAGGATTTTATTAACCAGGATTATTTTTTTTTCCTATTATCCTGGATAATCAAGAGTCTACTGTATCAAGCTTTGAACTGGGCTAGATGTAGTCAGATTCCCAGTACTGTTGGTGAACTTGAGTGAATGGCAATAGTGACAAGTTTATATACCTTCAATGAAAGAGACTGACTGCCTCTTGGGGAAAACATATCAGAGGAAGGGTGTTTGAGCAACATTATGCTGTAGGGCTAAAAACACCAAGTGGTTGTCTCACGTTCAGTATTAGTGAGGGTCCTTGTTTCAAAGACAGTGTCCATAGTGATCTGTTTAGTTCTTCTTTGAGTTATAATAGATCTGGAGATTTAAAAAGAAGTTCATAGTGGTACCAAACAGTTTCTCTACTGAGAGGCATATGTAGGTGGTCAGTGGAAAAATAATTGGTTATATTATTATTTATATACCTATCCGACATTTTAAAATTACTTACATATTCAATGCATTTATATATAACTTATATCTCCTGTTATATCTCCTTATGTAGGTTTGAGTTGGCGCAGTTTATGGGAGGGAGTGTATGTGGAGTGGGAGGGAAGTGGAAGAAACATTAGCATTAAATTTTCAAAATATTAAAATGAAGCAAAAAGAGCCAAAGATACTAATAACTACAGAGCCAATAGTAAACTGTGTCTTAAGGGGTATGAGATTTCAAACAATTTAAACCTTTTTGACAGCAGACAAACACTTACAATGAAGAAACCTGAATTCATAGTGAATGCACTTTCTTTCCATAGGGGATTTTAAATAAATATATTTTAAATATCTTAAATATGTAACACTGCTATGATGCCTTGAGTTGCACACATAGTATTAATTAATCTTAATCTTTGACCATTATGTAAGTACTAAAAATTATTTGAATACTGTGATCAAATGGATAAAATATATATTTGATACATATATCGCCTGCAAGTGTTAGATAAACTGGTTTTTGTTTTTTTTTATACCAAAACTCATTTAATTGCTCTTTCTAGTTTCATTATAGAAGAAGAATAAAAAGTACATATCGTATCTTGTTAATTTTGACTGTTTTTTTTCTTTTGCGTTCCTCTAAATAAAAAGTTTGTTTATTTTATAATGAAACTTTTTAATAGGCATTTATGATTGATTTATGATGAAAACTCAGCTCTTTTGAGAGTTGATTCTAAAATTCCAAATGGTAGTATTTTACTTTATGTAGATACTTTCTTCAGTTATATACCTCGCACAGGTAATATTCAACATCCTTTCAATCTCAATAAAACTTCGCATGCAGGTGTATATGGTATTATAATTAGTTACCTGTATCTCCGGTAATGATGATTTTTGTTTGCCTTTATCATATAAACATTTTAAGCAAATAAGAGAAGTTGGGTTATGCAAACTTCCATAAAATTAAATAACCTATCAATGCCTGGTTCCCTTATCATTCACACCATTTGCCAGGAGACTTTTCATATTGGCTCAGATCAGCATAAAGTACATCTACAGCCAGCCTTAGCAATCAGATCGCAATACTTTTGGTTCCCAGTGGCTACTCCAGGAGTCTAGAGAGTGCTGCATCTAGCACTCAATGGCCACAGGAGGTTGAAGAATGAGAGAAGAGGAAAACTAATAGGGTCTGAGCTGTCTTGTGAAGATCTTCTGCGGAAAAAAATCTACCCTCATAATGCAAAAGCCAATGTCTGGCCATGGAAGCTACGTATTTTGGCCCGAAGAGTATTTACTACTATATATCACATAAAATCCCAGCTGCCTAGTGGTGGCACAGAATCCTAGTACAAAAATTATTTAATCTTATACGAGCTATAATGTGAGTAGAAAAGGAGAAGGGTACACTTGTATAAGTTACATTTAGATTGCTGTATATGGGATATGAATGGTTTTCTATCCTGGTATAATAACAACAGTGTATTAGTCCATTTCGTTTGCTTATCCTTTGAAAATGCAAATAAATTTTAAGGAAAGAGCAAAAACTAGGACATTCAGAATTAGGCCTGATGCACCATTCCTAAACTACTCCATTAAAGAGATGTGGCCTGATCACAGACCTGAAAGCTCTGTAGTATTGGGCAAAATTTTTGTACACTACATTCTGTATCTGTGAAACGGGACAGTACCATTGGTTAGGACTGAAGACTGCAACTCTTACTCACATGAATGCCCTATTGACTTCAGTGGGACTACTTGTCTGAGTAAGGGATTCAGGATCAGGTCCTGGATTTGTGAAGTAGTTCCAATGTGAAAAATGCAAAGCATTATTATTGTTATTATTATCCCACTGAACCATATATTACATGATATATGATCATGCCCCTGGCATTCTGCCGCATACTCGACCTAATTTTTTTGGCAACATCTCTTGATTTCTGCAGCACACTAGTGCTGAGTTCTGTAGCAGTATGAAATACATTGAAGGCCTTTCACAAAACCTAAAGTCTAAATAAAGAAAACCCTGATCACATTTTAAATATATCACCTGTAAATTATAACATGGATTTGAGGGTTTAATGAGTTTATATTATCTGAGTGCTTATTTCCATTTATGTGCATGAAAATATATCTTCCATTTATTCTCTTTTGTGTTCTTATGCATATTTTTACTAAAGCCATAAAAATACTGTGTAAATCTTGAAGCAGATACTCACTACTTATACAGCATTTTCCATCTTCAGAGATGTTACAGGCATTAACTGATTAGCCATCACAACAACACTTTGGGTTTTGTGACAGAGAAACAAAATACTGAACAACAGCAGCAGTAAAATGAGAGAGACTAGGGCAGATGATTTATTTTCTCTCCATTTTCTCCCCATAGTGATTTCTTAGGGATGATGAGTGTAGAATAGAAAATTTCCATGTGGATTTGGAAGCTTCCACTCCATTGGGTTAGTTTACTTAAGACTCCTTACGCTTTCTGTGTGGGGAGCACTGTTTTGATTGTCATTTTGTCGGGGGAGTGATTGGCATGATTCCCTTGCTTGCAGTGTAAGAGAGCCTGCAAAGGAAACAATTTTGTGATTCGGTGACCGTAAGTAAAGTTCACAGTGCTATATGTATAAGATCACCCACTTTTCTGAGATCTCCCTAGTGCACATTAGAAAGGCAGCATGGGGTTATAGCTTCAGGATGAAATTTTTTAAGCAGCTTCTAAACTTGTGTATGTAATTTTGGTGTAGTCATTTGCATGTGCGACCCTCACCTTGTTTTCTATTCTGTTGTGTGAGCATTTGTATATTCAAATTGGATAGTTAGACTAGTTGTTAGTAAATCAAATGGAACTGAGGGAAGAATTTGTCAAAATAGTGGGGAAAACATCTTTGCAAACATGAGGAAGGAAGCAAGTAGAGATAATTAAAGATAGGTAAGAGAGAGTGAATGAGAGTGAGGGAAGAGGGGAACCCAAGATAGATTGAGATGTTAGAGGCAGAAATACAAAGGTAACCTCAGAGTTGGAGGCTGTCATGAAGAAGGAGGAATTGGAGCTAGTGGGGGGAAGAAGGGGAAAGGGAGACAAGACAAGATGGTTCCTGCTGGAATTAGAGTTAATTTTGTTGTTTAAAATAGTAGCAAGATTCTGGTTCAGAAATATACAGTGAAGGAGCAAGGTGGGGAAAGAAGGTGAATTCAGTAAGATGAAATTGAGGAAGAGTTAAGTGATACAGGTTGTATAACAAGCAATGTTTACAGTATTACATACAAATAAAATATTTTAAAAGAACATTATTGAGGCTACAAAGAGAAGTTAGGAAATGTCAGTATCGAGGTTGCTCAGGCAACCTTAATTCAGCCCCTTTGTGCATATGCATTATGATACAGTCTTTCATTACAAGATTACATACAATTTTTTCCCACAGGATCCCTGGTTCTAAAGGTTCTAGGAAAACTATCTCTCACAGCCAGACGCTCAGTGCCTCATGACATTTGTAGAAGAGAGCAGTGTCTGCTACTTTCAGCTTACTTCGCCTTATTGGATCATGAATAACAAAGCACTGTGCTCAGCAATCCTACTGGTGGCTCAGCGCTTCTCTCTCATAACCTTCATCCATGTCTCTGCAGGGCTGAGCCTTATTGTGTTTCATAGTGATTTGTACTGCAAACATTTAGGATCTCAAAATAAAACATCTCTCTCTTTAACTTGTTGCCTCCTAATGGTACTTGCAGTTTATTATATGTGCACACATATATTAACTTTTAACAGTGAAGACACCTAAGGTGACCAGATGTCCTGATTTTATAGGGACAGTCCCAATTTTGGGGTCTTTTTTTAAAATATATATTCCTATTACCCCCCCACCCCCATCCACCTCCTTTCCCGATTTTTCACACTTGCTGTCACCCTGTCTGGTCACCCTAAAGACACCATATATTTCAAGCTCTGGCATACGGTGAAAGTAATAAAATATATACAGTAAAAATGCAAATAAAATGTCTTGGGGGACAAAGATTTAAAATATTTAAATGTTAAAAGATTTAAAAGTTCTGGAGAGAGATCTTCACAGTGGTCTTGACTTTTATGCTTTTTATATTTGCTGGGGCAGATTCATGCTGCGCACATACATGCACTCCACAAATAAAAAAAGTGGAAACAGAACAGCTGTGTTTTCCCAGAACAGGAACGAATAATGTGCTGGGAAACCCCATAGGACTTGTCTAGATTAAGGTGAAAGATGTATTTTTAAAACATATTAACTGACATAATTAAATAAAATATTTTAAAACTCTAATGTAGACTTAACAAATTGTATGTTAGCTGATAAACTGGTCTTCACCTTGACCAGTTAACACATTTTATGTCATTTAGTCCTTATACAAATCCATGGTGTACCCACATCTTGAATACTGTGTACAAATGTGGTCTCTTCATCTCAAAAAGGATATACTGGCATTAAAAAAGGTTCAGAGAAGGGCAACTAAAATGATTAGGGGTTTGGAACGGGTCCCTTATGAGGAGAGATTAAAGAGGCTAGGACTCTTTAGCTTGGAAAAGAGGAGACTAAGGGGAGATATGATAGAGGTATATAAAATTATGAGTGGTGTGGAGAAAGTGAATAAGGAAAAGTTATTTACTTGTTCCCATAATAGAAGAACTAGGGGCCACCCAATGAAATTAGCGGGCAGCAGGTTTAAAACAAATAAAAGGAAGTTCTTCACACAGCGCACAGTCAACCTGTGGAACTCCCTGTCTGAGGAAGCTGTGAAGGCTAGGACTATAACAGGGTTTAAAAGAGAACTGGATAAATTCATGGAGGTTAAGTCCATTAATGGCTATTAGGCAGGATGGGTAAGGAATGGTGTCCCTAGCCTCTGTTTGTCAGAGGGGTATGATGGATGGCAGGAGAGAGATCACTTGATCATTACCTGTTAGGTTCACTCACTCTGGGGCACCTGGCATTGGCCACTGTCGGTAGACAGGATACTGGGCTAGATGGACCTTTGGTCTGACCCAGTACGGCCTTTCTTATGTTCTTATGAGCTAACATCTTGTAAAAATACACATCTTTTTCTCCAATTTAGATATACTCGCAGAGGGTTGTGTCCTCTTTGCATGATGTAGAGCACTGCTCTTTGTGGGGGACTCCTATGTTGCTACAGAGGGTGGTTTAGTATTAGGGAGAAGTAGAATTAGATGCTGAAGAGCTCTGCTCTTGTACCTGCTTCATGACATATGGGAGGAGATTCCATACAGCAGTCCTGACTCCTACGGAGCTCCTCTGCTTGAGGCCCTTTACTCGGATCTGTCTTTGAGGATAGGATTTGCATTCAGGGGCAAAACATCTTTTTTCTGTAGAATGCTGTTAAGTTCTCTTGTGTTTATGAAGACTAATTTTTGCTCAGATGATCTCTAGTTCTTGATATGTAATAATCCTATGTATTTCTGATATTTTTAGCAAGGCGGAGGCAATATTTCTTTATAGTTTGAATCAATCTTGTTTCGGTACTGGATTTAAATTTTAATTAGTAGAAGTTGGTGCTTGAATATTTAAACAGTTCAAAGATTCCAAACATAAGTATAACAGTGGCCAGTTAGCTCTCAAACTCTGAGCAAAATAATTTCCCATACAACTGTAATCAAGTTTGGAAGCCTTTAAATTGATCTTATAATTTACTATATTAAGGTCTTAATTTTGGAGTTATTTACTAACTTAAAATCTGTTGGTTTTTTAAAGTGTCATCAGTATAAGTAAAAAATAAAACGAAACCTTTTTTCGGTTGCAGCAATCTAACTGAAATTGCATCATTTTGAAAAATGAAGGTAACTAGTATATAATATTCTCAATCTGCTTTTATGTTTTTTAAAAGAAGCTAACAGTCAGGTCGCACTATTGAGGCTTTATATTGATTGAAACTTTAAAGTGATTTCACCTATGCAAGAAATATTCTAACCAATGTTTAATGCATAGGTGCTGGAACTGGGGGATGCTGGTGCATCCCCTGGCTTGAAGTGGTTTCCATCATATACAGGATTGACAGTTTGGTTCAGTGGCTCTCAGCACCCCCACTATCAAAACTGTTCCAGCCCCCCTGGTTTCATGAGGATGGTGATTAGATTGATGTGACTTTTGGTGCCTTGATCAGGTTCAAGAATCCATAAAGAATAAAAAAGAATATGTTAAACAATACTGCCTTATGCAGGTAAATTAATATTTAACTAATGTGGGCTTTTATGTGTTGTACTAAAAAATCTAACATGAGAGGCATATAAACTCTATTAATAAATAATACAAAGTCTAATACTTTTCATAAAACCTGTTTGGCCTTGTAATCACAAGATAAAAGTATATACTTTTATCATGTGTTAACTAGTCTGTGGTAATTGAAATGCAGTAAAATCCTATTGTGGACAAGGCAGTTGTAGTTTTAACATGTTAGTAGGTCAAGGTACAGGCTAAAGGAGAGTATGGACCTGCTAACACATGTTAAAACTACAGCTGCCTTGGCCATAGTAAGCTTTTACCTTGTATTAGTTGCCACACGCTAGCTAACATGGTAAAAATCCACTTTTTTTCCTAGTGTGAATGCAGCCTTTGTATGAGAGAAACAGTATGCAACATTAAGGGCTCAGTTCAACAGTTACATAGATGAATAAATTTACTCACATGAGTTGTCCCATTTCTTTTAATGGTAGTATTTATGTAAGCACAGTAACTCATGTGCACATTTGCAGGATTAAGCTCTAAGATTATAGGATCAGGTCTTGTCCTGTAGATTTGGGTCTTGAGGGGACACTTTGTAAGTAGATCCCACTCCACCCATGAAGAACAAGGAGTTGTTCCCGTTCGTGGCACCTCTTATCCTAGAACTCCATGGATTCAAGGTCAGTGTGTGGGGAAGATGTGAATGGGGCAGACTGCAGGTGTGGAGCATGCATCCCTATGCTGGGTAGGATTGGGTTCTGAAAGATGCTTGTTATGCTCATACAAAACATATGGGATCTTTTATAGAGGAGGAGGCGGCGGCAAATATGCCGCATTTATTGAAAATACAACAGTTAGTAAATGCTTTTCAGACAGACACACACACACGCGCACACACACTCACTCTCACTTCTGCCACTTGCTGTATATAGGTACCAGTCCAGAATCTGGATCAATCTAGTGGCCAGCTGAGAGGAGCCGGGCTCTGTCGGTGGTGATCTGATGCTCCTGGTTTTGTGGCAAGATGAACCCAAATTTTCATGGCAAAACACCTCATCTTTATAGTTGTAAATTCCCATTAGAGTCCATGCATTTTGCAATGTCATCCTGTAATCATTAGTTCTTAAGTGGTGTTAATTTTGGGGTTTTCCGCTGTTATCATTTGATGGTTATTGTCAGGCGTCCCATTATCTTCTATCTTTTGTCTCGCCTTTGGGGGTGCCTGCCTCACCTTTGATGTAGTCAATGCTGCTAACATGTTTAGCATTGGATACAATGGATTGTCTCCTGGTGTTTCCAAGTCTCTTACTTCTTCCTTGACCATCTGGCTATAACAATGGCCTTCACACCTTATCTTTTCCTGATGCATGCATTCTTCATTCACACAAAGTCTCTCACAGAAACCTTCAAAGGTATACAGACAGTAGTATTTTATAGTCATTAGAATACATGGTAAATCAAGCCTTGCTAAATCTTATAACTAAAACAATTCACACTGGGGCTTTTAGGCTCTCAACATTTCTCTAATCTATTTATCATAGACACAATACAAAATCCTGTCTTTCACTAACTAAACTTTATAATAGGTCCTAATTGTAATGCATATGGGAAACAGGATCCCAGTCTCAGATGGTCATTCCTTTCTGTTATTCAAAAAGGATGGCTGGCAGAATGAAATCAAAGGTTACATCAATTTTATGGTACAATAGTACAATTATAAAATCCTGCTCCTACATGCTCATTGTCCTCGATTCAGCACTTCAGTTATTGAACAAGAGTTGTCTACACCTTTGATGTGATCATCCATGTAAATCAAATGGAAAGAATTATAGAATCACAGAAGATTAGGGTTGTAAAAGATCTCAGGAGGTCATCAAGTCCAACCCCTGCTCAAAGCAGGACCAATCCCCAACTCAGTCATCCCAGTCAAGGCTTTCACAAGCTGGGCCTTAAAAACCTCTGAGGATGGAGATTCCAACACCTCCCTAGGTAAAGCATTTCAATGCTTCACCACTCTCCTAGTGAAATAGATTTTCCTAAAATCCAGCCTAGACCTTCCCCACTGCAACTTGAGACCATTGCTCCTTGTTCCGTCATCTGCCACCACTGAGAACAGCCGAGCTCCATCGTCTGTAGAATCCACCCCTTCAAGTAGTTGAAGGCTGATATTAAATCTCCCCTCTTCTGCTGACTAAACAAGCCCAGTTCCCTCAGCTTCTCCTCAGAAATCATGTGCCCCAACACCCTAATCATTTTTGTTTTCCTCTGCTGGACTCTTTCCAGTTTGTCTGCATCCTTTTTGTAGTGGGGGGCCCAAAACTGGAGGCAGTACTCAAGATGTGCGTATTATTCCAGATGTGAATATTCCAATACTCCAGATGTGAAAGAACCCACCTCGTGGCCAGAATATGACCATATCTGAATGATTCATGAGTGACTCATCTGGATCTATAATTTATTGCTAAATAGTAATTCTAGTTAAAGATTGTTCAGACAAACAAAAAAGGATATGTGTATTTTTTTCTTTAATTTTGTAGCAGGAAGCAGTGGCAGAAGATTGTAGTCAGAAAGCTCTACAGGGAGACAGTGAGATAGTTACTTTATGGATAACAGTGTTTTTCTGTTGCTAACAAAGTCCCTCATTCAATGTTAGAAGAAAGTGATTTTTGTTTCTTTACTTTTGTCACAACACCTCTACATTCTGTCCCATGCTGGAACAATTAGGGAGAAATTCATTGAGGGGATCCTCATGGAAGGTTTCTTCCTGTGCATAGCATTTGCCTTGGGAAGCATCAGTCTAGCTCATCATGATTATCCAACCAAAACAAGGAAGAGTTAATGATTAACTGACAATACTGAGATTAGTACAACCAAATTTTGCCCTGCATTTTATATTTCTGTATGTACTATAGTTTTCATGTATATGTCCCTCTCAAAACATGTGTTCCTTTAAAAAAACAAAAAACGAATGCCAACAGCCCAGATGAAGGATGTAATATGACATCAAACCGGTTTGCATACATGGCATAGAAAATACTTAGTTAAGGAAATTATTTAGATTTCCATTCTTTCATGGGGATTTTAAAACAATGAAAATTACCTCAATCGTGTAATCTAAAGCCTCATACTGAGTCTAATGTACATGCAGAGTCATGTTTAATTCATACGGTGATGGTGTTGATAATGAGTGATTTAACAGTGTGATAGACTTATCTTTTAATTTTCTGACTTTAGTTAGCTCACATTAGTATTATTCAATGTACCAAATTCATTTTGAATTGTAACTTGCTAGTATTTAACTTGTTTAATGTTTTGGTCTCGTGTGCTAAAAACAATTTATACGCCAGTTTGAAAGCTTCCTGAAAGTCTGCTCCGGATTGATTGGGGAAGTACAGTATGCCTTGTGATGGTAGCTTCTGATTCCCACTCCATTGACAATAGGGTTTCAGGAAGTCAGGCATTTGGTACTTAAACAGCTTAGCACAAATTCTTTCACATGGTCTGAAGACAGTGGAGTCTGTCCTGCTGTCAGCTTTCTTCCTGATGGGCTAGCCACTAAACAGTTAGGGTAGGAGTTTCAAGGGGGCCTAAGATATTTAGATGCCCAACTCCCATTGACTTTAAATAGGAATTTAGGCCTATATCCTCAGTTGTATTTAGACATCTAACTCCTATTAAAAGCTGGAGGATCTGGGCCTGGGTCCTACCTCCCTCAGACCCCCTAAGAAAAGCCCAGCTTCATTTTCTCTCTCTCTCTAGGTTTTTAAATGTGAATGTTTTAAACCTTCATTTAGACGTACTATTATTTTTAGTGCTCTTCGGCATGATTCTGCAGGATGCTGACTCTCTGTAACTCCCATTGCTGTCAATACGAATTAAGGATACTCAGCATGTTACAGATCTCGGCCGCTTGCCTTCTGTCATTTTATTATAGCTTTTGCCACATTTTGGATAGTGAGATGCCTGTCTAAATAGCTTATGTAAAATATGTTTTCTCTGCAAAATGGAAGTTTTTATTGTGAGATAAAGATAAATTTGAAATGGGAAGGTCTGCAGGATAGAGAATGGTGTTTCCATGTTCTACTTCCCATGGCCTTTCAAGCGTGTCTTCTGATGCATCAAATTTTCATTGTACTTTAATTATTGATAGGAAGCATTTTCTTACCAGCGTAGCACTTACGCATAGTGAAATCACTTTTCAGGAGAAATTATTTCAAGTAATTTTTGGACTGGATTCAGTTTTGCAAATTGCTTGTTTTTATAGTGCCCCATAAATTAAAGCACGAATGATAAGCAAGATCATTGTGCTGCTATGAATCACTCCAGTCCTAATGGCCTAATGCACTAAGCTTTAATTAGTAATATTGTATTTTTAAAAGGACAGCGTTGTGAAGAAAATATGAATGGGCACTGTTTTATATCTGGCTTTCCCAGCAGATTTTAAATGGATTCCTGTTCTTGGTATGTCTTTAAATAATTGATATGGCCACTTCAAGGCCTTAGCAGAGAAACAGATTATTGGCTGCCAGTGACAAAATTTGGTTTTGGCATAATAATTTCACAGAGTCATGGCACTGCATACTGTGTTGCTCTAATTAGAAAGTTTGCCTAGGGTGCTTATATAAGAAAGAGTGGTGAACCATAGTGCTGGCACAGCCTGTCATAACAGAGTGATTCCTGCAAAACGTGATTTATACAAGATTTCTTCTTTTAACCCTTTCACTTCTTCTGGAATTTCCGAGTGTTCTTTCAGCAACTTTCATACAGACATTTCTTTATTGATTGTAATTTGTAACATAACAGGATTTGCATTATCTTGCTTAAGAATTTTTCCCCCCTCACAATGCCCACAACTAGTAAGTCAACAATAATAACTCTATTTTTAACTTTTGATTGAACTGCCAGGAAGTCAGCATGCCAGAACTGAGTAATAGCTCTGTGATCTTATTGCTGTAATTAAACTTGCCCTTCCTCAGCCCTTCCCTACTCTTTGTTACCTTCTCTCATTCTATTGGGCCAGATCTTGGGTGTTAGCTGTGTTGCACCTGGTACAGCTCTGTGGAACGAGAGAGCATAAAGGAAACTATGGAACATATTTGTATTGCCCAGATGCCAGGGCCACTGGGTACTAGTCTGATCTGTTGTGCAAAATTAAGCTGCTTCATCACGGGCCATTTCAGCCTATCAGCTATTTTAGTTGTGTAGAATCAGCCTGACGTTATGTTTGTTTGGCTATGCTCCCTTTTCCCTGGTTATGCCCTCAACTCACCCTCTACATCAGTGGCAAAGGAGGGGTGGAGGAAAGGCATAGAACTAGCTGTGGAAGCCTTATACTGCCCAGGAATTTTCCCTTGCCAGCGGAATCCCCAGCAAGACTGTTAAATTGGGGCAAAGCACCCTTAGCAAGACCAGAATCTGGAGCATCGTGTCTAAAATTAGAATATGTGCTATATGGAGATCATGTATTTTTATTTTGATTGCAAATCACCTAGCCTAGCATATTGTTGGCTGTTGTTAAAATAAGAAATGGTAATGAATATGATGAGTAGAGCTGGTTGGGAATTTTTCAACAAAACTTGGAAAATGCTGATTTGTTAAGACCAAAACGTTTCATGCAAAATGGTTGGTTTAAACCAATTTCTCATTTTGAAAAAAAAATTGAAAAAAACTTTTGAAATTGTGAAAACAGTTTCCATATTTCCAAAAGATTCAGATTTTTTGTTCATGAAAATTTTCAAGATTTTGGCATTTCATCCTGATTCAGGATGGGAAAAATGTTGGAAAACTCAACAATTCTTACTGGATGAGATTTTTTTTGTGGCTCACTCTAATTATGTGGTTTGTCTGGAAAGCAAAGTCATTCAGCTCTGATATACTGTTCAGCACTGAAGTGGTAAAACCCCTCTTGTTATGCACTGTTGCTCTAAAAAAGCAACAGGGAATGAGGGTTAGTAAGACTTTCAAATCCTTGTTAAACAATATCATGCTCTTATAACTCAGAAGATCTACAACAATAGGATGGGTCACATGTTCAAATTTATTCTGCTGTCAGCTCAAAAGCAGATCACTAAACATACAAGGTGCTGTGAGAGATGCAACTTTATATTAAATGACAAGATCTGCTTTTAATTTTTTATTACAGTTCAATAAAGGGGAAAAGTAGGTTTCATACAGATTAGCAACATTTTAGAAGAACAAAAACAGATACAGAAAGTGGCAGAAATAAAATAAGCAAATTAATGTGAAGGAGCAGTTATAAGAGGTTAAGTTGTATGTTTTTATTTTCCAACATTCTCAGGAAACTTGTTGCCAACATCCCACCAAGGAATAGGAATGGATGAAACAGTAAGCATTGTGAAGGATGTCTTGTATCCATAGTACATCCACTGTGACATATGCTTGCACATGAATTTATTTAGATATTTTTGCAGCTTGGGGCTCCGATTTATCAAATTACTTAAGCACGTGGCTAACTTTGGATTTAATGGGACCATGTATTTTCTTAAAGTTAAGTATGTGGTTATGTGCTTTGCCCAATCAGACCCTTAGGTTTAGGTAGATGACTGTCCATATCTAAAAGGCAGAATATTAAAGACAAGTGTATGAGGTGATACAAGAATGGCGCTAGACATATTGGTGTGGGTATAGTATGTATATATATATATATATATATATACACACAGTGGAACTCCACTATAATGCAACAAAAAACCCCAAAAATCCCATCGTGTTAAAAGCGGAGTCGCCTTATAGCAGGGTTTCTCAGACTTTAAAAAAGAAGTTTCTGGGTTCTCTGGACAGAGAACTCAGGGTCCGCAGGTTGCGGGTGCCAGTGTTCTCTGTCCCCGGCAGGTGCGGGGCCATGGCTTTTCTCCGCACTGCCCAGCAGGGGAGAGGAGCCACGGCCCCGTGCCTGCCAGGGACAGAGAACAACAGGGCTGCAAGCTGCGGGCGCTGCCGAGCAGGGGAGAGAAGCCACCACTGCCGCCAAGTGCCAGGACATAGGGGCATATCCAGGGAGCCACAGTATGATCACATTGTAACCAAATTCGCATTATCGTGGGGCGCATTATACTGGGGCTCCACTGTATATTGTAACAAAGTTCCTTCTCCGCCTTTGTGGGTCCTGCACTTATTGGTGGATTTGCTTGCTTCAGAGATTCACGGCAGCCTTCAGTTTGGCCACTTTCGTGGCTCAAATCTGCCATTCACTCAGGTAACCTCATCACTGGCCAGCATGAGGAAAAGCAAGAAGAACAATCCCCATACTCAGCAATCCTGCTGATCCACTTAGTGGGTTGGGGAACAGGCCAGAGACCTTCCCCTCTGGTGAAACCCACAGTCCAGGTCAACTCCTCCGGTATCAGGTAAGGAGCTGGGGGAATGGAGGGACGGGAGGAATCTGGGCCCGTCCTCTACTCCGGGTTCCAGACCAGGGCCCTGTGGATTGCAGCTGTCTAGAGTGTCACCTGTAACAGCTCTGTGACAGCTACAACTCCCTGGGCTACTTTCCCATGGCCTCCTCCCAACACCTTCTTTATCCTCACCACAGGACCTTCCTCCTGATGTCTGATAACACTTCTACTTCTCAGTCCTCCAGCAGCACGACCTCTCACTTCTAGCTCCTTACGCCTCTTACTCCCAGCTCCTTGCACACACGCCTCAGTGACTGAAGTGAGGTCCTTTTTAAACCAGGTGCCCTGCATAGACATGCACACAGGGTGTGCCGGGTGTGCCCAGGCACACCCTACTGCAGGGTGGGCTGGCGGCCCCTGAGCGCCGGCTGGGGAGGCTGCTCCTTTCCCTCCCACACAGCCTCAGTGTGCCACACGAGCAGCTCTCTAGGGTGTGGGGCTGTGCGACAGCATGTCTGGCTCTGGGCCAGACACACAGTGCACTCCGGGGGATCATTGCAGTAGCGTCTGGCTCCAAGTGGTGAGTGGTCCGGGTCCACGCTGGGGGGTTGGATAAGGGCCAGGGGGTCTCAGGGGAGCAGTCAGGGGATGGGAATTGGGGGCATTGGATAGGGCGTGGGAGTCCCAGGGGGCCTGTCAGGGAGCAGGAGTGTGGCTAGGGGTCGGGGTAGTCAGGAGATGGGGGGGGGGGTTGGATTGGGGTGGGGTCATAGGGGGTGCTTAGGGGTGCAGGGGTCTCTGGAGGAGGTGGTCAGGGGACAAGGAGCGGGCAGGGGGGCTTAGATAGGGAGTGGGGTCCTTGAGGGACAGTTGGAGTGGGGGGTCTCCGGAGGGAGCTATCAGGGGACAAGGAGCGGGGGGGGGAGGTTGGATGGGGGCGGGACCAAGCTGTTTGGGGAGACAGCCTTCTCTGGGTGCACACCCTAATGAAAAGTGTTGCGCACACCTGTGGTGTCCTGATTGGCCTTAATTGATTCTACCAGCTTCCCAATTGGCTACAGGTTTCCTAATTAGCCTGCCTGCCCTAATTAGTTCTAGCAAGTTCCTGAATAGTCCCTGTTATCTTACCCAGGGAAAAGGAACCTGCTTAACATGGGACTAATGTATCTACCTTTGACCACTCTTGTAGCCATCTGGCCTGACCCTGTCGCAATACATAAATGCACATATTCAATGATAAATAATAAAGTCTTCCTCCTATTTGCATGAAGGTTCAGAATTATTGCAACTACGGACATGTTAGTGCATTTGTGCCAGGAAGTATTCAGAAGAAAACCTCAAATTGGTGTCTCATTATTCCTTTCCCCAGCAACAAATACTTAAAAATCAAACAAATCCGATTAAAATGATCAGAGACTTGGGATCACCCAGTGTTGAAATTAAGTTTAATTTCCCTTTAAGGCAAGGTTAAAATGTTCTCATTATGGGTATTAAGAGTTTTTAATGTTTAATTTCCACTGAACTGAAATTTATGGTCCCAATGAAGATCTCATAAGGGAATACTATATATAATTTTCTTTTTATCCTTCTAAATGATTTTGCATCTCTGAAATTTCTGTGGGTCATTAGTTTTTATGTTGTGTGCTGTGTTCAGTTGTGGACTAATTTTTTATGTATGTTACTCACTTTGTTAATGGTGTTAGTTTCAGTAAGGATTTCCCCATCCTAAAGAACATTAAAAAGAATGAAGAACACAGCTCATCTAGAATGTACTTGGGTAATTGACTTCTTGGAAGTTTACTGTTGGGCATACACTTGCAAGATTTCTTGCATTTCTTTTCTAAATGAATCTTGGTGCGAAAGAGAAGTTGTTTAATTATGATATAATAATATTCCAGATTCAGCAAACATTCTTTCCTCACATATTTGTTATACTTTAGAGTTGCTTTATGGCTTGTCCACAAGGTTAGCTGGAGCACAAGATGAAACATACAGACAGTCTCTACTCCATCCCACCTCCAACCCCAATCACTGGTACAAGCCTCAGCAGGAATACTGGACTTGTGCTTCCAGATAGCTTTATAGTTTTACTATTAGGCATGAAGTGTATTTGTCTCCTACTAATCTCTTCTGTACACTTTAAAGTGACATTGGGTATCTTTTTTTTTTTTAACCTAAAATGTAAACCAGGAGGATATGGTTATGTATGTAGCCCTACTAAGATATATTCAAGTGGAGTAATTTTGTTTAGTTGCTGTGCCACATTTCCTTTGAAACAAATCTCAGTAGCTAGCATGCATACACTTTGAGGTCTTTGACTGTCTGGGTAATTCTAGTATTGAAATTCCTCTCATTTCCTCCATCCTGTTGAACGTTGTAACATATGCAACCACAAAGTTGCTTGCCACTTAGAGATATTTTAAATGGCTCAGTTGCAGTACCTTCAAAAGAGGATTTTTCTAACATGCATTCTTCAAAGCAGAACTACATCTCCACATCATCATAATAATCAAAAAAAATCTTACCTTCCCACTATGAATTCTGTCAACACTGATTTTTTTGATAGGGATTGTTTGTAAAAGGAGTCTGCATCCTGCTATTTAGTGTGCTGGAAACACTTCAGCATAAGGTACATGAATAAATATTGATTTTGTTCTTCATTGGTTTAGTTAGTAAACTAAAAGGTGACCACATTTTTGCTGCATAAATGTTCTTAAAAAATCCGAACATTGTGTTAAACAAGTATACAACCCTTAGCAAGATACACTGATCTTAGTAATCCAGAGCTGCTAATTGCTAGGATACTTTGACAGTCATTTCCATGCTTTGTTATGACACTGGCATTTAAGAGTATTATAAAAACCTTTCTATTGTCTGATAGTGCAAAGTTCCCATACGGGATAAAATTAAAGCCTGTAGAGGACCTGATCCTGCTTGCAGATTTGTATGGCTATTCCTGATGCATCCATCCAAACCGTCTGTTCAAATACCAACCATTTTTGATGCATAGGCAATCTACACACTGTACTCACTACTCCACAGCAAGCATTGGCTTTTGCAAGCCTCTTCCAAATCTGTCTTTGCCCCCTGCTTACAGAGCTAGACTGGAGGATAGATTAGAAGTGGGAAGAATACACATCACATTCCAGTGAAGGTGCTCTAAGGATAAGACTCTAAAATGATCCACAGAAATTTCACACCTGGAGCTCTTGGGCCCTGAGTAAAGACTGTAGGGCTTGGCCTGTAGAGCCCAAACTGGTGACATGCTGAGCACTCTTCATTCCTATTCACTTTGGACTGAACTTGCAACTTGGACATAAACAGGAGTTTTGCCATTGATATAAATGGGATGTGGAGGATGCTCAGCATCTGAGGCTTATAGTGTATAATCTTGCCCGGTGCTGAGCACCTTTAATTCTCATTTAAGTCAATGAACCAAACCTCGCAGCTCTTAAATCAGATGAAATTCCAGTGCAGCTAGTGGGAATTTGTTTGCGTTGAGACTGAGTAAATAACAAGTAAGGACTTCAAGATTTTGTTGGGGTTGTAAGTATGCAGTTTCCCACTATTGTTAAGTATCATCTGTTGATCTTTGACCCCAACAGATGCTTTTGACCATGCACTGTTTGTTAGCTAACACTCTGGGGAGATCGGTGTCTTTTTGTCTCCCTTCCCTCTCCCCCAATCTATATGCATTGTTCTCTTCTCTTCTCTTCTTTAATAGTTCTGTGCTGGGTTGGTGCTGGTGCTGGCTCCTTTATTCTACTGGCACTAGTAGGGGGATATAGCTGATGAAAGTCCCCTTTGATCTCTCAGAGTTGATTTTGTCTTCTGTTGAGGAGGGCTGATGTCAGTGATAATGTCCCATGTAGACTGTCACTCTCTGTGCATGTGTATGTTGGGAATTTATTAATTTGAAGCATTGTGATATGGTGTACCGACCCCACACTGGGGCAGAAGGAGTTAATGAGAGCCTTGGAAGTCAGTCAGCCCCACCCCACCCGCTACACCTGTGGCAGGTATCAAGCTTGGAGGGAGGAGCTAAACGGGCTGAACCTGGCTCAGGTAGGGGTTTACCAGGAGAGAAAGCAGGGGCCAGCAGATTGTTGGCTCACACTCCGCGAGAGACGCCTGGCTGAGGTGAACTGCTGGCAGATAGACCCTTCCTGAAGGAAAGTAGGCCTGGAGCAGGGAACCCTCAGCAGTGGTGAAGGAAAGATGGGGCAGGGAGTCTGCTTAGGGTTCCCTATGCTGATGGCAGAAGATTCGTGCAGGGTCAGGGATTGCCCTTCAAGGAGTGTAGAGAAATCTCTCCCTCAGCAAAACCAGCTGGGTGGCAGAAAAAAGCTCTGCTGTGAGCCTGGGGAAGAGGCTTAGAGAGAGAGAGTGTGTGTGAGTGAGAGAAGCTAATACGCAGCGAGCTGAGGAGGAGGCTGTGGCAAGAGCCCAAGATAGGAAGTTGTCCAGGGAGATGGCAAGGGGTCTGTTTTTAAAGGATTACTGGACCAGAAACCAGTGGAGTGGGAGAGTCTGGGTTCCTCTACCAGCCCATCAAAGACGGTGGAATAGTGGACACCCCTGACGAGGGGTAAGCATGTCGAAACTCCCTGAAACTACTGGTATGGCTTAAGGAAGTTGGAGTTGGACTGAAGGCCCAGCATGAAGTTGAAGGACTGCTAGCTATTGGATTTCTGGTTTACCCCAGTAGGGGTAGGACTGTATGTGGCCCTGCTGAAACGCTGAGTCACAGGAAGAAGCAAACCACTGCTGCACCAGAGCGGCTGTCAGCCAGGAACGCAAATGGAGGAGAGCCTGCTGTGCCGCTCCCAGCCAGAAGGGTGCACCTGGGCTGGTAAGTCACCCTTGTACAGACCTCATGGGGGTTGGGACGGGCAGTTCTGTCTGCAGCCTTATGAAATCTTGCGTTGAAGGAGGAGTGGATAATATTTCTAAAGCTACAGGGGGTACATGAAACTAATGGCTTCTCAGGATGCCCAAAACTGCTGCTGCTTACCCTGGGAAAACCTGTAGCTTATAAAATTATAGTTAGGTAGAAAACCTTCCCTCCTCTCCAAGTTGTTCCTTGCAGCAGTAGAGTGGCTGTCCTGCCCCTACAAATCTGGCAACAAACTGGGAGTGTTTTCCTAAATACGATTCCCCCCACCCCGCTTTTTTGGGGGGGTGGGTCTTACTGTGGCAGATTTTGCAATGTTTGGTAAGCATTCTCTGCCCAGTTTTTGAAAGTGAACATCCCAAATTTAACAAATGTAACAAAACTAAAAAGGGAACAAAAATATAAAACAAGGATAAATATTTATGTAGGTGTACTAGCTCTGTACTGTCAGATCCAGATACTGTAGTCTGGGCTCTGACCTTATTTCCAGGACTTAGTCTGTATGTTAGTGAACCCCAAGGTTTCAAACCCTGTAGGAAGAGTTCAGATGACGATTGTATACCTTTATACCAAGAATTTAAGGCATAGGTTAGGGAAATGGGGGAGGGGCCACAGGGGCCACGGCCCAACTAATTTGTGGCCTATCACAGATCAGTTTGGGGCAGAGTCTCCAGCAGAGTCACAAATGAGGTGGTGTGTTGTATTACAGGGGGAAGGCCCCTGTCTTCACACTGGTGAAAGCCAACAGGTCAGAGTGAGGAAGCAGGCCAGCCTCACGGCACAGGAGTCATGGGGTGGGGGAGATTAGCACAGAGTGGGTACATCGTTCAGCACCCCTCCACCTAGGTCTTTCTACCCGCTGGAAGTAGGATGCATCCCCCTACCTCATGGCCTCTCCACTTTAAATGGTGCTTCAGTGTAACACTCCTCAGCGCTCCCATCTTCCCCAGTTTTGTTCTATTCATCCCTATTTTTGAAGATGTACGGCAGTCCATTTCCTGATCCCATCCCTTCTCTGCATCAGCCATGCTTTCCCCTACCCATCTTTGCACTATAATGAAGGACACATTCACAGATCTGCACTTTGTGTTTCATATGGAGTGTGCAACTCTGGGTGGCTCTTCCCAAATCCTCTCTCCCCTTAGACAGTAGATTCACACTGGTTGCATGACTCATGACTGCAGAGGTGAGAGCTGGATTAGCCTCTTTATGAAGAGTGAGGAACAAATGTCCTCACTATGCCATTTTTAAAATCGGAATATGTGAAATATATCTTTTTCTGTGGACTGTGTGTGGATTTAAAGATAGCAAGAGTTTGCACAGCTACATTATGATTTTGAGTAATGCAATCTAGAGTTCTTGTGGTCACTGAATGGATAATACTTTATTATGGAGTGATAAGGCTGTATCTTAACTATTAAGAAGCTACTGCTTCTCCATAATTGTGGGCCTGATCCTCTAATTCTTGCACACCCAAAACTCCTAGGGAATACAGGATTGTGTCTTTCATTGGGGTGCTATATAATCTGTTAAATTATTTAATTTTCAGTGGGTAATTGTTGAACTAATGAGTGCATACTTGTGTTTGCGTTATTTCTGGTAATTGATTCCCCAGGAAACCAAGGGTGGAGGGAAGCATGTGAGAAATGCAACCGGTTTGCTTGACCTCATTTTGATTCTTCATTACTACCAATACTTTCTGTGTACATGTAGAAAGAACAATTGCAGCTAAAGTCTGTAACAAATATTTATTTGGGTTTAACTTTTAAATTGTCTTCAAGTTATGGTGCAGTGGTTGCTAGCAAAGAAAACTGCACCCACATATGTTATTTGAGATAGCTTTCAATTTTTGAAGGTCTGGGCTACGTAAACGCTTTGAAAAACGACTTGCACAAAATACTTATTAGATTGACAAAAACTGTAAAGTGTGCTGTACTGCATCATGAGTGTAGCTTCTCATTCTTATTTTAAAATAATATTTACTGTTACTGTAAATGCCTGACCAAAAAAGAAAGCGGACTTACTGGTAAATGTTGGCCAAACTCTTTCATTGTTGTTCATGCATTTCTAGTGTCTATATTCCTGCCATCCCTGCTTTATGTTGCTTCTAGTCTATTTCATACTATGTACTGGTGCCAATCATTGAAAAATTACTCAAAAATGTTAGCTTAGATTTCTTTGTATAATAATATTTCAAATGAATAGATAGAAATCCATGTTTTGAGATCAACATTCCTAGTGCAACTTTAAGTAAAGTCATGCCATGGAGTCAACCTTTCAGCTTCATCTCATGCTATAATATCCACCGCTAACAAGCACCACCTTGTTGCTTATTTATTTTGACTACGTTTGTAATTGCAATTGTGTAATTTAGCAGTAGGATAGCTAGTAATTTGTCACATAAGGTACCAGAATATCTGAAAACAAGATGCTCAGCTAAAATATATGTCAGAATTATTGGAAAGATCTGCAGTTTTAGGTTTAGAGATTTTGTTGTCTGTGTTCAGTCATATTAACAGACCAGAAGTGTGTTTACGCGAAAATATATTTGTTTTATTCTGAATCAAGTTTTTCATATGTTTTACAAAAAATTGTTTAATATTACAGAAATTCATGAAGATCTTTAAATCCATATTCTGTACTGTAAGCATGGCTACTGTATTCAAATTATGCAAAAAGAACAGCACGTTCTGGCACTGAAATTCTTTAGGGATATGGTAATCTGATAATAACCGAATACCCTGGATTAGTCTTATCATATTTATAAAACATTATTAAAATTGTGAGAGAAAGTGTGTAGAAAAAAGATAAGATTGGACATTTGGAACAATTCATCTTCAGTGTGCTAGTCAATTTCTTTAGCTATTTCAAGCAAACATTTTGAATAGTTCTCAATGAATTTACTTCTAGAAATGAAGATATATTACAGGTGAGACCCAGATTACAGGCGAAACAAAATTTAGGTATGGTCATAATTCAGTTACACTTTGGGACAAATTATTATTCTTAAAATAGGATGGAAAATAAAGGGTTGATTTTGTTTTTGTTTTGTTCTCTTTACCATACTGAAAAAGGCAGTCATTAGGTTAGAATGTAGAATAAATTGTTGGCGATGAATGTTGTTCTTTTTGTGTCTACAGGGTTTACGCACCTGGAGCCAGGTTTTCAAAGGAGCTCTGTGTCCACTGAGGCACATAAATAAGGGCCAGATTTTCAGATGTGCTCAGTACCCAGGAACTCCTGCTGTTACACCTCTGGCCAGATTCTCAAAAGAAATCAGTACCTAACTTGAAAATGTGGCCACTTATTTTGCTACTTAAGAGAGCTGAGCTCTTTTGAAAACTTGGCCTATAGATGTGGCCACTGATTTTGCTATTTAAGGGCGCTGAGCTCTTTTGAAAACCTGTCCTGTAGGGCTTGATTCTACAAAGATGATACACTGTAAAACTCACTCAATAGTGTAGTTGAGGGTAAACAGAGTGTACCCACTTCTTCTATGGGGAATTTAATTTAGGTTAGTTTACCTACTTCTTTTTCTTACCACTGCACCACTGATTTCCCTGTTCCTGTAATGCACTGTCCATTAAAGGGAGACGCAGCCTCTTGGGAACAATCTTTGTTACCACTGTTCCCCTCCATAGAGTTTCTCCTTAGGGGACAACTTGAAAACCCATCAGATTTCTGTGTGGTCTCAAAGAATGAATCTGCAGACTCTGACTCTCCTGGCCCTTTCCCCTTTTCAGTTATCACTGAATACTTTTTGAGTAGAAGTATCTAGTGCTGCAATCAAGGCAGAACAAGAGGACCAGATATTCCAGTCCACCATGAGGGAACCCTTTCCCTAACCATGTATGTTAGGAAAATATGAGCTCTTTACAGTCCCTTTGATTCAGTTGTTCTGCTGAGGCTGTTGCTGAAATCTCCTTACCCATAAAATGGTCCTCCAGTCCTCTCCCCCCAATCCTATAAAGAGATTAAAATAGTCCTGATTATGATATAGAAATCTAACAGGGGAAATCTCTGTTCTTCCTAATGATTTCTACATAGCCAAGAAGCAGAAAAGAAATCCGCAGTACTTTTTTGGCAGTGTCCTTTAGTCTTATACAGAATATTGTTATAGGGGCTTTTTCCTTTAAAACTTGTTATGTAATGGCATGTTGATACACTTCTTATTTTTCTCTGAATAGCTTCCTGGGTAATATAGATGGCATGCCCATGTCAGATGTAACAATGTGCCAATTAAGTGGTGTTTAGATCCAGATTAGGTTTAGGCCAGGATTCCGCATGCAGGTTCAAGGCTGAATCAGGACCAAGATTCAGGTTTGGAATCAACAGAACTGAACAGCAAAAATCTCAAACTTCTGTGTGATCTCACATCTTGAATTCTGGAAATCTTGTAAGGTTAGCTGTTCTTCCGAGGTTTCTATTTCAAGCTTTTTTTTTATTTTGTCTAGACCCATGTCTATAAATATTCTTCTTTGGTTTGGGATCTGATCAAGAATAAAAGAACAGAGTGGTGGATTTGGATCTGAGGGTTCTAATCTGAAACCCACATCCAACCATCTCTAATATACTGATACTTAGAAATGCAATAAAAGTCTAGAATAGTGAAGTATGTTTTTCCACAAATCAGTTCACTTAAAGTGAAATCTTACGAATAACCAGACATGTAATACGAATCATTAATCATATTACATTGAACAGTCTACTGCACAGCTTTACTATGCCTGACCTCTCTATAAGCAGGTACCACTGCAAATGGCAAGTAATGTTCTATACATTAAATATACATGATTTCCTGTAGATTGTGTGAGATTAGGAGAAGAGGCTCACTCACTGGAATATGTTACATTCAAGTGAAAAAGGTGGTTTTAAACTTTTGACTTGCAAGTTTATCAAATTTATATTACTTTTAACCAGATCACAGAATAGAATAATTTCAAAGCAAACTGAGCAGACACTTGTTGGTTAAATTTAACAGAACGAATATAGAAGCTGTCTAATCTTAAAGTGTTACTTAGCTGTCAGGTTTAACACAGCAAACCTTTTCACTCTCTCACATACCTAACAGTGTAAAAATGTAATTCAGATAGCTCTCATGTTCATTGTACACTGAAGTTATAGGATAAGCCTGTGTTCAGAACTGGTGATAATATTTTGGCCCAGATGGTTTAGGAAATTAAGGACTGGTTTGGCTAACTTTTTATGTGATAGGTCAGTCTTCTCTACTTTCAAACCCAGACAATTGTGTAATTTGAACGAAGCAAGCTTCCCAATTTTTACTTCCCAGAGTGAATTAACCATTTGGCAATTCTGCATCTTGTGGATTACATTCCATTCTCCACACCACAGTTCCAGCTCTTATCTGTAGCCATGCTGACTTTCTTCATATATACTTAACCCTTTTATATGTATTATTCTTTGCTGAATCACCTTCAGCTTAAATCCAAAGGGGGGAATATGATGATATTTGTTCATTCTTCAAATTTATGAATCAGAGGGGTAGCCGTGTTAGTCTGGAATTGCAGAAGTGACAAAGAGTCCTGTGGCACCTTAAAGACTAACTGAAATTTTTTCAGAGCATGAGCTTTCGTGGGCTAATACCCACTTCGTCGGATGCATGCAGTGGAAGTATCCAGGGGCAGGTATAAATAGGTAGGCAAGAACCAGGTGGGAGATAACAAGGTTAGTCCAATCAGGCTGAACCAGCTTGTTATCTCTAATCAGGGAGGGTGAGGTGTTCCTCTAGCAGTTGAACTGGAGGTGTGAATAGCGAGAGAAGAGAAGCTGCTTTTGTAGTTAGCTAGCCATTCAAAATCTCTATTCAGTCCCAAATTGATTGTGTCAAATTTGCAAATGAATTGCAAATGAATTGCAGCTCTACAGTCTCTCTTTGCAGTCTGGACTTGAAGTTTTTTTGCTGCAAAATGCTGACCTTTAAATCTTCTATGGTGTGTCCGGTGAGGTTGAAGTGCTCTCCTACAGGTTTTTGAATATTGCCATTCCTGATATCTGATTTGTGTCCATTTATCCTTTTTCGTAGGGACTGTCCAGTTTGGCCGATGTACATAGCAGAGGGACATTGCTGGCACATAATGGCATATATTACATTGGTAGATGTGCAGGTGAATGAACCAGTGATGGTGTGGCTGATCTGGTTTGGTCCTGTGATGGTGTTGCTGGTGTAGATGTGTGGGCAGAGTTGGCATCGAGGTTTATTGCATGGATTGGTTCCTGAGTTAGAGCTGTTATGGCGCGGTGTGCTGTTGCTGGTGAGAATATGCTTGAGGTTAGCAGGTTGTCTGTAGGCCAGGACTGGCCTGCCTCCCAAGGCCTGTGAAAGTGAGGGATTCATATTTATGCTTTCTTCCAAGTAGCGTTACCAATGCTACGGTGTACTTACATCAGAAAACCATTTTGCCCTGAATTATTTCTTACATTTGATTGAGGAGAGCACAAATGTACACGACTGCTATGCTGAGGTTTTAGATTTAACTGCCTGCTTAGGAAAGGCTAGAGATGTGATTGCTGGAAGACATTATGCCAGTTCAAGTTTATAACATTAATGATCAGGTGCCTCATTTGAATATATAGGATTTGATTCTCTGTCCTTTTACTCTAGCCTCAGGGATCGGCAACCTTGGCACACAGCACCGCAGGGTAAACACCCTTAGTGGGCCCCGCTTTGTTTACTTACCAGTTCGCCGATCGCGGCTCCCACTGACCGTGGTTTGCCATCCTGGTCCAATGAGGGCTGCGGGAAGCGGCGCGGTGCTGGCTGCTGCTTCCTGCAGCCCCCATTGGACTGGGACGCAAACCGCAGCCAGTGGGAGCCGGGATCAGCAAACCGGTAAGTAAACAAACCAGCAGGGCCCACTAAGGGTGCTTACCCTGCGGTGCTGCGTGCCAAGGTTTCCGATCCCTGCTCTAGTGCTATGCTGGTAAAACTTCACTGCAATCTCACCAGTTTAGAACTGAAGTAAGAATGAAAAATCAGGCCCAAATAAATATGATCTTTAAGGGAGTATATAAAGAGCCAAGAATTTTTGCTTTAGGAGATCTTAACTTGTTAGTGGGCATGGTGAGCACATAATAAAAGTTCATGCCTAGCGTAAAATTCATGGTCATGCTTTCCTCAAAATGGAGAATTATGATTGGCCTTAGTAAGGTTATTCTGTATCTTTTGGTTCTCTCCTTCTTCCCTTTCTATATCCTATCCCAACCCCCAAAATGAAGGTGGGATGTCTCTATTATAAGATCTAGTACTATCAGAAAGTTAGCAGTTCTGTTTGTGAGGGTTTTGAATGCGAGGAGTTAATATAATTGTTGTCTGAGTCTGTTAGTAGGGCTGTTCTGGACAAAATTTTCTCATCCACTTTGGTCATGTAATTGTTAAGGTACCGTTTTCTCAATAAAATGACTTCTGTGGGCAATGCTTTCCTCCTTCAGGGAGAAAGGACACATTAAAGCATTGTTGACTGAATGAATAGTTTTCTGTTCCAAGCTCTCCCAGCAACATTAGCAGTCAGCAGAAATAAATGAACAAATGTTAAATACAAACCCTTTCACAAAGGGCTAGATCTCCCTGGTACTGTGGCTATCTTATTTGGACCACTTTCTTCATCTACAAATCTGATTAAGAAAATCTTAACACATCAAGGCACATTCTTGATTCTGTGAAGACTTATAGTGCAATAATTAGTAACCCCAATCTAAAGACTTCACTTTTAGGTGTCTATGACTTAATAACTTGACTATGGCTATTGAAGGTTTAATTTCCTCGATACATAACATGACATAAAATCCATCTGCCATTTGACTTGCTTAGAAATGAATATTGCTGGCAGGTCTAATGATGAACATGGTTAGCACCATTATTTTTCACAATTATTCAAAGGAAAGATACATGTATGATATTCATGCTCAGCCCAGTTTTTATAGTTATGAACTGTATCTCAGAGAGGAAGAAGGGGAATCCATCATTCATCCTTCTTTACTGGCTTTTTTCCTAAATATTCAGTTTTTTTAAAAGCCTATTTTTCTTTTCTAATCTATTTTTAATTGTGCATTTAATTACAAGAAAGGACAAACTGGTTGGAGTACAGAATTTCTTCTATAACCAGTAGTCTTTTAATTGTATATTCAACGAATGTGCTGGACAGTGGCTGGTCCTTAAATGGGTGTGTACGGAAGAAGAGAGCAGGAGGTAAGCTCCTGTTTTGCAGTACAAGTCAGTCCAGAAGGAGCAGGGAAGAGATTTGGACATAGTGACAATGGTAAACCAGTTCACTGGTTGGTTGCAGAGAAGAGGCTTCACCATATTAAGGGGTGGTGGTAGTCATAGCTGTGCTCCCCCTGTGAGCCCCTCAATGTTTCTTCTAGGACAGGGAAGCTCTAAGATACAGTCTAGTTCAAACAGGAATTCATTCAGGGAGGTCCTATGACCAGTGTTATGTGGCAGCAGGTCAGACTACAGAGGGATTCTTTCTGGCCATAGAGTTTATGAATCTGTTCCTAATGTTAGCTAATGCTTAAACAATGCACATGGCTGACTAAAAAATTGTAGGAGCTTTCCATGACAAATTTTCAAACTGAACAATTTTTTTGTTGAATTCAAAATTTTTCTTGGGACTTTCCAACAAAATAGATCAAAGCAACATTTTCACTTTGTTAGTTTTCAGTATTTCCTTCAGAAGGTATGGGGAGCAGGGGGAGTGACGCGAGGGAAGAGATGTCAGTGAACGCTGTTCAGTCAGCTCTAGTAATGAGACCAAAATGTTGAGTAACTGCAAAACCCTAGTAGAGACCTCTTCCTGAATTGCCTTTCACCCAAAATTCCCACCTCACCTGTGTAACATAAAACTATAGAGGCTAAAATATGTGCTCTTATAATTTGCTAACTATTTCTGAATCTGGCAGGATAATGATGTTTTACAGAGGAACTGTAGAACAGCAGTATCCCAGCTACAGCTGCAGTGATTTGTTCTTTGGCAGAACACATTAGAAAATAATCCCATGGTGACAGTACTCTAATGCAGCATGGGATGGTTAAATGTTTGCACTATACAGCCCCTGATCTGTAGAGGAAACATAATTGTAACTGTCAGAAAATAGAAAAGAAAAACAGTCATGTTAATGCTGTGAGGATCTTAATCTAAAGGATAGAAAAAGAAAAATTGGAGCAAATATGATAAAATAAGAATTTCATCACACCACTGAACTCCCCATGGATAGTGCAGCACATTTTAGAGAGAAATATTGCAAGAACTGTGGTAAGTTTGAGTTAGTATTCATGAAGGTTTATAATTAATTACTGTATGTTGTTACTCTTGCAGCTGAATTTTAACTTTGCAGCCTGTTAGTATGCTTTCTTCTGTGACCTAAATCCGTCTCATTTTTGTTTTTGTTAAAAGCATTGAACAAAAACACTCTTGTGTCTAACGCTTCTCTCAAGCAGATCAAGCAAGTTTGCATTGCTAAGCAATGCTGTGTACATTTTAACTATCTCAAAGCGTTTGAACTCTGAACAGTTATTTTAGATGAGGATCCACATGATGGAAACATGAACTTTATTTTGTTAAACCTCTTTGTAAAAACAGTCCAGTTGAGGGACAAAAAGAGCAAAAATTCATCTAAGTCTGTAATCAGAGATAATAACATTTAAGCTTAGAAGAGAGAAAAGCATTTGCTTTGCAAATGTAAATGAAATTACATTACAATTCAGTGTCTTCAGTACAGTTTTTTCATTTCCATTTCTTAAGAATGACTTAATATATATTTGATTAATTGTTTTTAACAAGAAAATTATTCAGAATCGCATGGTGGTTTTGCATATTTCAAACAATTTCAGATTCCTAGTCCCATGATTCTGATTTTTATTCTGACCAGAAGCAAAGTGAATATACTTTAAAATACGTTGAAGAGAAACAGATTAGTCTGTGTATTTTTATAAGGCAAAAATATAAGGACTGTCCTTGTTGTTAGGTTCTATTTTTGAGATTTAAAAGCGTGTTCCATTTATTGGCTATACAAGACAAATTATCCTTTACTACTTATGATAACAAGCTGGTTCACAGCTCTGCAAATAAAATTCCTTCATTTCATGACAGAACAGGTACATGACAGCAAGCTGCAGAGCAAGCTTCTTCCCATTGCCCCATCCCTATCAACATGTCACAATCCTAAACTAAATGAATGACATTGTGGGCTAAAGGGGAAACTCAGTATTCATTCATAAATCTTTTGGCTTCTCTAGAGAGACAGTTGTCCTCAGTGACTGTCTAAAGATGCCAAGTCATGCCAACTGGGAAAGAGACACATGCCCTCTAGGAAATGGAATGCTAAAAAAATCCATTCTTTGTATATAGGTTACTCATCAGTGTTGCAGTAGGGGAAGCTGCTGTTGGGTTGTGATGTCCTTCATCAATAGTTTGACTGTCTGAACTGAACAGAACACAGTGGTAGCCCTGCTGGGTATTTTCCCTTCAGAATGCAGTAGACAGCACAAAGTGCCATTTGACTATCAAATTATTTTTCTGGAGAAAAGTGGCTGTGGGCTCTCTACCTTCCTGAGAAACACGCCTACAAGGCTTGTATTCACTTCTTTCTCTGCAAAATTTCAGACTTTTAGAGCATTTATGACCCCTAGAAATGTATTAGCATTTCTAGCTACTAAGCTACCTATGCTCATAAATGGTGGTGCAACTCCAGCTCCACCTTAGAGTGGGACAGTGAACAGTCAAGCAGGTAAGGGCAGCTCCCAAATGAGCTGTTAACATAAAACTTGCTCCAAGTAGACTCTCCATTGACCAGCCCAAGAAAAGACAAAGGTGAACTGCGAGAGTTAATAGACATTGAGGCAACTCAGAATTGAAAAGAACATCCCAGCTCTCAACCATCAAGTCAGGAGGGAGTTTTCCCTGCTTTGAATATCTGTAGTGACTGAAGAAAAATACATTAACCCCTTTTAAAATGGAAGAGGTTTGAACTGAAGATCATCCAGAACTTTGGAGTTCAGTCTTGAAGTGGCAGGCTGTCAGTGAATGTTGAACCCCTCATAGCTAGCGGGTATGCTGGGAAAGTGGTTTAAGGCAATAGCTCGTGCATTAAAAAAGGGATTTTATCTAGCATGAAAGTGAATAGTCTTAGGTTGCATCTATTTATTTTCTGTGTAACTTGTATATGTTTCCTTTCCCTTATTATTTTATCTTTGTATCAATGGTTCTTCTACTAAATAAAATGCATTAATTTTTATCCCACACAGGTCTCTGGTGTGCAAACTGTGTTGAGTGTGTGTGGCAAAGTGAGCTGATAACTGGGGAGTGGGGGAGGCTGGTGTCACATTGTCAGGGGTCACGAACCAGAGGGGAATGGTCCGAGTGTCTAATAATTAAGAACTCGAGGAGGATGGAGTTGAGGAAATCTGGGACTGGAAGGGCTGTTGGTGTCCCCCTGCAAAGTGTAACTAGGCTGGTGAGAGCCAGGGTGAAATCTTGTGCTTGTGAGCTGGCTTCTTGTGTGAGGGAACTGAATCTCAGCTAGCACAGCACAAAGGCCCTCCCAAGTTACAGGGCAGTCAGAGACTGAACCTTGTACTGGTCTATGTGGACCTGAAAATCTCACATTAAATGGTGTGATTCTGATATAATTTGAAACTTGAGCAACACAGCTTCTATATGTTATCATAATACATGGCTTCCCTTGGTCCACGCCAGTCGACTTGGAAAGCTTTACCTGAAATTCTGGAAGCGAGCACAGTTATCTCAATGTCTTTCCATTAATTCTTATGGTCCACTGTTGTCTTTTCCTGATCTGGACAATTTGAAGCCAGTTTCATGTTAACAGCTGGTTTGGGAGATGCCCTTCCCTGCATGACTGCTAACCACCCTCCTATGAGATGGAGCTAAAGTTGCACCACAGATTATGAGCACAGTTTTCTATATAGAAATACATACATTCACACCCATAGCCTGTATACATATGTCATAATGAATAAGTTTAGAATATTACAAGCTTTCATAAAAGACCTTACTTGATGTATTTTTATTAATAACATAGTATGCAATCAGTTCATTTAACTGCTTATTCCAAGGTTTTAACCTTCTATTCTCCCCTCTGGACCTTGACTGTCATACTCTCTCATCACTTTTTAGTTGTAACTAATTCTGTTAGAAAAAAACATGCATTACTTCTTCTTTAAGAAGCAGGAGGACTGTTTGGGAAAAATGCTTTGTTTTTTTCCTAACAGGATTTGTTTTCAGGTATGGTATAGATACAGTGGGTTTCAATGTTTTTTGTGAGTTTAAGCTTAGAGGGTCAGGTGGGCTTGAACTTGGGTGGGTAGTCTGAGTCTTACCAGAGCCGCAAACGTCCTCACTGTTATTTTTAGCACCCTAGCTTGTGCCCCACTAGCATGAGTCTGTCTACCCGGGCTGGAAGGCTCTTTCCCAGCTGCATTGTAGACATACACAGTGAATCTCTTGCATGGAAAAAACTTTTATCTACAGTGCCTCACTGCAGAACTCGGGGACTCATTTATTCATTTTCAGCCTGGTAAGGGTTAAAGTTTGTTTTCCTGTTGTGAAGTGTGGAATAGGTGTGTGTTTGTCAGGTGTACTCCTTTACTCACAGGGCATTCACATAGCTCTATACAGTCTGTTTTTATAATGTTTAATTTTGGCAGTAGAAATACTTGGAAAGATATGGTTCCAAAAGCATATGCTGGGACTAGAATTAATTTGTATCCTATGATCTGCACAGCTCATTGTCTGTAGCACAAATATTAGTTATCGTTAAAGGTTTAAAAATCTCTTCTCTATGTTTTTCTGTCATATAATAACATTAAATTATATGACAATAATAATTAACTTACATTTTATACCCTTTTCTAAAAACGTTCCCAGAGATTTAAAAAAAAACAACTTTTAACAAACTGATTCACAAATTATGTTCAGGAATCATGTCATCCCATCACTGAAATGCAGCTTCCTCAAAGACCAAATGCAGCAGATATTTAACAGCTCACAGCAACATTGTTATAGCACTATTTTAGGATGTGATCCAAAATCCATTGAAGTTAATGGAAAGACTCCCATTGACGTCAGTGGACTTTGGATCAGGTTTAAAATGTAGGAAGTGAATATTTTTTCCACTTGATACAGAGAAAAATGAGGTTCTGCGTGCAGAAGGATTATGCTGAGATATTACTTCATTACATTCAAAACGGTTTAAATTCCACCTACAGATACATATGCACTGATCCCTGTTAAATCAGTGAGTACAAGTATCTGAGAGAAGAGTTTTGGTCCTGGTATATATTCAAGAGGAGGGTGAAAGGAGGGTAATACATGAATAGAAATTGTGAGGATGACAAAGGACAGTAAATGAGGAACCTAATTCACCACTGCTACTTCAGGTTTATACCAATGTAATGCCATCAAATCCAGTTACTCGTGTGTAGAACATGAGTAATAGAGTTACAAATCAGGCCCTCAATGTTTGTTTATAATGCAGTATGCATCTAAAGAGGCTAATGCAGTGTTGTGCTTATTATGCAAAGGCATGATATCATGATCACATCTGGAATACTCTCCGTACATCTAGCACTTCCATACCTGAAAGACGTAGACAGATTAGAGGAAAATCAGGAAAGAGTGACAAAATCATGGGAGGACTGGAAGGATTGGCTTATGACAGGGGTCTCCAAACTTTTTGAGACGAGGGCCATATTAGATTTTTGAAGGGGCTTTGCAGGCCGCTGCCGCCCTCCCCCCCACTTTGCTCCTCCAGCCACGCTGCTGCTGTAGGCCCTCCCTTTGCTCCTCCAGACCCTGCCATGACCCCCCCTTGCTCCTCCAGACCCTGCCGTGATCCCCTGCTTGCTCCTTCAGCTGCACCATGGGGGTACTCACCCCTCTGCACGTGGGGCCACCGGCAGCAGCTCACGTGGGAGGGGAGCAGCAGCTTCTCCACGTGCCTTTTCAGCTGGGGTCCAGAGGCCAGACAAATCGATGCCATGGGCCGGATATGGCCCCCGGGCCGTAGTTTGGAGATCCCTGGTTTATGAGATTAAGATTAATATAATTAAATGTATATTTTAGCTAAGTGACAATTATAGGTAGACAATATAAATGTTCAAAAATATCTGAGGGATGCAAACACCAGACTATGTTGTGGCTTGTATTAAGAGCAGAGGATTGGCATGAGGGTCAGTGTAATGTGGTGAATTAAGGAAGAGAATTTAATATGAAAAACAAGAAAAATCTCTTGCAAGTGGGATCTGTTAGACTGTGAAATAGCTTTTAGGGGAAGCAGTGGTCACTCCATTTCATGAGATATTCAAACTGAGATTGAGAGAATCTCTAGAAAATAGACTGAGCTTGATCAGTGTGGTGCATGTGTAGATGGCTCACATATAGGTGAAGAGTCATAAGTAGTACTGGGAACACAAGGGAGCCCAGTCCAACAATGTTTCAGCTGCCCAGTTACTCCTGCATAAAAGCTGAAGTTCTAGAGCTGGTCGAGAAACTCCACAGGAGAACACAGTTCCGTGGAAATCTAAATGCTGAGCAAACTTGGGTGGTTCTTCCGAGAATTTTGTTTTGGAAGAAAACTGAGGGCAGGAGGGGGGAAATTGAGACTGTCAAAATGTCCAGTCACAACATTTTTTAATGAAAGGTTTCAATTTTTGTTTTGAAACAACTGTGTTTCAATTTTTTTGTATTACATACTATAATGTAATACAAAACTGGTGCCAGGGAGTTAAAATTGGGAAAAAGTCTCAATCAATCTGGAATGATTTTTTTCGAAAATTTTCCTTCCTCGATGATTTTGAAATTTTCTGTTTTCATTCCAATTTGAAACAAAGCAAATTTTCAAAATCTTAATCTTTGCGAAATAGAATTTCCATCCTCCATATAGTGCTACTAAGGTCTAAGGGAATCATTTATATATTGAGAGTGACATTCAATCTAGTCTCATTAAACACAGAAATACCCATTGTCAGCCTACAGCCCACCTCTTAATCACTTTGCACTCAAAGTCAGAGTTTAAGACCAAAAGGTACCACCAGATCCTATATTTCACAGTTTGCCAACACCACCCAACATGTCCATACTAAACCGAACAACCAAAATTAGCCCAAAATATTACAGCCCATGTGAGACTAAAGTATGTGCCACAGGCAAAGAATAGGAGGAACTGAGGTGCACCAATGCATGAAGTCACTGCAATGTCAGGGAATTAATTGAGATATGCCCAGATTATCCTGGCAAGTGACCCACACTCCATGTTATAGAAGAAGGGGGGGGGGAAAGGTCACTGCGAGTCTGACCTGGGGGAAACTTCCTTCCCACCCCCACATATGGCCATCAGTTATACCCTGAGCATGTGAGCAAGAGCCAGCAAGCCAAGCATGTGAAAGAGAGAGTGCTCCGTGCCCCTCAGAGCCCCACGCTCTCCAGTGTCCCATCTCCAGATGTGTCCATTTCTAATGCTTCAGAGGAAGGAGACCAAATAAATAAATAATCTCATTTCTGGCCTCCTACGGGTGACCAGCTAAACCCCTGAAGTATGAGCTACAGGAACATAAGATATAAACAGGAAGAGTCAGCAGGGCTACCATTCCCTGCCTCCTCCATCACAAGCAATTTTATCTTACAGTCCCACTCAGAAATTTGTCCAGCTCTCTCTTAAAACTACTTAAGTTGTTTGCCTCCACGACTCCTACTGGGAGGCTGTTCCAGAACCCCACTCCTTGGATGCTTCAAAACCTTCTAGTTTCCAGCCCGAATTCATTCATGGCCAGTTTATAGCCCTCTGTTCTTGTGCCAACATAGTCCTTTAATTTAAATAGCTGTTCACTTTCCCTGGTGTTTGCCTCCCCTCACTCCATATATTTATAAAGAGTAATCAGAGCCTCTCTCAGCCTTCTTTTTACCATGTTAAACAAGCCAAGCTCTTGTAGTCTCTTCTCATTAAACAGGCCCTGCATTCCCCTGATCATCCTCGTGGCTTTTCTCTAGTCCTACATCTACACATTGTTCACATTTGAATTCAACTTTCCTGAACACAGGTTTGCACATAATTTTCCAAATAAGGTCTTACCGTTGCCTGGTAAATGTTATCAACACTTCTGTATATCTACTGAAAATGTCTCACTTAATACAAGCAGAAAGTAAAGAATTGGATGTGCAAGTGGCTTCAGTCTTCCACTCGATTAGGAGGATAATGCCTAATACCGCAGCTTAATTGCATTTCTGCTGCCACATCACACAGAAGTTCAATATCTTTGTGCTCCTTTCTGCATGGTGATTCCAAGCTCTAGCATAATCAAAACCATTGTTGGTAAAAATCTTGTATTTGCACCTACTGGTCTGGTGTAGGATTGACTAGGTGCCTAGTAGCACTTTTCCATCCCAAACTTCTAGGAAACCTGCTCTCAGGTAACTGGAATAAATTATATCCAATACCTCTTGGATGCGCTTGTTCTGATTTGCAAAGAAGTGCTAACCAATTTCTTCTCTCAGTTACTTTCTAGTTATTTATTATAATAAGGGATTTTTTAGTATCTATTTAAATTAGGACCATCAGCGTAGGTACTCTCTTGTTTAAACATCTAGATCATTTAGGTTGAGATGTCAGGTTTTTTTTAATTGTCAATTTATACTGAAGAAGTTACTTTTTGTGTGAATAACAATAACACCAATATATTGAAAAAATTGGTGCTCTCACTACATGCTGAAAAGTCTTTATGATAAAGCTTTCATTTTACTATGGGTATGAGTTTTGGGGTTTAGGGTTTTTTTGGTTAAAGTAGTGGAAGGCAATTTGGATGAAAGTAACCATTACATGATCAATTTCATTATTCAGAAGAAAGGAAGGAGTGAGAGCAGTAGAATAAGGACAGTGGATTTCAAAAAAAGGAAACTTAAGCTCAGAGAACTGGCTGGTAAATTCTCATGGGAAGAAAATCTAAGGAAAAGGAGTTCAGGAGAAGCTGGCAGCGTCTGAGGGAGACAGTATTAAAGGAATAATAGCAAACTATTGAGATGTGAAGGAAAGACAGGAAGAATAGTAAGAGGCCAGTATGTCTACATCAGGGGCTCTTTAATGACCTGAAAATCAAAAGGGAAACCTGCAAAAAGCAGAAACATGAACAGATTGCTAAGGAGGAGTACAAAACAATAGCACAAGCATGAAGGAACAAAATCAGAAAGGCTAAGACACAAAATGAATTACACCTAGCAAAGGCCATAAAAGGTCATAATAGGTTCTTTAGATACATAGGAGCAAGAGAAAGATGAAGGGAAGTGTAGATCCTTTACTTAGTGGGGAAGAAGAGCTAATAGTGGATGACATCAAAAAAGCGGAGGTCTTTAAAGTTTGTTTTGCTTCAGTCTTCTTTTAAAAGGTTAATGGTGACCACATACTCAAAACCATTAATATTAATAACACGGAAAGATAGCAAGCCAAAATAGGGAACATAATAGATTAAAGAATATTTCTCTGTAAGGTTCATGTAAGTCAGTAAGAGCCTGATGAAATTCATTGTAGGGTGCTTAAAGAATTTGCTGAAGCAATCTTGGAACCATTAGCAATTATCTTTGAGAACCGATGGAGGATGGAGAATGGCAAACATAGTATCTGTCTTTAAAAAGGGGAATGAAGAGGACCCAGGAAACTATAGGCTACTCTGCCTACCTTTGATACCTGGAAAGATACTGGAACAAATATTAAACAATTAATTTGTGAGAGGGTAATATGGTTAAAAGGAATAGCCAGCATGGCTTTGTCAGAAACAAATAATGCCAAATCACCCTTATTTCCTTCTTTGAGAGGATTACTGGTATAGTTCATGATGGGAAGCCATGGAGGGGGAAGCAGCGGACACAATTTATTTTAGTAAGGCTTTTGATGCAGTCCCACATGACATTCTCATAAGTAAACTAGAGAAATGTGGTCTAGATGAAATTACTATAAGATGCGTGTCACATTCTAGGGTGCAATCCAGACCAGTGAGGGGTTGTGTCATTCACCTGCCCAGTAACCCAGGATGCCTTAAAATGCTGTACTGCTGTAACTCCCGTGTCTGGATGCTCCCAGCCATCATGCACTGAGTGGCTGTGGACCAGCAGTGCTGACTCCAGCAGTATGCTTATTACTCCATAGACACACTCTGGCCTCCACCAGCCTTAGTTACACCTCGCAAGATAACCCAACCTCCCCACCCCAGAACCCCAAATTTTCTCCAGACCATCTTCTCTGGAATGTCCAGCCCTGTCTTGGGCTATTCAGAACAATACTAAGGTTTGTTTATCCCTCTAGAGAGATAAACTGCACAGTGTATCACTAAGTGAAGTTAACTAACATTTTAATTCAGACAAAGCACTGAGTTGATTTTTTAAAAAATAAAACAAGTTTATTAACAAAGGAGATAGGATTTTATGTGAGTTCATGTATGAAGAATAGAGTTAGAAATGTTTACAGTCAAGTGAAAATCCTTTCTAGTGGCTAAGATTTCATACAACAAGCTACAGCCTCTTTTTCAAAGTACCTTCCAGCAAGATGTCTAACCACTCCTTGGGTCATGATCTCCCATGAAGTCCAGAGTGGTTGGTTCCTTTGTCATCTGCGGTGAAAGATAATTTGGGATTATTTGCCCCTCTTTAATAGTCCAGTGAAGTTTTGAAATGGATTCTTTTGAATGTTACCCCCTCCTCCCAAGATAAAGTTTATTCAAGGTGTGACAAGGTGACATGAAGTTTCCTGATGAAGGAAGTTTCATGCTGGTTTCTTCTCCAACTGGTGTTTGTTAAAATGCAAGTTGATCTGGCCCTGCAATCTCCTCCCCTTGTTAGCTTGATGGCGTTTTATGTAAATATATGTTTGTTGTCTCTTCACGTACCATGGAAATACCTTCCTGGTAGCAGAACCACATTCCTTTGTCTCGAGTGGGATAAAATCAACCCTGCATGTCAGCCACACTTTACGAACATAATTCCCAATATGTTGTAGCTTTGAATTTGTGCTCTGTACATACATTGCACAACAATATTAATGATCTATATGTTAGCTTTCTAGTAATATCATACACAACACCTTTTAGATACAGGTTAGGACATTAGTGAGTCGGGGTACCCAAAACTGGTCAGGCCAGTTGAAAATCACTACCAGGTATCAGTGAGCCTTGGCGCTCCTGCATCGGGATGCTGTTAAATCATAGTGGGTACACAACTGATTGAAAGACCATACTCAAAGAGCAGCAGTTAATGGTTTGTTATCAATTGGGAGGACATATCTAGTCAGTTCCTGCCGATATCATTCCTGGGTCTGACATTACTCAATATTTTCATTAATAACTTGGATAATGTAATAGAGAGTACGGATATAAAATCTGTGGATGACACCAAGCTGGGCGGAGTTGCAAGCACACTGGAGAACAGGATTAAGAACACTCTTGGCAAATTGGAGAATTAGTCTTAAATCAACAAGATGAAATTCAGTAAAGAAAAGTACAAAATATTTCACTTAGGAAGGAAAAATCAAATGCTACAGGCACAAAATGAGGAATAACTGGCTAGGAGGCACTACTGCAGGAAAGAATCTGGGGGTTATCGTGGATCAAAAATTGAATGACTCAGTAATATGAAGCAGTTACATAAAAGGCTAATATCATTCTGGGGTATATCAACAGGAGTGTTGTATGTAAGACATGGGAGGTAATTGTTCCGCTCTGCTCTGCACTGGGGATGCCTCAGATGGAGTACTATGTCCAATTCTGGGGAACACACTTTAGGAAAGAATGGCCAAATTAGAGAGAGTCCGGAGGAGAGCAACCAAAAGGTTTAGAAACCTGACCTTTTAGGAAGATTAAAAACAACTGAGCATGTTGGCCTTAAGAAAAGAAGACTGAGGAGAGACCTGATAATTCTTCAGATATATTAATAAGATATAAAGAGGATGATTATCAATTGTTCTCCATGTCCTCTGAAAGTAGAACAAATAATAATAGGCTTCATCTGGAAGAAAGGAAATTTATATTAGATATTAAGAAAATCTTTCCAACTATATGGGTAGTTAAGATCTGGAATAGGCTTCCAAAGCAGGTTGTGGAATCCCCATCACTGGAAGCTTTTAAGAACAGATAGGACAAACACCTGTCAGGAATGGTCTAGGTTCACCTGGTCCAGCCTCAATGCAGAGCATTATCTGATGACTTCCAGAGGTCTCTTCCTGCCTTACATTTTTATGATTCAATTAAAAGACAGAGGCTATAAACGCTCCACTTGCCCAACTCCCATTGGCTTCAACAAGAGCTCTGCACAGGAAGCACTTATAGGAATGTGCTCTACAGATCCAGAGTCCACTGACTTCAATAGGGATTTTTCCACTGTTCCAGTGGACTTCAGAGCAGGCTCTAAGGCTGGAAAACTTCATGCCTGTTGAATAAAATTCTGCCCCAGTTCAAGTCAATAGTAAAACTATAATCAGCTTCAATGGGGGCAGGATTTTAACCATTGTGAGGGTTGCCAAAACTCCAGGATTGGCCTGGAGTCCCTAGGAATTAAAGATAATCTGTAATTAAAGCTTACATCGGGTGATGAAATCTCCAGGAATACATTCAACCAAAACTGGCAACCCTGCCCATTGTGTTGAGTAAATTTTACTGTCCATTTGCTTAATTGCTTGAAATACTGTAATTGCTGTGAAGTCCATTTCTAGGGGTCCATTTTTCCCTCCAGGCCTGCATGTAATTCTCACTGTTGATAATATGTTATGCACTTGTAGTGTGGAGAGAAAACTCCTTGTAAAGAACATATTGGCTTGTTGAATTTCGATACGTAGCTACTTTAAGGGTAACTTTAAAAAAAAACGAAAAACCCTTAAAGTTTAAAAAAACTTTTTTTTTAAGTTTTTGACTTTTAAAGATAGTGAATTATTTTTCATTTAGTGACCTTCAAGCTGGAAAGTATAAAGTGCTGTACAGTGTATCTAATGCAAGGCAGTTATTACAATCAACACTGATTTTCAACATTTTCAATCAACACTGAAAAGCCCGTGTATTTATTGAGAGAGAAGACCGGATTATCTTGCTATCAAAACATTTGTCAGAGTGAGGAGGAGCTATGTGTGCTATCTGGCTCTCTTTAGTAAACCAGTAAACTAGAAAAGCAGAGAAGGAGCTTGAATTTGGTGAATCATTAATACTTCTTTTCCATTCACTTTAAAACTGACATGATCTCCTCTTTCATTTTGCACAATAGTTAACATTACAGGGTTTCCAACCATCTCATTGTTTGATGAGGGGGACTAAAGAGTTTTAGAGTACTTGTACTGTATTATGGAGAGATTTTTTTACAATAAAGGTCTTTTTTAGGTGATGATATAACAAAAGGATGTTAAATTGTACAACTATCTCCAGTTCTCCTTGCAGTTTAAAATACAATAATTTGTCTGGTGTCAAATACAGAGTAAAGAAAATGACTTCATTTTATCAGTGGGGCCAAATATAATAAAGTGAGATAGCACTTTTGAAGCTAGATTGTATGAGACTGGCACTCAATTAACTGAAAAAAGAAGTAGAAAGATTGAACATGCTATGTACTTATGAAGGAAAGGTACTTAAGGACTATAGTAGCTATTACAAATAATTGGGATACTTAAAATGATGGGTTTGGTAGGCTAGAAAAAAATTACAACTAAAACTATAATTAGATCTAAAAATGTATGTGCCATTGAGCCTGGAGTTTTTTAAAAAAATCAAAATGTTAAAAATATTTGGAAAAAAAGTGGACAGTTTATTAACTGTAATACAGTATGTACAGAAAGATTCTAATAGCTTAATATTTACTGGGGGATTGCGTAAGTGCATTTTAGAGCTAAATTTTAATCAAGTTTCATCTCTGTTGTACATGAGGAGGAGATTTTTCTAATAACAGATGAGACAGAGGAGCCAGAAGTCTATCCCACTCTAATGAGAAAACAGGTTATGAACTCAGCATCACTGAGGACTGAGACCAATTTAATACTACAATGAAGACCATTAAAGTTTATTAGATTTGTCTATCAGGAGAATTAATACAAAAACAACATGGATTATTTATGAAATATGTATAATCTGAAGATAGGTTGCCTTCAAATCTCTCATGTGAGAAACAATCTTCTTCACTGATTTGACAAAATTGTCATTACATGGCTAGAGCAAACATATTTGGAAGCACATATTAGAATAACTGATATGGCAACAGGAAGTAACATATGTTTATACTGTGATGCCTGTACATACACAAGAGAAAAAACCAGAAAATTTATTCTTTTAAAAGTAAGTTTAAAATGTGAAGATCTGGTTATAGAATGAAGAAAAAAACTGCAGTGAGATACTAGAAGTTCCAGTTCGATTCTTATCTGGAAGAAAAACCTACAGGATATGCAAACCAGCCCCTAAGAAGCCAATAATCTGGACAACTGCAGAGAATGAAATCTAATCTTGCAACTGCCTCTTTTAATAAGCAAAAACAAACACTAGAGATTCCAGCTCCTGCTGATCAACGCAATGGTCAAGAAGCACTTCATCATCCACAACCTCATCACAAAAGAAGCCACTGTCTTTGTCCGTTTCACAGAAATCAAGCTTAATGATCCTTCAGGCCCAGTGCTAGCACACTTAGTTCCTGCAAGCTACTCCTCACCGCAGACATAGATACATACACGGCAAATCTGAAGGGGAGTAGCCATCCTATTCCAGTCCAGGCTTGAATGCAAGTGAGGCTACTTAGAGACAAAAACACTGAGAACATCGAGCTACTGTAAATCCAGACACCATACAACACAGACAACCTGCTCATGTCCAGACCATCAAAAAGAAAGTTTCCCCTTGGAGCTGATGGAGACGTTCTCTGACATGGCAATGAAGTTTCCAAGACTTATTGTCCTGTGATATTCCAGCTTCCATGTTGACAAGACATCTGATTCAATGGTCCAAGTCCACTCCACATATTCCATCTTCAGTTTCTTGCAGGAAATCTCTGGATCTACACAGAGTTCACTCAGCCTTTTCTGCTTCCTAGCAAGAAGAGTAACCAGAATGTTCCTTCCCCCCAACTCCAGAAGGTCATACCCCTCGTAGAACCCTAAGCAGGCCTTGCAGGTATCTCCATCAAATCACTATGAAATGGAGGATCTAATGAGCCCCTTCAGCCATTGATATTCTGGCATCACGTAGTCCTTATCTTAAAGCCCTCCTTGAAAGTGGCACAGGTTACTAAAAGTAACGTCTCCCCCCTGAATGATCACCATGACAGCAGTGTTCCACAGAGCTGTCAATGTCAACAGTGAATCTTATGGGTGCAGGTGATGGAGCTCTCTCAGCAAGTGGAGAGCAAATTTGGAACTCTCTCCCAAAAGAAATCTGGATAATTCTGACCTTCAAGAGCAAAAGGAAAAATACACTTCTTCAATCTACCCTTCCCTCAATAATACACACACACATGACTTCAGATTGGAAGAGGAGGAGAGACAGATTAACATATATATGTGTACTGTGACAAAGCTCCAAGTCTGTACTTGTGGGTCCTGCGCTTCCTGGCAGATTTAGGGGCCTCAGAAACTCATCTAGGCCCCAGAGTGACCTCCCTTTCTCAGTATAATTGGCAAGAGTCACCACCTAGTGAGTTACCTTCATCACAGGCCAGTACGGAAGATGGAAAAGGGGGGAGCCCGGGCCCGCCCTCTACTCCGGACTCCAGCCCAGGGACCCTAATAGTATCAGCTAAGATGGCTGACCTTTTAGGCACAAAACACAATACAATTCCCTGGGCTACTTCCCCACAGCAGTCCCCGCTTCTTCAAACTCCACTTCACCCTTACCTCAGGGCCTCCTTCCTTCAGTATGATATGTTGTCCAACACTCAATCTCACAAACAGCATAACTTCCTTCCACAGCTCCTGACACCCACACCCACCTGACTAACTGGGAGGTTTTTATCTGGTTTCAGCCAGTCCCTGATTGGCTTCAGGTGTCCCAATTAGGCTAGCTGTTTCTACTCCTTTCTAGAGGGTTCTTAATTGGCCCCAGGTGTCTTGATTGGCCTGGAGTAGCCTTTGTTTGGCTATCCAGGGAACAGGGACCTGCACATCCTGAGACTAATATACCTGCCTTCCAGCACTCTCCTATATCCTTCTGGTCTGACTCCGTCACAGTACACATAATAGTTTTGGGAAATAAGTATATATTTTCGTATCATGATGACCATATGGAAGCTTGGGAAGATAGGTAACATTGCAAGATACAGGGTTTTATGTTTTGAACCCACAATTTTCCCATGTCATTGGTTTTAAGAGATTTTTTTCATGAGTCTTCATGAGTTACTTAATAACTTCCTCATGCAAACTGCCCCAGGAGCAGGTCGGAAGAAGCAAACTCTGAACCCACAGCTTGGCAGATAGACTGTGCCAAGAGGCTGTACAAAAGGCAGAGATTCTGAGTGCTACTAAAATCTTAGACTGTCCAGTAAGCATACTAAGTGTATTTTTTAACTTACTTTTTTTTTTTACATTTTTGTACCTCAGGTCAAGTAAAGTACTTAGTCTTCAGTGAACACTGTGTCTAATACAAGTTTTAAAGTTCTATCTTGAGCCTTGTTGTAACTGTCTAAAAAGATATTTATAATTTGATACCAATAGAAATAATGTAGTTTTCCATTCTCCCAAGAGATTTTGTTCAAATATTTTTTTAAAAAAATCTCCCATAGATGGAAATCGAATGTGGACAATTTCAGATGAAATGTGAAATCTTTGAGAAAGTTATGGGAATATGAAAACTAGGTTTTACTGGAATCAGTTTTATATCTGTAATTCAAGTGGAATTGGTACCCATTATTCTGGTATACTTATGTGTGAGCTGTTGTGCTAATGTGTCAGCATTGCCCTTTGGGCATTGCACAGAATCTGCTCATGCTAGTGGGGCTGTCAGTGATCCCACCTTGTCTGAGTCTCGATGGTAGTCTTTTTTGCATTAGTTTCAGTCCTTCGGAAGTGTATGGGTTTCCCTTTATATTTAACAGGATTAGGTGGTCCTGATCCTGAGGAGGTCTGGAAACACCTTTCTTTCTTAGAACTGTGTTGAGGGATCAGTAGGGAAACCCCAGCTCCCACTCCACTGAGTTCCAGCTCAGGGCCATTAAACTGGGCAGGCAGAATCCGTTCTCTACAACTCATCCTGCTGTACTTGAGCTCCCTCCTACCTCCCTTGGCTCTGTGGGCTTCTCCAGCCTGTAGATCCAGTCATTCCTTCTCTGAGGGTATGGTTATACTTACAAGATTATAGCGCTATTGGTTATAGCGGTCCCCTTATACAGTAATATGTCCACACTCAGACACGCCAGCGGTATAGCATGGCCACATTTGGGGCACTTAATGCGGCATTAAGAGCAGCGCATTATGGCAGGTATCCCAGCATTCAGCTGGGTACAACATGCTTTTTAAATGAGGGGGGTGAGGGGGATGCGTTGTGTGTATGTGGAGGGAGAGAGCCAGTGATTTTTCCGTTCTTCTGAAAGCCTGTCAGCAAGCCTCCGTTTACAGAAGGCTTTGTTTTCACACAGGCTCCCTCCTTAAACATTTGCATTGCTTATCTGCCGAGTTAAGAGAGAAACTCTAAAGAGGTACTTCTGCATTCCTTCAGCGGAGTTCAAAACAAAGGGAAGAGGCGTCAATTGCCTTAAATGGCTCTAGGCATCTCAAGAGATCACTTGTAGCGCAGTGGGTGTCCACATTCTTGCTGTAGCGCTACAGCAGCTGCGCTACAGCCCTTATTCCCCATGCGGAGGTGGATTACGAGGAGTGCTATAACTCAGGAGTTATAGCGCTCTACGTGCCTTGCCAGTGTGGACGGGGAGGAGGTTATAGCGCTCGTGGGGGCTTTATAGCGCTATAAAGTGCCAGTGTAACCAAGCCCTGAGTTGTTGTCTCTGGGCCGCTTCTCACCAGTTTCCTGACAGGACTTCTCTAGTGGGATTGCTTCTCTGGCATCTGCCCCACCGCTCTGCTTCTCAGCTCTTTTATTCTCCCACCTGCAGTGAGGCTGCCAGTCAGGGATGTTTGGTTGCCAGGCTAGCATGGGGTGTATATACCATCACACTAGGAAATACATCACATCATGTAATCTATTATTGCAGTATTTCATGATTTAGATACAACTTTTCATAACAACACTTTTCATAAGTGTCAAAGATAAATAGAGCCAGAAGTAACTTATGATCATTTGTCTCTGCTTATACATTTCTAATCAGATGCTAATAATAATACATTTTACTTACTGTTGTGTAGTTTTTTATACAGGATTTTTATCGTATGTTCAGTGTTGTCCAAGAATGAGTGTTTTGGTGAGCAGGAGTACAACTGTTTGGATTTTAAAAGTTGGTTATTAGGAGGGGTTGCATTCTGTATTGATGCAGTTATGCTTTGAACATGTTTTCTATGAACCTAATGCTGTGCCCTTTGAAGTCAAGAGGAGTTCTATAATTCACTTAGCTAGGACAAGAACTGGGCCCTATTTCAGTGGATACCTGTTGGTCCTGGAGTAAAGAACTCCCAAAACAACAGAAAGGTAGGTGTAGTTAGGGTTTTATGCTTGGCTGATAGGAGGAACTATTGTAGTTTGGTTGTTTTGGGGATGGGATTTGTGCTCTGAAGGATAATTTTTCTAATTGTTACATGACTGTCAGAAATAATCTTTTAAAATAAAGAAATAATCCTTTTCTGTGTCAAACTATAATATTGCTAGTACACATTATTAATATAATAATGGTTATGTAAGTAATACAGCAGTGGAGTTGCAAACAATTATTTTAACCATAGACTCTTCTTTAAAAAGAGAGCTAATAGAATAAGTTACCATTATAGTCCAAGGAAAAGGACATTTAAATCAGACTCACCTTGATATATAAAAGTGGAGGAGAGTGGAGGGAGAATAGGGTGTTCATTGATGTAAAAAACAATGCTGAAAGTAGAATAGTAGTTATATTACATCTGCAAAGTGAATATAATAAAATGTTCTGAACAAACCACAGCTTTGAAAAGCAAGACTTCAAAAAATTAGAGTATGTAATTTCATGCATGAAAAGGACCCAGTTCTGCTCTTCTTGAAAACAGCAAATAACTCAGAGAAGTGGATGTGTATGTCTGCACAAAGTATTGCTACAAGTAAGATATCTGTAAGATACACTTAATGGTTTAACCGATGCTTATGCCTAGGTATATTGTTTAGTTTTCTCCTACCTTTCTCCTACCATACAGCTCATTCTGGTTGCCTAGTAATTTCTTTACATAGCATGGAATAGCACAGTAATTATGACTTTTACTGTAATATGTATAAAAAGAAGTATGATGTGACCAGGAAATACATAATCCTGTTGTTATAGTATATGTATTTCACTTGGAGAAATCGTGGATGTCTTTCTAAAAGAGATGCTGTAACTCAAATAGAAGTTATTGACTTGATGTGGGAGCCACTTGATGAAATTTTATAGGCTTTGTTATAAAGGAGATCAGACGACATGGCCATAGTGATCCCTTCTGGCTTTCCAGTCTAGGAATCAGAAGTAGGATATGAGAAATAAAGAAATAGTGGTGGCCCCATTTCTCATATCCCACTACTGATATAAGCAAAAAACCCAGAACACAGCAAAACAACACATGTGTGCTTCGGCTCACTAGTTCAGAAAGGAATGATGTGAGTTTCCTCACTAAATGAGAAGCTGCATTCTCCAAAAGGCTTTCTCTGAATTTTGGTGCCTTTTTGTCCCTGTATCCACTATTGTGATCATAAATCTTTTCTTTCATGAACGGTCCTTCTACAGGTGATATCCCCTAGATTCTGCAGTTCCAGGAGTAGGTTTATCTCCAATCATTCTTTTTAGTCAGGCTCTCAGCAATGAACAGAGTATGTTTCTAACTGTGATCAGTCATCAGGAAGGATGATGCATACAAACCATGATAATGGACGTGGCTAGCAGGAATTGTACAATCCATTTCTCTCTCTCCTTCCAGTGCTCATGTAATACATTCACTCTCAAAGAACAGTTCCCAAAGATAGACATTTCCCTTGCTAGCATATTCTGCCTTCAATTTACAGATGTCACAACTGTTTCCAAGTTAGAGAGCTTCATGGAATGGACTCCCTGTGCTGTTGTTCTCCTCAAAAGCACAACCCTAAATCTGAAGTGGCTAAATGAATGTAGTTGATTAATCACTGCTACTTCCAGATGGAATAAAATAATCTCAAGATGTAATAGAAGGGAAATGTGCAGCTGTCCCTGGGGTTGCTCTAACAGCTAAGCAATATCAGCAATAATCTTTCTTTATCTTTTGGGAAACCTGAAATTCGGTGTCCCTTCTTTTGTCTGAACTCCAGCATTTTCAGTTTTTATAAAATCAATAGCAATGTTTTGAAGCAACTTTGAAGATGAAAGTAAACTCTCCTAGGTGCTCCCTCAACCCAGTTAGTCAGGAGACCAATAGACAGGTCTCTTTTCTGTCTGTCCGGTTATTAATCACTCTAAGAGTTCTCTAATTCCAGCTCAACGCAGGAGTGCATTTTATCACAAAGTTTGACAGAGCAATTGAGAATTTCTAGGTCTGGAGAGAATTGGAAAAATCATGGATTTCATGGACCAGACATGGATGTTTGTGTTGTGGATTCTGAGAGAAGCACCAAAAATCTTACATCTTCTATTATCTTTCCTTGAAACAATTCCTTGGTCTCAGCTGCACTTCCATATATCATACTTCTGTGGATTCTACTCAGATGTGGGCGCTCAACTTGCACAGATTCTGGAATAACAAATTGTTGTTCCCCAGGAAGTTAAGCAAGTTTTCATTTTTGCATTCAGGACAGTTGTGCTTAAGTGAATTTATAGAAACCAGATTGATTCCTCGGACTTGGCTATATTTGAAATTTCAAAGCGCTGCCGTGGGAACGCTCCCACGGCAGCACTTTGAAGTGTGAGTGTGGCCAAGTGTGAGTGCTGGGAGAGAGCTCTCCCAGTGCTCCTGTAATCCACCTCCACAAGGGGATTAGCTCTGAGCACTCAGAGCGCGGCTCCCAGTGCTTGGAGCCTGTCCACACTAGCGCTTTAAAGCGCTCAGACTTGCTGTGCTCGGGAGATAGGGGGTGATTTTTGACACCCCTGAGCCAGCAAGTTAGAGCGCTATAAAGCGCTGGTGTAGTCAAGCCCCTAGTGACAATATGGTCCTGGTGTGGAGCTAATTTAGGATTAAGAATCATTTGGGGAATGTGATCCAGGTCCAAAACAAGACTACATATAAACACTGTAGGGATAAGGGCAGATTTAAAACTGTCAGACACTGGATTCCTTACTCCAGGACATTTTCAACAGATCAGACAATTCAGAAGTTGTAACGGTGGGCTTAAATCCTGTCCCCATTTAAATTAATGGACGTTTTGCCGCTGATGAAAAAAACAGGAAGAATGTAGACCAGAAAGGACTGCTGTAGTCAGAGGTTGTCCTGTTACTAAAATGCACAATAAAAACAATCTTCAACGACACTGCAGCTAGCAAAAAAATAAATCATCCCAAAGCTGTGACCAGGAAGAGGCTACAACAGGAGAACAGATCAAATGGACTAGTTATGCCTGTTTATGTGATGAGTGAATTTGGCCCCAAATCTAGGAGTTTTCAGAGAGGTAGCAAAGAAATGAGGTTGGCTGGATGTTCTTCTGATTTTCTCTCTGGGGAACAATCAGGTTCCAGTGTTTTGAGGCAAGGTCGCCACACAAAAGTTCAATTCCTTTTCAATGAGTTTTCACATTATCCATGGCACACAGAGAATTACACAGGATAAGGAAGAACAGAGCATGACTATTAATGAGTCCAGAGAGGCCAAAACAGTACTGGTATGCCAAATTAGTGCAGTTGGTAATGAGTCTAGATTATTTCTCTTCTTAGATCTCAGACCACAGATGTCTGTCTTGCATAGAAATCTATTAATATTAGCGCTCACAGCCTAGAATAGAGACACTAAGTCTTCTGCAGTAATCTTGTGACCATTTTGGTCACAGCATATGAGAGACAAGGTTGATAAGGTAATATCTTTCATTGGACCAACTTCTGTTGATGGAAGGGACAAGATTTTGAGCATCACAGACCTCTGCTTCAGATCTGGGAAGGTACCAGAGTGTCTGAGCTAAATACAAATTGGGACAGATTGTTAAAAGCTTTGTGAAAAGCGTTTCACAAAGTGGTCACTATATCTCATCTCTCGGTGCTTGTCCTCAAAGAGAACCTGCACAACACCTTCAAAGAACAATCTTGAGAACTTAAATTCATAACTTTGCTAGAAACTGCAAAACATGGACTAAACAGAGACACTGGTTTTATGGCTCATTACAACAATTATAACACACACTGCCTGATAACTCTTAATTTCCCACTTTGTTTTAAGTGATCTCCTACAGCATGTGTAAACCTCTAAAGTTTAACAATCTGTCCCAACGTGTATTTAGCTTGGTAACTCTGGTTACCTTCCCCAGACCTGACAAAGATCTCCATGAAGGTCAAACTCTTCTCTTCCCCTGACTTTGGGCCAATAAATATTATCTCACCTACCTTGACACTAATTCTTAGCATCCTGGAAAGAGAAACCTGTCTAACATCCAGGAGGTCTTCTAACTATATACTCGAGTATACCACCTTTCTATATAAATGATAAAACTACATATGCTGATAAATACAGTCTATCCATTGGTTTAGGAACATTACTCCTGGGAATATCAGAATTCTGAAGATTGGCTTGTTCATTTGAATTTCCTATATAGATGACAGATGTCAAATTGCAAGTAGCTAGACAGCTCCCAGGTGAATATGGATGTAAGAAGGCTTGTGTGCACTGCTCATTTATTTTGTAGCAAAAGTCTAGAATAAATTATACTCAATATTTGTTGCTGGGACGCCCAACTTCAGAGGTGCTATACAAACAACAGATATGAAAATGTCAAAATCCTTCCCTGTAAGTCTAATTGTGTACCAATTTCAAGATCCTCTAACACAGAAATATTAGACATGTATCTTTCCCTGAGATTTCTGTGAGAATGGCAGTTTTTTGGTGAAGCAAATGTTTTGTGGGAGGCTGCTTCTAGCCCCTTCAGGGCATGATCCAAAGTCCACAGAAGTCAATGGACAGACTCCTGTTCAGTTCAACAGGCCTTGGATAAGGCCCCAAACATGCAGATTATTCCCGCTGGTGATGTGCATGTAAGTATCTGAGCGCCGAATCAGACTTTAGATAAGGTACCGTGACCGTAGAAATAAGTGGTATAGAAATTACTACTTGTTTGGATGCAGAGCAACTCTCAACAATTATTGCGTAACTACTATAAATTCTCAGGAATGAAGGTAAGTAGAAGTTCTGTTAGTATACTGATAGTCTGACTCCTTTGCTCTGTGAAGCAGAATTGCAGATGTGTAAAACCTTCAGAGAAATGTAAGAATTCTGCAGGTGGAAGATACTGGAAAAATGAAAGGAAGATGAAAGTAAATCCTGAGTGTGTGTGGTTTTTTTCGTTTTGCTCTTTTCTTTTTACTTTGCCCAAAAAGACTGTTTGAATCGCATACCCATTGACATGTTTAGTAATGATCTTACTGCCCAAATGGCTTACAAAGGGTTTCACAGTTAGGGGGAAATGATCAATAGGGTGAGATATTAAAAAGGGAAATTTTCTCCTACTTACTGTGGGCAGCACTGTCAAATCTATTGAATTTATGATCTCCAGGAAATTAAACAGTGACAGCATCACCAGAAAAGATAGACATACATTGCTTAGGGTTAATGACTTGCTAGATTTTCTAAATCAGGCTATGTATACATTAGCACCTCAGATTTTTATCAAGTAGACTGTTGGCAAGTAACCGTGGATAATGTGAGCAAACTAAAATTGCTTTTATAAGTGACAAAGAAACGTGCTGCTAGATCATGAGCTTTGGATTTACAAATGTCTGCCTACTGTTCTGGCAGTGTTCATTTACATGCACATAGTATATACATAGTATATTGTTGGTTAACATGACTGTAATGTCACCCACCTTTGAGCTGCTTTACAGAATTTAAAAAGAACACCAAAAGCAGGATTTGCCCTTTATCAGAGGTTAATCTAACAAGGAAGAATTAAATACCCTAAAGAAATGCTATTTGCAGTATTCTAAACTCAGAACAAGATTTTCAAAATTGAGTGCCTATAATTGGGCTCCTAAATTCGTAGTTAGAGATCAAAATCAGTGGCCTAATTTGCAAGGGGGCTTAGCCTCTAGCAGCTCCCACTGACTTGTTCTTAGCAGAACAGGATATTGGGAGATAATTAGGCATCTGTCTACCTTCTATGCAACTCTAATCACAGGCTTTTCCTTATGCAGAAGCTTACATGGGGCTGCAGTCTTGGGTTGATACAGGCCCTTTTGAGCCTGAGGTTTAAGCAGATTGATTGGTTAAACCAAGGATATGTTATTTGTTTGGGATTTGAGTATCATAGTGGGGCTAAACTGATGGTAATTCAAGGAGGTTCTTACTTTCCCTCTCTTTCAGTGCTGTCAGGACTGACTGCCTTTAGGAGTTATCTTGTTGACATGTAAAGATTATTAGACAGTTGTGGCCACTTGTCCAGAAACTCTAATCCCTGTCTCTGTCTTAGTTGGCTCACTGATGGTCATAAAATTGTGTCCTTCATGAACCCGTTTAAGCCAAAGGCACAATACTTGTTACCTTCCATGGACCAGGATTTAGCCAATAGTGAAAGCTCTGGTTTAATGCCTACACACAGAGATACAAAGTCAAGGTCACCATTAACTCCTTATTCTCCACATACTGTTGATTTAAAATCTCAACATGAACATTGTAATAATATAGTTCTGTGCATATAATTTCTTATTTTTGTATGGAAAACAGTATTAGAAAGGGGAGGGCAAAAGCAGTGTCACCAAAACAATAGGAAGAAGGTGCATAGGCAATAGAATAGTATCCACATTTTGGTGCACAAAGGAGATGTCTGTACTATTGATTCCTTTCTTTTTTTCCTCCTTTGAGGTCTCCTCTTGGAGACCAGGCTCAACCCTATTTTGTTTGAGATCTGAAAGATTACAACACACAACAGTTTAGTTTGCCTGCATACTAGTGACTTTTTTGTTTTGGTAGCTATATTTCTTGAACCGTCTGGGAGCAAAATAACAGAAGGAGGAATAAAATCCAGGTCAGGCATGTAACTTTAGAAAGCATTAACACAGGATTACCAGACAAGAATGTTTAAACACTGTCCAAATAAAATCTTTTTACAAACCATACAAAAAAATCCCCCATTTAGAGCAGCTGTAAGAATCATTTCTTGATCCCATGTCACCAGAGCCATCTGGGAACCATAAAATATTTCACAAACAAAATTATACAGGTATCCAAATTAAGTGGCCATGGCAGATAAAAACACAATAAATGTAGAGTAGAAAACAATAGTAAGAATTTTAAAAAAAACCCTTATCTTCCTCCCCTGTCTCCACGCATTCCCTTCTCCCCCCAAGTACCTATCAAAGCTATAGTCAAGAAAATAGGATAAGATTCAATAGGAGAAAAATTCTTCAGTCCTGTCTTGGAGGATGCTGAAGGCTGTTATGAAAGGCAAAGGCTACTACTATAAAAGAGAAGCAACTATGCTAGTAGTAATTGCTCTTCCCAACCAAAATGGACTGGGCCCAAACCATGTTGCTTTATTGATTAGATAAGTATGATTTCAGATTACAACAAGAAGTCTAGCATCCACTTTGCCAAATATGAAAGGGCTAGCATTATCTATTTGATTGAGTCATTTTAACTATTCCAGACATTACCATTTGATATTATAATTTTGAACATGTAGTTGTCAGTGTTATCAACTGATACATTAACCACTAAAAAAGAAAACGAGAGAAATAATGTTATCTTAACCTTCATTAAGAAGTCATTTATTTCAAAAAGCTTATATCATGAACATAAGAGTATTTAATTAATGGAAAAAGAATAGATTTTAAATACAAGGCACAAGAATATGCAATAAAATTGTATTCACTGCCTTTCAACACTTTTAAAGGGAAACACTTTAGCACATAATGCATGGTTAGACTGTGGAACTCATTGTCACAGGATGCCATTGAGGCCAAGAACTTACCAAGATTTGAAGATGGATTGGATGTTTATATGGATAAAGAGACTATCCAAAGTACCAACAGAAAATACTAACAAAAGAGAATTAGAAGGGAGATAAAACATCATGTTTCAGGGTTTATATGGAAGTCAGTCTTTGGCTGCATGTCTGTTTTCTCTGTGTGCTGCACCAGCTTTGGTCTGTTAGACCATACAGCAGGCTCCGATCGACCTTCCCAGTATGACCACAAGGCTTGGTTTAGTAGTAAAGGCAGCGGGCCAAGTTTATTGTCAATAAAGCACAGTCTTAGCTTCCTGTATCAATGTCTACATTTACACTAGCACTTGTATGCCTCTTGCAATGGACTCAGCACAATGAATGGCGGCACTTTCCATTCCCCTCTCAGCTAGGCAAGGACATTCCCTCTGTATTTATACACCAATACAAACAAGTTATGTATTGCCCCTCTGATGTGGTTAGTTACCACCCTTTACCTTGTACATGGTGGTTCAGTCAAAACATCTCTATCCAAAACCTTCTCATCCTGCCTTTATCTTTAAGAGGGGGTCCATGTATCGTTGTATCATCTTCAGGGAGTGTGTTTACACCATAACCCTGTCTCGGAGTATTCTGGTACCACCCTTCTGGAATGGGTTTGCATGAATGTCCTCTGCCTACTAGTTCTCAGGAATGTTCTTACCAGTTTCTATCAACTTGCAAACAGGCAGGTTTTATAACAGACTTCTGCTCACAGCCTGACCTTTTCTCATTTTGCTTTATATCAGTTAGGCTTGACCACTACTTTAGTTCAGGCCTCAGTCTTCATATCAGGACTCTTATATGGGGCCTCATGTTTTAGGCTCTCTTTCTATTACATACACAAATCTCTAACTATTAGGGTTTAGGATGAGGCTGTCACTGGGGGTAGATTATTCTACATCTCCACCCTGAAGCTTCTGGTGCTAGCCAGTGTCAGAGATAGAATAATGGACCAAGTGGACAACAGGTCTAATCCAGTATGGCAATTCCTGTGTTCCTAAAACAAAAATACCTGTTAGCTTTGGTCAAAGAATTAAACATACTTTAGCATCAAAGGCAATCAATCTGGTAAAAGGCTGCCACATAATTATGTCTAAAAACATGGAAAACTTCTGAAATCCTCTGACAGAAAGAACAACCAATAGCTGCAGGTGAGAAAATGGGGGAACAAGGTCATTTGTTCATGTTTAGTGGTGATGCCCTTTGGGATCAGTGTGTCCTCTTGCTTTCAGCAAGAATGGTGATATATATCTTTACTAGCTTTAATCAGTAGTACAAATGGTGGTGGGATCCCGCAGTTTTTCTGAGTGTTATCTGTTTAGGAGGCATATACTGTCAAAGAAAGTTACTGATTTCCCCCATTCTTGTGGGCTGTAAAATGTAACACAAGCCATATGAAAAAGATAAAACAACTTGATATTAAGACTTGAGTGACCAAACTATCAGACACCCTAGTCATGGAAAAAAATAGGCATACTTGGTGTGAGAGGTACTGCAATCCCCAGCAATATCTTCGGGGACCATATTGTATTACATTTGTGTCACTGTGAGCCAGGAATTGTATGATGCTCCAGAGGGGAGTGTTACCACTACTTCTCCAGGAACTAGAAAGAGTGGTGTGTGGGAGAGGTGATTAAGACGAATCACCTAGGTTGTAAATACCACTACAGAGGTACCACACCTGGGATGCTTGTGTATACTGTTCCAAACAGGGTTTTCCAGAGACCAACAAAGAAAGGACTTTTTGACATAAATGGTTGGCTTCAAACAGAATCAGGGCCTTCTTTCTGATCCAGCAAATGGACAGAATCTTCTGTCCAAGTGGACCCCAACCCTTGTGGAGGGGTTGGAGAGACTTTGGCGTAGTAGAGCCCCATAAGACTGATGATGACTCCTGGTATGTTTAGTGTGTGTCTAAATCTGTTTATTATGTTTGCATTATGCTTTCTTTGTAATGCTTTTATTTTAAGAATAAAAATAAGGTCACACATAACTGTATTGTTAATATGAAGAAAATCAGAACACATCCCACTATGATATTTTGAAATATTCATTAATTTTCTATTAAAAGATTATCATTTTTGTTTGTGGTTTGACTAAGATGTATGTTACTTTTGTTTGGATCTTTCTTATAAAAACATAATCTAAAGCATTGTTTATTGAAGAGTGAATGCTCACGGACCTTGGGACATGGATGAAATAAAGTCATTGCACATTGAATCAATAAACAAATGTTTCTAAATTATTTAGGAGTCTCCATCCACTTTCAGAAGTGATTTAGACATTTAGGAGTCTAAGTCCCATTGACTTTCAATGAGAGTTAGACTCCTAAGTGCCTACCTGGGGAAGTTTGTACCAGTTATACTGGTACAATCACCCCATGTAGGTACTCTTATTCCAGTATAAGAATGGATTTTTTTTCAATTTTGTTATCCTTCCTGAGTGATATAAGTGAAACTCAAAATGGGCCTCCTGCACTAGAATCAGAATGTCTACATTGCATGTTATGCCAGAATAATGATATTGGTTTAAATTCATCCTTTATCTTATACCAAACACCTTCCCCATGTAGACAAAGCCTAAATCACAAAGGGCCAGATTTTTAAAGGTATTTAGGCCTAAAGAAGCAATAGGCATGTATAGGGCATTTTCAAAAGTGTTTGCATGCCTAACTCTGCTCAGTTAATGATCGATTGTTGGAAGTATTTGAGAGCCTGTGAGTGGCAGTGAATGAGGACAAATATTTCTTGATTCTTACATAGGATCCATACATAGCATCAGTCTCAACATAAATAGGGAAGTTTCTCCAACAACCAAGACTCCTTGAAACCCAGCAAACCTTTCCATTGCTTTAACAGGGGATTGTGTTCAACTTCTGAGTTTTCCAATCTTCTGCCTTGAAGATGTTCTTTGATTACAACTATCTTCATTTCCTTCTCCACTGAGTGAGGGTTTTCTTTCCTGTTTTCTAGAAGCCCCACAATTAATTTTTCCTCAACTAGTAGTTGAAGGTAAGTGCCTGTTCTTCAGGAGCCAGAATGATACAATCTCCAGTGTCAATCTGTCTCAGGGTTGTGGTTACCATCTGAAAATTAAAAATGTCAGTATGCTTGAGCCATCAGGAAGATAGCTGCTTTCAAAGAGTGCTGCAGATCTGGTGTAGTCAAGAAGATTAGTGGAATTTCACTTTCTTATATCCACATATGGAGAAATAATTTCTTCCAGGTTTATTACCTTGTAATTCCCCCAGGAATGTAATATTTCAGAAGGGCACGTATACTTCGGGCCCTATCAAATTCACAGTCCATTTTGGTCAACTTCAGTCATAGGATTTTAAAAATAATAAATTTCATTATTTCAGATATTTAAATCTGAAATTTTACAGTCAAATTTCATGGTTTAATTGCAGGGGTCGTGACCCAAAGAAGACTTTTCCTGAGGGTGTTGTAAGGTTACTGTAGGGGTTGGTGGGGATTGTGGTACCACTGCCCTTACTTCTGTGCTGTTGCTGGTGGTGGTGCTGCCTTCTGGATGGGGCCACTGCAGAAAGGCGGCTGCTGGCCCAGCACCCAGCTCTGAAAGCAAAGCCGCCGCCAGCAGCAGGTCAGAAGTAAGGATGGCATGGTATGGTATTGCTACCTTTACTTCTGGGCTGCTGCTGCTGACAGGGCACTGCTTTCAGAGCTGGACACCTGGCCAACAGCCACCGTTCTCTGGCTGCCCAACACTGAAGGCAGAGCAGAAGTAAGGGTGGCAATACCGCAACTCCCCTAAAATCACCTTGCAACCTCATTGCATCTCCCTTTTGGATCAAGACTCCCAATATGAGAAATGCTGGTCTCCTCTGTGAAATCTGTATAGTAAAGGGTAAAAGCTCACAAAAGACCAGATTTCACAGGCTGTGATGCATTTTTTATGGCCGTGAATTTGGTAGGGCCCTACATATACTATAACAGTTTTCTTTGAAAATGCTAATAACTAGGGTTAATCTTTCACTTGAAAGTTGCTTGCCTACAGGTGTGGGAGAACTGTGACAAAGTAAGAGTGATTATCACTCTCGAGGAAAGCAGTGACAAACTTACAAAACTGGATTCACATTTCGATTCTGAAATACAGACAATTGTCATGATGATAAAACCCCAGAATAAAAACAGATTAAATCAGCAGTAAAGAAAACGTGGAGGGATGGAAGATTGCAATACTTTAATGACTAGTGTGGTTATTACTCAGTAAAAAAACTTCTAGAGGCAACAAAATCCAGTAGTGTATGCATGGGAGTAGATATTTGCAACTCCCGAGTTCAAATCCCCTCTCCCACACCAGTAACTCCCCAGTAAAGGAGTTACTGGTACTCCGGAGTCCTGAGCAGTGGATGGGGCCTCAACCAGAAGAGGCATGGCCTCTATTGGAAGAGGCGTGGCCTTTGAATCCCTGGGCCCTTTAAATCACCAATGGACCCCCGGGGGCTCCCGCCCACTGCTGCTACTTGGGGCTCTGGGCCGCTCCAGCTGCTGCTGGGAGCCCCAAACCCTTTAAATTGCCACTTGGAGAAGCCAGTCCCTGGTATGGCGCACCAGCTCTTACAGGTACACCGTGCCGGGGTGTACGGCTGACTTGCATCTCTGCCTACCTCACACAAGATAGCATAAGGATTAATTAGGGCTTGATTTAACATGAAAGTGTAATTCAACATCCAGGGTTTTATTAAGAGTTCTTTGCAAAATTTGTATATGCACCATTCCAGATCAGAATGACATTGCAAAGATTTACCAAGATGGCATTTCCATTGGATCATATTTTTTTAATTAGCAGAAGATGGTCTCTGACTAGTTTTGGGTAGATTTTTTCCTAGTAAGATGGCTTACACTTTTTTAGTTGCTCTGTTTATTCCTCAGAAGGGTCCCATGAACTTCTGACATTCAAAGATCTCTCCACCTCCATTTTCCCACTTTCCCATCTCACTGCTCAAAGCTCTAGGTTATGATTCTCCTCTCTCTAAGGACTGTATGTGGTGTCCATAAGTGGAATACCACTGCTGCATTGGCCAAAGGAGTTGCTATGCATGCACTCCTTTCTCTCCCTCCCAGGACTTGCTGCCTCCATTGTATTATGAGCTCCTGGTACCCCAGGCGTGCTTTTGTAGAGTATTGTAGTGCTTTTGATGAAATGCTGTAGAAATTTCAACATAGAGCTAAGTCTCACCCTTTGTGTGCTGGTGTAGAAGTGGAGGAAGACGATGTAGCAGGCCCCTGAACACCAAGCACAATAAGTCTTTGGCACAAAGTTACACTCTGCTCTAGGGCTATGTCTGCACTGAAATCGGAAGTTGTGATTGCAGTACATGTAAACGTACCCAAGCTAGCTTTGATCTAGGGCAGCAGTTCCCAACCAGGGGTCTGAGGCCCCAGGCGGGGCTGGGCCCATAGCGAAAAGTTCAAGCCCCACCATGTGGGGCAGAAGCCTGAGGCCCCATCACCCAGCACTGAAGCTGAACCCTGAGCAACTTAGCTTTGCGTGGCCCCTCTGGCCTGGGGCCCCAGGGAATTGCCCTGCTTGCTACCCCCTAATACAGGCCCTGGCTTTTAATCTACCGGATATGCAGAAAAAGAGGTGTTGTGGCACAAGTGGGCCATGAAGTTTTTATAGCATGTTGCAGGAAGTGGGGACTCAGAAAGAAAAAGACTGAGAACTCCTGATCTAGGGTGTCTAGGCTCTGCCCACCCCACCACAGACTCACACTTTCTCTGTCCGTCTCTAGGAGTCTGGGTACACCTTCAAGCGAGTGCTGCCCTTGCTGCCCTGACTTCAATGCTATTAATCAAGCTAGCTTTGATCTGTGCTGTAGTCACACCTCCCCATTGCAGTGTAGACGTACCCTGAAACGCTTATTGAACTAAAATGAAGGAGCATGCCCCAGGCTGAAAAGAGGCCACAGCTAGGCTCCAAGCCTAATTTTATAGCAAATATTGTTAACCATGACTTAGCCAATAAGTCTTTTGTAAGCTTTTAAAGTCCTTGCCCCCTCTCCATGCACATATAATGTGTTTAAAACCTGTCCTACATGCCTGGGGTTCGTGCACTGCTAGCCAGCTGGTACCCACACAGCAGCCAATAATGGCATGAGCATTACTTCTCTTCAGTTGGGCATAACTCGGATGTGCATTGTGTCAGCCCACACTGTGCTATGCAAGGGCTGGCTGCCTCTTGTGCTAGATATGGCCATGCCCCAAATCCTCTGACAAGGGACATATTTAGCACATTGCAAAGAAAATAACACGAGAAGCTGGCAAAAGTCTTATTGGCTAAGTCAGCATTTCCCCAACTTTGGAACACTGAGACCCTCATAAAAAATGTGAAACTAGACCGCCCCCCACCCTCACCCCCCGGCTCTGCCATGAGCTGTTAAAGGCCTACCCAAAATGTAGTCACTCGGAATAGACTGTGCAGATCTTCGTGTTATGTAGCAGTCTTTCTTTTCTGACATGCTGTGATGAACACTGAATGAGTTAACCAGCTTGATGTTTAAAGTCCATCAGTAGCATCTGAGTTAGCAGAAATTATATCTATCAGGGCTAGTCTAGGTTTACTTGGTCCTGCCTCAGTGCAGGTGGCTGGACTAGGTGGCCTCTGGAGGTTCCTTCCAGCCCTATATTTCTACGATTCTATTAAAATGGATTGGTGGGGGGAGTTCACCCATCAAAATTTTTGTTCCAGGGTCTCAGCAAACTGGAGCAAATGTCACCACTTCAGTTTCACTTGGGTCACATTTTCAAGTTTCTCTTCACTACTATAACAGCTAGGGACTTACTAAAAATAAAGCCGAGACTCTAGAAAACAATTCAGAGGCCTGTCTGCACCCCAGCCACTGTTCCCTCTAAGCTGTGTGCATGTGCACACAGATCCTAAACCCTGCGCACACAGCAAAACACTTCACGCACAAAAATTTGCACAGAAGAAATTTTTTGCGCACGCAGTCTGTCAAAAATTAGAGGGAACAGTGACCATAGCTAGTTCTTTATCTGCATACACGTTCTCCTTAAAAAAGCATGCTCCACACTATGGGAAATGCTGGACTAAGTCATGGCATACACTACACTATTTATTGTAAGATAAGGAAAGAAAATCACACTGGGATCAAAACCAGAAAGTTGATTATGGACAGAAGAGAAGACAACTAAGAAGTCTCCAGTCCCTAGCCTAGACTCTAGTGGTATAATTGCACCATACTGGGTTTAGGAAACCTCCAGGCTTAGCAGTATAGATAAGGGATCTGCAGAATTCCAAAAGGGCAGCACTCCAATTCTGAATTGAGAGCATATCTCCATTATTTGTTAATCATGAATCATTACATAATCTTGTAGAAACAGAGATTAAGAATAATTAGATTGAGCATCTTGTGAATCCTGAAGAAAGACATGCACTCCAAAAGTTTCTCTTCGCAGAAGATGAGGGTCAAATACTCATCCCTATTTCCACGATTCGGTAGGTCCAGTGCTGTCGGAGGAAGGAGAGGGGAACACAGTGAGGGCAAAGGTAGTTATGTGGCAGTTTCTAATTGAGTCAGCTCTTTGTAACTGCTGTAAAGGTGCTCTGTTCGGAATAATGAAGAGGACTAGATTGTCAGTGTAACCCCTACCATACACAACATGCTTCCCTGCTGTTTTATCAGCAGTTATGTCATTTCATATATTAATGTTGCATTGCAAACTCTGGTGATTTTTATTAGGAGTCGCAAGATATTTGGTGTTTTTCTTAAAGCCCCCGCTCCTGATGCATGTGACAGTGAGAATCTGAGCTTTCCTTTAAAAGGAAGTTTCTAGCCCTCACAGCTATACAGTAAAGTATGAAAACATGATTCCCCATCCCCTAAAGACTCACAAACCAGGTAATAAAAATATCCCCAAAGCAGGGGTATTTTTAATACCATGAATTTTTCGGTGGGGGGTGACTCATGATTTTTCAGTGCTTGGGGTTCACAATATTGCTAATGGTAGAAACAGCAGTAATGTCTGTTCTGTGGCTTTTCTTCACTCTGGAAGAGAGTAGAGGTAGAAGCGGATTGTGCCCAATTCGTGGCAATGCCACAAATGTAAGTCAGGCAGGACTCTACCATGGGATCCAGGGCATTCTCATTTGCAGATCTCAGCCTTCCCACTTTTTGTTGACCACCCCTCTTCCTGGATATGCACTGCTGTTGGCCCCACCAACCACATGGGAAGATGTGGCAGAGCTAGGCATTGAGTTACCAACTATAGCTGGGAGAGTTGCAAGAGAGAGATTATAAATGCCTCATTCAAGCACTTGTACACTCCACCAAAAGATGTATATTGGCTAGATTTGTTTTCCAGCTCCTGCTGCCCTCTTAATCCAACCATGCAGAAAATTGTCCCCAACCGAACAATAGCAGCAAAAGTGAGAGTGCACCCCTCCACCAAGGCATTCTTAGTGAGATACGAACTTTATTCCTCAGCACTCCACTGATCTCAGTGAGGTGTGAACCTCAAAGCCTAGTTGGCTCCATTTAAATGCTAATAAGCACAAGCAATTTCTTTTCCCCTCATCTTACACTCCCCTTTGTTTTCTTTTAAGAAAGAAGATACAAAAAAACCAGTTAATGCAACATGAAGGTTACACATTTAAACATAAAGTCAAGGATTTCCAAAATGAATGTTCTCATGGTACCTTATCTCTCCCACACGGCACATATTTAATAATATTTGACCACTTAGGCTATTAAATATATACTGAAATATATAGCATATATGCAGTTTGAAGAAGTAATGGTATTACTGGAGCTCTTGCCTTTGTGTGTTTAAATATGTAACCTTAGTATTACATTCACATAATTAACATTGATTATTTGCACTTTTTAATATTTCCATTGCAAGGATGATAAGATTGCAAAATGGAACACTCAAAATGCCAAGTTAAGGTTTTCTGCAAATTTAAGGATTCTTACCTTATTCAGTGTGCAGGTTAGCCAACATACCATGAAGCACAGTATGTATAGTGAATGAGACAGAGAACTTGTGGCCCTGTGCCATATTTGAGCCAAAATTCTATTTCTAGTTCTCACTGTGTAAATGGAGTAACTCTATGAAAGTTTGTGGACCTACTCCAAATTAATACTGGATTAATGAAGAGCACACGAGACCATCAGTACACAAAATGGGTAATGTGTAGCAAATAGAGCTGGCCAAAAACTGGAATGTCTTGGACTGACTCGTCAGTCATGCACTATTGTCATGAGACTCCCATGATGCACTGCAATGGGTCAGGTGGAGGGGAGTCTGCATTTGTGACTGGGAGATGTAGTTCTGCCAAGGAGCCCAGAGAGGAAAATGGGGGAATGAGGCATCCAGACTACAAGCTCCCATGATGCACTGTGTCAGCTCAGGTGGACACAACTGATGTGACCCAAACTGACCCAAACTGAAACATTTTGATTAGGTTCAGCAAACCAAAATGATTTGATTTGGGTCAATCCAACCTGAAACAAAATATTTCATTTACATTTTTGTGACAGAAATTGGAAAAACATATGCAACCTTGAAATTTCCCCCCAGAATTTTACCCAAAAAATATTTACGGAAAATTCCCAACCCTCTCTCTCAGTGCATGAGACAGAGATCCACTTACTAAACAATGGGAACAAGAATACATATGGAGAAGCTTCCTGATTCATTGCACAGCATCCAGGCTTTATGTTGGGGGCTTGATTATGCTGTTTAGCCACAGCAATGGACTGGGGCTGGTTGGAGCCCAGCCACTCCAGCAGGAGCATCTGGCAACCTTCTCAGAAGCTGCATGCCAGATACAACACTGATTTATGGCATGCAGATTGCTCCCTACTTCCTCGCATGGTGACCGGCTCTGCTGCCTAGTACAAGTAGTGCAGGGTGGGCCTAGCCAAGTCATCGTTTCCTCCCTGCCCCCTTTGGGGCACTATGCAAACGTAAAAATGGTAGTGATCCATTGCAGAGCTATGGAATAAATTGGATTCACTATACATCTTTAATCACCTCAGCTGCTCTCTCCTTACAAGCCCATCTCCTTCAGGACTAATTTTAACATTTCAAATCTCAGAGTAGCTTCAAACAGCAGCTGTTTTTATTAAAAAACAAACAAACAACTCATCATGAAACTGTTTCCCTCTTAACACACTACCACAATATTCATATACAGCTGCTACAGAATCAGGCCACTTAGAAGTGATCTTCTGTCTTTAATCAATGAAGGTGGCACAGACAATACACAATGGCACAGCTTGGTGGCAACTGCAGCATTGCTTGGAAACAACTCTCTTCCCAACTAGCCCAGCATGTTTCTGTTCTGCCTCCGCATTCCACCTCATTTATTTTAAACTGCTGGTACCTTTACAGAAATACTACATTAAGGGGCTTGCTGCTAAGATGGGAGATTCATTATATTAAATACCTTCAGCCATATTATACTATCAGTTTTTAAGCAGAACTCTCCATTGATCTCACTGGGAAGTCTTTTAACACTGATGGCACGATCTGGCTTTTTACCATTAAGGTTTGTTCAGACAACAGTGTCTATTACAGAGCCACAGGAGTGACTCCATACTTACGGATGCAACATGCTTTCTGTTTATTCCTCCCCATTTCAGGTCTTCAACAACCCCTCCTTAACTTCACATATTTTGCATTGGGGGCCTTACAAAAAAACTTGAGCTTCGTTAGGCAAGATGTTACTGAAGCATGAAAGCTTAGGGGAAAGAACAAGTTTTTCCATTTTTGGAAAAATTTATAATTTTTTTAATATTCTATCTCAAAATGGCTTGGACTATAAGCTTCAGATTTGTATTTTTGTTTGTCCTTGCAGCAAGAACTGGTACTAATGAGGATACAGATAGATAGATATAGGAAGTGTGGGAATTAATTTTGGAGCTTTTGCTACAATTACTGACACCTTTAAAATCCTGTCAACTTCTGGCAGAGTTTACAAGCTTCGCTGAGAGGTCCTGCAGAATCATTTTAAAAATCAGGTCTGTGGTATGGTGGAGTTTAGATGATTTGTGGTGTAAGCTCCCGCTCTATCCATGTGTGAGCGCTTGCATGAGTAATGGCTGCTTACATGGGTAATGTATTGCAGGCCTGGGACTCTAAGAAAAGTGCTTCTATATTCTCTGTCTCAAGTGACGTTTTTCATAGCAGTCATGTCAGTCAATTGGAGGGGTAGCGTTAGGGCATTAGGAGCGGTATCCAGGTACCAGTGCTGCATTTTCCATGTGGACAAAGTGGTTCTTAGGACAAACTAAGCATTCATCACTAGAGTCAATTCTTTATCCCAGAATAAATCACAGATAGTGCTACCATTCTCATATCCTGGGCCTCTGCTCCCAACAAAAAGTCTATGACATAGCGTAGGTGTCTGCACAATATGAAAAATATAGCTAAACAAAAAAATACAGCCTCCTTATTAATGCTCTTCTCTTTCACCTGACTACAAGGGCAAGTAAGGCCTCAAAGTTTCTGATTTCAAATGTACCAAAGGTTTACAAAGCCACCTCGTGCTTCAGAGCTGATGTGCAAGCTTTACCCACTGCTGTTCTTGAGAGCATAGCAGTGCTCACTAGTGTGCCAATAAACCAGGAAACAGCTTGTGTGCAACCATTTCAAGTTCAGTTCTCCATCCCTACCTATGCACAGCTGATGGTAGATCTGTGGGCCTTACTACACTGAAGAACAGAAACATTTATATGTGCTTCCCCAAGTTCTTGATGCAATAAGGTCTTCTGATCTCACCTGTCCTATGTAAGGTAATGGGGAACTCTTTGTGGGTAACAAAGTTCTCATGCTCTGCAGTAGGCCTATTCATAGCTAGAGTTAATGTTGTCACTCAGAATAAGATATTGAGAAGGACTCTTTCCACTATCAGGCTCTTCAATAGGAGGGGCCTGCCAAGAAGTCGTGGTTGAGAGATCTGAATTTTGCCCCCAAAGCTGCAAGCAGGCTGAAACTGTTTACCCTCTGATGGAAAGGAACGTTCAGCTAAGAACATATGCCAGTTCCTACCTGCCACCCTTTGCTTAGAACAACATGAGCTATTTACCCAAAAGCAGAGTTTACCAAACGGTTGTGTGTTATGTCTGCCCAGCCTCCCTTTTTCACGCGGCCCTTCTCCATACAGAAAGAGAGCCTTGCATCCAGTAGAGTAGAATTGGGTCCTGACACTGTATCTCTCCTGGGGCCTTTAAGAGTTATATAAAACCTTTGGATTTGCACGTGGTGAAACCATGCACAGTGCTGCTTTATATTGAGTTATTAATGCTGCAGGATGCATCAGATTCAAGCTCTCTACTCTATAGTCACTTCAGTCCACAATAGGGCATTGATCCAAGAATTTTCTCTTTTCCCCAATTTTTCAAGATATACACTGTAATAAGATGTCATTGTGGCTGATAGAAGATGCAGCATTCACAGAGGAAACTATCTGAACAGACAATTTAAACAAATGGTAGAGACTTTGAAGGGAACATAAAATAGAGAAACAGTTCCCAATGCGAGATTTGCAAAACATGGCCAAGTACGCTTCAGAGCTGCATCTGCCATACTGATGGAGCATGTTAGTCTTCAAGTAGTGACATTTCTACCATTTAAGCCTGGGCCAGGACTAGAGTAGATTTTAGGCTTGACTAGACTGGGAAAAATGAAAGGATTTTAAAAAAATGTTAGCTAACATACATAAATTAATACAGTTGAGAACACCACTTCAGCAACTAGTTTAGGCAACAACAGTGATGTTTACAAATGCTGTAATGGGTCCTGATTAATCTTAAGGGGAGGCTAGCGTTAATCACACCTTGGTAGTATATTTTTGTATGTGACTTAGTCTGTCTAAACTACGGGCAAAGCCCTGTTTAAAATCATGTTAGTTAAAATGAGCATGGCTTGGACTTTCTATTTTTGAGGCTTTTTAATGACATTTTCCCATTAAAAATTCAATTTTGAACCAAACCCCGTTCGTTCCTGAATTTTTTTCAGCAAAAATGTTCATTGAAAGTGTTTAGGTTTTTCAATCAGCACAAGTTAAAATGTCTTAGCTGTCGCAGTTTAAAATATGAGGGATATTCCTTGTCTAGACATGACCAGGAAGTGGACAACAATGTGCAACAAGTTTCACCCCACTGTCCTAGAACAATCACTCCCCCAACCCTTTTGAAACAGGTGTACAGAGTCCAAATATTCACTTAAGGGCATAATTTAACATAAATCTACCAGCACCCAGGGATCACTGCAGCAGGTAACTACTTCCCTAGGCTAAGCAGAGACCTGTTTTTCCAGTGTATAAGTAAATGCCCTGTGCCAATCAACAGAACACTACGTATGTGATACAGTCCATGAACTGGCATGACAGCAGTGAGTCGTGATTATGACATTAAATCATTTATGTCTTCTTAGGGGCTTGTGTCACCAGTTTACGTTGCAGACATGCTGACCTATTGAAATATTTATCAATGAGGGCTATGGACAGATTTAATAGTACTTCATTCTTTTATCATTTGGAATAAAGAAATACAGATTTCTTCATTTATCCCTGGTTCTGATCTGACTTACAGCAGTGCAAATCAGGAGTAACTCCACTGTGAGTCAATGAAATTACACCCGCATAAAACCTGTACGAGATCAAAATCATAGCTGGTATGGATTATTTTTCCATGCCATAATAAAACAAATAATTTCTTGCTGTTGCCTTCTGAAATAAACTCTGCAAGGTCCCCAGAACAATTTATTTTTAGGTCTTTTGGGTTACTTTCAACACTACGCACAGCAGTGTCTTGTGTTTACTTCATTGGGAGTTTTGCCTGAGTCTGACTGGCAGGATCTAAATATATGGAGATTTTAGTTTGAATTTTATCACATTCTAAATCTGCTTTTGTAAATATAATTAATTGTTAACTACTATGCACATAAAACAAAAACGTAGCTGCTGTTGAGCTGCTTTTCCTATAAGAGGGCACAAGTTCCCTCCCAAGGGTCCAAGCTACTGCCACTCCATAAACCCCTTTAGATGTTACAGTGCAACCCTAGTGAATGGGACTGCTCATGTGAGTAAGGGTATGTCTAGACTACTCCAGCTAGGCGGATGCTTTCCAGTGTGGGCATAAACATTTGCCTAGATCTGCTTGAGCTAGCAGGCTAAAAATAGCCGTGTGACCACAGTGGCACAAGTGGCAGCCTGGCCTAGTCGACTGACTACAGTCCTGACCAATCCCCTGGTTATGTACTCTGGTGGCTAGCCCGTACCTACGCCACTTCAGTCACATGGCTGAATTTAGCCCCTTAGCTTGCACAGAGCTAGCTGCTAGCACGCACCAGGAGGCACACGCGTAGTTTCAATTACATATTGGAGCCCTTAGACAGAAGTGGAGCATCTAAATGCCACTAATTTGAAAAGTCACCCATCATTAGAAGTTCTACATGCTAAGTCACTGGGCCAGCCTAGATGGTAACATCTAGTTTGATGAGCAGGAGTGATACAAAATACTTTTGATGTCTCAATATTACTTGTTCTGAATCTTGTACAATTATAATTAAAGGAGTCCATTTTCCATTTTGTCCACTTCTTAGAATCATAGGATTGTAGGACTGGAAGAGACCTCAAGAGGTCTTTTAGTCCAGTCCCCTGCACTCAAGGCAGGATTATTTAAAATAGTACTTGTTAAATGTGCAATAGAACTGTCTCCAGAGAAAGGGTATTTAAAGTTGCATCCTAAAAGTTAAAGTACAAAAACATAATTTGCTGGAGTTCTGAGTCAATTATATCTCAAAATGAGATTTTACAATGTAATGCAGGTATGAGGTGAGTAAGGTTTATTTATAGTTCTTGCTAGATATGCAGCTGAACTAGACTAGACTGTCTTATTTTTTTTTTCACAGTAGTGTAATAAGGGTGTATTTGTCCTGACCTGCTAAACCAGGCTCTTACTGGGTGAAAAGCAAAAAGAAAAAGATAGGAGACAGGAAAAAGAAATAAGGTAGGATAGGAAATTGGCACATGGAGCTGGGAGAAACAGCACAAACCTTGGATTTGCATGCCAGGTGTTTCTCAGGATTCAGCTAACCTGATGGGGGTCGTGATATCCCTGTGCTGGGCCTGATTAGGACAGCTTTTGGGATCAGGAAAATGATGTGTGGGTAAATTGACTAGTCATAGCATATGGTAGCAGTCAGCATGGGTAAGCTTGTTCCTTCTCTCCTTTTGAAAAATACTTCTCAAAAATATTGTGAAGTGTTTCCCAAAACCACATTGTCCAAAAGCAGAGCAACCTCATCCCATCGAATTTAACCAAGTAAACCAAATATCTGGTGGTTCCACATGTGAGCACCCTTTCATTTCTGATATCTTGGCCTGGTACAACAGAAGCTTTGTGTTTTTCACCAGGAGTCTCCTTAATGACAGTTCTTCAGTTCAAACACATCCGTTCATAGCCAGATTTTTACTCCATGTTCTGCTTGTTTTATAACCAATATTTACCATTTACTGTCTTCAGCCAATATAAAATTCCAGCCCAGGGTACAGGCCTCCATCCAACAGACCTACCCTCACACCTGGTACGGATGCTACTTTGTCTCATCACAAGAGATGGGCCTGGACCAAAATCCTAGATCCAGACACAACAGAACTTTCAGGATATTTGGCTCTTCATTATCTCCAAATTTTGTGACTAGTCCCCAAGCATATAATGGGTCAAATCAAACCTCTAGATCTAAATACTCTGGAACTCTGGAAAAATTCAGATCCAAACATTGCTGATTGGGACCCATTCCTAAGGTTTACCTCATAGTTCACCCCAACTAAGAAATTATCCCCACTATTGTCGAGCTTGGAGAATGACAAGGAGTAAGGCCTCCCTATCTCTGAGAGCCAGAGGATCCACTGAGACTGACACCACCAGATTCATCCTGTCTGGGTGACTGCCCCTCTGCCTAGCTCTGCCACCACCCTACCCCCCCATATCTCACTTCCCCTCAGAAGCCATTGGCTGAATCTTCCCAGCTGTTGTTTGGTAGCAGCAACGGGGAGAGGAATCCACACTATCGACTAGGGTGGGAGTTTAATTAAGGGGGGAGCAAAAGGGAGCTCAGCTCGACTCCTCTGCTAAAGCAGCAGCAGAAGAACTATTGCTGGCTTAAGGTAGGATTGCTCTTCTACACACTGCCCTTCCTGGCAGGTGTGGTAGGACCTCCCTCTCCTGTTTCAATCTGCTTTAACGCTGCACTCGGGATACTGCTGCAACGTGTGACATATCCCTGTCTCTGTCACCACAATATAGTGGAACCAGTTCCCCCTTAAGGCCCAATAGAGTATCTTCCGTAAGGCCAAAGTGAGGTTACAGTACCACAGAGCCACAGCCACCACCCCTCTATATTTTTTCCAGTAGAGGGACATTGTACTCCAGTTGTTCATGAATCCTAATTTGCCTTTTAAGTGACGCTCCAACATCTTGGTGGGCTAAAAGAGTACTAGAACAGGTCCTTCTTGTCAGGATAGAGTTGTGGCAAACTACAGTTCCCAGTAGACACTAGGATACATTGTAGTCTCAATCATCTTTGCTTCAACAAGTTTCTAAACAATGTGCAATTAATTGACTGTTAGAAATTGTACTGTATTTCTGTGCATGACAGCTCCATTCTGGGTAGACCACCATCTTCAAGAACGTTGGATAGTACCATGTTTATGTATCAGGAGCCTGCATGGCCCTGATCCTGCAAAGACTTGTGCACATGCTTAACTTTAAGCATGTGAATAATTAAATCAAACAACTGCTCACAGGCTTGAGGTTAAGTTCATGAATATATCATAGCAAGATCAGGCCTAACTGAGCAAAGTAGGGGATAGGAGACCAAAAAGAGCATCGAAGGGAATCTTTTAATTTGTATTCTCAGTGGGCTAAGGCCATTTAGTTTCTCTCTCTTTTTACACAGAGCTTTCAAACATTCGTTTTTTGAGAAAAGGAAAGAAAAAGAGATGTCAACTGTCGAGTCAAGGACCCTGAAGTTGTCCCTTTAGACAACAGAATAATTCAAAGGGATTTAATACTGTAAAAAGAGAATTTTCTTTGTGGTTTTTGTTTACTTTCTTGATCAGCATTTTCTCGTGGGAGTGCATTCAGGAGGGCTAAGTACACATGCTGTAACTTTGCCAGATGCACAGTCATACCAATAATAGAAACAGTGCTGCTCCCATAGAAATCAGTGGCAAGACCCCCATCAACTTCAGCAGAAGCCAGATTAGGTTTTAAATTTTGAGAATAGATGATTGTTCCTTTTTATTATTTATTTATTTTTATTACCCTCCCCTGCCCCCTTTCAGTGCCATCACCATATGGAGTTGATGCTATTCCACCATCCATTAGCCACTAATGCTTCATTAGTGAGAGCTGGCTATATAAGATCCTCCCTAGTGTATGGTCCTAGCTCCCATGGCATGTATAACAAAAGCAACCTGGTCTCCCCATGGCTTCTCTCATTCACCCCTAATTTACCTACCCACCCTGCCCACTTCCTCCAATACATTTTATCTTTGGCTATATTAATTCTATCCATGCATAATGACTGGAGTTGGAGACATGAAATTTTGAAAAGTTGACTCTGACAAGGCCAGAAGCTGGGAACAGATGGAAAACCTCGCTGAGGGTGGTATGACCTTCTTCAAAACTGTAATCTAGCACCATTCAATGGCTTTAAGTGGTTTGATTACTGAAAAGAAGAAATGGAACTAATAACTAAACATTTTAAATGGTCTTAAGAATCCATCTTCTCCCCCACTGAAGCACTGTAATTCACTGCATCTGTTTAGGTTTCAATTAATTTTACAACATGCTACTTTCATTTAACAGTTTACTATACTTTGTTAATCTAACAATATTTTGCTTGAATACTCTTCCTTTTTTCTTTTTTTCCTTTTTTTTTTCTCATGATGGAATTCTTTTTCATACTTGTCTGTGGAATACAATATAATGTTTCCTCAGCATTCATATTGAAATTGTCAGATGTGTATGTGCACTGTCTAAATCATTTGTAGAATGTTAAATAAATTGTTTGTGGCATCTGTGAACAGCCCAGAATGACAAAAAATGATGGCTGTTGTTGTGAAAAGAACAAATACAATGGCATAAAGACTAGTCAAGGGAACATGTCATGTGATCTTTAAAAAAATGCAGGTTTCTCCCTTACAGAGACGTTTCCCTCCAACAATAAGCAGAAATGGACTCTCATCATTTAAAATTTGGTGAATGCATATGTTTGTAAAATATTGGAGTCATCTTTACTCAAGAAAAATTATTTACTTCAAAACTTTTCCATGCACAGTGAATGTAGGAACTGGCCATAAATATATGAATATATTATATATTATATTTATATGCATAGCACATATGTCCAAATAGCTTAATATTACGTGTCCCACAGATACATACGTGTGTGTCCACATTAAATCAGAACACATTAGCCCATTCTATTGAAGACAGCAGAGGCACATTAAGATTTGGAATCTAGGTAGAATTCATTCCTAGATTCCACCTTTCTGGGGCAGGTCCCCATTATGTCCTCCACTGCCTCTGTTTCGCTGGATGGGTTTGTATTGCTGAATTTCTGCTCCCAGAACATCAGCTTGCTGAAGCTCTGTACACAGCTCTCGACAAAAGGTCAGCTCTCCCAGGATTACTGAGACAAAAGCACAGATGGTACGGTCCTTCAACAGTTCTCTAATTGTAGAGTTTACTGTTACACATTGACAGAGATTAATGCAGATGGGGAGATTCACATACATATATAGAGACTTGTCTGTCAAGAAAATAAACAGGGAATTTTTTCAAGTTATACTTAACAGAAAGCTTTAATTAAGTACATGTTGTGGTCCAAATCATATGACAAAAATGTGTTAAACAAGCTGGGTTTATTTTTTTACATAATTTTGTCCTTATAGTGAAACTCTAGGAGAAATCTTAATGATTCCAGTTTCAAGTGGGAATTGCACTACAGTCTGTTTATGACAAAACCAAATATGTAATGTTTAATGTCACAGATATCACATTAAAGTTGCTTAATTTACATAGCATATTTTGTTTTATTTTATTTTATACCTAGACAGAGTCCTTCTGCTACTTAAATATCTGTTGGAACTAGGAACCTATTCTTTTACACACAATAAAAACTGCCATTTTCCTACAGTAGGGGATAATTATTCTGTTTATTATTCATCTAAAGGTTATTTAGTTTTCCCTACTTCATATATAATGTAATTTTTATCACCTCAACTGGGAGTTCTGTGCTGGTTCATAATTAATTTTACTGAAAATAAATGGTGTGATACTGTTACAAGGACTGAAGTGGGTAAATTCCATTTTGTTCATTATATTCAAATGATTATTATATCCAGATATATAAAACAGTAAACTTTCCAAATCAGACACTTCCGTAGAAATAAAATCTCCATTGTGCAAAGACAGAATGAGTTTCACTGGGTATTTTAATGCCAAGGAAAGTCAATTTGGTTATTATTGTCTTTGGTGGGCGCTCTTATGGTATGGACTGTAACTTACTTTAACTGCAGTGGAGTGGCACTTAGAAAGGTATGAAATTTCATCCCAGAATTGAAAATATCAAAGAAAGAAATCACATCCAGTCTGATCCATAAGCTGATCAGCACCAGTGAGAGTGAAAGTTTGAAAAAGACTTTTTATCTCTGCATGTCAGCTGAATGATCACTAGCAGTGATGATTCCTAAAACCATATTCCACTGTATCTACAAACAATAACATAGTAACCCCATTCTTGAGGTAAAATCTTAGCCCTATTAAAGTCAATAATAAAACACCGAGTAGAGCCAGAGAATACACGAGACTCTGAGATTGCAAACATAATTCAGGTGTCTGAGACATATTGATGTGATTTGGATCATGTGATTACCTAGTTAATGTTTGTCTGAAAAGTTGACAAAATAAAGCATTGCATAAATGCAAAGGATTATTAATAGTAGTTAATAATATTATGTGGCCTTAAGTACTTTTGCATTCATGCATCCTTGCTGGTCAGTAAGATTTTTCTTCCAGTGACTCACTAGCCAGTGGCTGAGCCAGGTTCATAGGAACTTATGGGTGAAACAAAAGAGCATCTACACAAGCCTGAGGCAGCAGTTCAGTTAGCAGTATCTACCCTAGGCCTTTTTGCCAAAAAGTGTCCTAATTTTCTTATCACCCATGGTAGAAACAGTATAGTCAGGGCTCCATGCGGCTGCCAGCATTTTAACCACTGTATTGCCTACCCATAGTTAGAGCGTATCTGCACTACACAGTATGTAAAGTGCTGAGAGCCACCAATGCCTGGTCTTCACTAGTGCTCCCAGCATTTCTAATGGTTCTTCTCCACTAGTGGTAGCAAAGGAGGGGGTATAAAATTTAGATTAATAAGTGTAGGGCAGGGCTGAAGATTTTGTGTGTGAAATAGCTGGTTCGTATTCTGTGCAGTGTTTGAATTACAGTTGCTGGTTCTTTGAGGTAGAAGACTTCTCAGCTATATAACAGGCCACTAATAATGGGGGGAGGGAGAAACTAAGATAAATGGGACCAATATAAAATAAAAATAAATGCAAATACTTGCAAAGGCACCAGGAGATTTATTCAGATATACTTCAAGTAAAATCAGAAAGGTGAAGTGAATGTGAAGGAGTGACAGTGGAAAAACAAAGAAATTGCAACTTAGACACGGTTGCTGTGCTAGAGAATGAAACAAGGTCACATGACTTACTGAATTAAAATATAAACCAGACTGTCTCAATTTTATGTACCATGTTGCATCCTTATGATGCCCCAAATGCTTTGCAAACTACAATGTATACATTCAGGCTCACTGAAAGGTAGACATGTCGGAGATAGGCAGCACCTAACAGTTGCACAGCATACTGTCAAACAGTAAAAAGGAGAGACATTTGCACCAAGGACATTGAGACAAATCTCTAAAGAAAAAGGTTATGGGATCTTCAACATCTGGGCAGAGCAGCCAAGTCCTTGGGGTTTAAAAATACACACAGAGCGCAGACTCCATTCAATTTATTTCCTTTACAGTAACTTGCTAGGATGAAAATCTGAGCTGACCCACTTGAGATCTGAACCTATTATTTCAATGATTCTAGATATTTCAGACATAGTCCTTACAGTACTTACACCTTCCCCTATAGAGAAGGCTTAGCAAGAGAGAACCACTTTAGAGAGAAATTGGTTTTTAAAGATTATGAATATGTAGCCTAGAGGACTCAGTTTCTAGATGAAACTATTACAGCTTGGTTTGGAAAAGTAAACTTGCAGATAAAAATAAGCCCTGTGGTTTCAGAGATTACATAACAATCTAGTCCTTTCTTAAATATTTGGAGCAATAGTTCTCAACTATAAACTTTAATGCAGCCCAATGTATATTATCAACATAGTGCCAGAGGGTGAATCCCTTATTCACATTGGTGAGCAGTTACTAGCCCTGACAGGAAAACTGGTAAGTATGTTTAATGAGATTTTTTAAAAAAAATGGTTTAAGTGCTTTTTTTTGGTCAACAATTTCAAAATTTTCCAGTTTTTCAATATAACTTATTTTTTTATTTGTCCACCCCCCCCCTCCATTTTTGTCTTCCTCCTCCTTTTTCCAAGGAAAAGAAAAAAAGAGGTGGGGGGTAGGGGGTTTTTAAAAAACTTTTTCAGTGTTTTTTTCTGAAAAGTTATTAATGCATGAATATTTTCATTTTAAGAAGAGGCTATTTTTTCACTGAAAAACACTTCATGAAAATTTTCAACAAGCTCTCACAATTATTCTCATGAGTAGCTTCAATGACTACCTCAGCTTTCTTTTCATTCATATATTTATATCCCCACATGGTAAAGACTAATGTCCTGTGGATGGCATGCTGAATAATCAACCTTTCAGCATATAGGGTCTTGGTGGACTGTCTTCTGCCCTGGATTTGATTATATAATAGGTCTTTTTCATTTCTCAATCTGTGATTCTGCAGGATTATTTTTACTAGTCTCAGAAATGGCTAAAAAAATCTGGGTATTTCTATCTAAGGTCCTTATCTGTCCCCCATTAGTATAGTAACAGAGGACCACACAACTTTTAATGTTGTTAGCCTCACTACATCCCCGTGAGGCTATTTTAGTTCTATTATCCCCATTTAACAGATTTAACTGAGACACAAAAACACTAAGGCCCAGATACTGCAAAGGTACCCCATTGATTGATGAGAGTTAGGCACCTAAATACCTTTTAGGATCGGGGTCTAAGTGACTTGACAGGAAAACTGTGGTACAACAAGACCTTGACCCCAGGTCTCCTTAGTCCCATGTCAGTGTTTTAGCCACTGCATCATCTTTCTTCTCTTTGCTGTCTAAAGATTACTCTTAGGTTTCTTAAGTTCGCAGAATTTGCTTCAGTAAACCCATATTTCCTTGTTTTCATCAAATATTGCATGACAGCTTGTGAAATTGACTACCACACTCAGTTTATTTATTTATTGACTAAGATAGCAGGCTTCAAAAGTAACTTTTATCCTTTTCCATGGATAACTTTTCAAAGTCTGGAAACTTTGCAATAAGCTGTGGTGTACAAATCTGCAGTTTTCCTCCTGATTCTGGTGGAATAGAGGAGCCATAACACAACAGAACCAGGCTGACTACATGGCTCTGGAGTTTTGGAACAATCAGACCTTGGTCCAGATTCACTAAACATTTGTAATGGTTTGTGAAACTCCAGCAGGTGTTGGTTTAGTTTTGAGTAAGCATGGGATGAATATCTAACACTCTTTGTCCAATTTGTTTCATTCTGAGTTGAAATCAGACAAAGCTCAATGGTTTAATTCCATTTAACTTTGGATTTGGGGGATTATTTGAACTTGAAAGTCAGTGCAAAATTTGGGATTCAAATCTATGTGAACTGAAACACTCATGCTTTGTATGGACCCCCATGAAATGAAGACACCTGGGATGAAATTCTGCATCCATTGAAGTCAATGGCAAAATTCCTATTGACTTCAGTGAGAGCAAGAATTCACCCACTGAGTTTCCCGTAACAGTAGCTCTCCCAGCGCTCCTGGTAATCCACCTCCACGAGGGGATTAGCTCAGAGCATTCGGAGCCCCGCTCCCAGCACTCGGAGCCTGTCCACTCTGGTGCTTTAAAGTGCTCAAACTTGCTGCACTCAGGGGGTGATTTTTTACACCCCTGAGCCATCAAGTTAGAGCGCTATAAAGCACCAGTGTAGCAAAGCCCTTTAAATCCCTTCCACTTTCAGTTGTTGCTCAACTCTCACTCTCTTGGCTTTTACGTTATCATCATTTCACCAACTCTCCAAGTGTAATAGTGTCTTCTAGGCTAGACTTGTTGTGAGTTTCTGATTAAAAAAAACAAGCTAAAAAAAGTGTATGTGAGGGTAGGGGAAGTTGGGGAGACACCTTTTTTCAGGCCTTGATTGTATATGATAAATAAGCTAGAGAAAATCCAAGCCCAATTTTGTTTTCTCTGAAGCTCACTTGTTGGTGTGTTGGATCTGATGACTCAGAGTGACTGAAGTCTACCTCAAAACATTTTGTATAAACCTTTGCAGCCCATCTTTAATTTTAATCGCAATTTTATATATTTAAAAGTCATTACTTAAAATTAAATGGATTCAGATTTTCATGTCCTCTGAGTTTCTTAGGCAGCAATCCCTGTATATGGGTGAAGTTCTGTATTGCAGATGGTCAAATACAACACACAATCTTAGACTGGAACTTGTGAAATGAGCATTTTCTTGTCTAGGATTAATCAGAGTTCATGTAGGCCCGAACCTGTAGTTGCTCTGTGCATGCAACTTCCACTGCAGGCAAAGAGAGTTTTTCATGTAAGCTAGCTGCAGGATCAAGCCCCTTACAGTGGTTATCCATTTACTGTCAGGTTAGTATTTCTCAGAAGCTACTGCACTTTAGAGAGGCTTTATATAAATAATGTAAGTATGATATTTAATGGATGAATGCGTTAAAGTTTAATGCTGTATATATTAGAATATCAGCACCTTTACATTTTAGCCTTAAACATTGGAAACAGAGTACAAAGAATACTGCTGTGTTTTAAAACTATGTTTGTTCTTCTTCTTATAGATGATGATTAACCCTTATACATACAGAGGTGATGTGTATGGTTGCTAGCTGATTTGGGATCTGGTCTTAATTCCAGTGGGAGTAGGAGAAGTGCCGTTCAGGATATGCTCGGCCCATTAGGGACTGATTTACAACACAGAATTAAACATATTGTATAAGCATACCTTACTTTTTGAAAATATTAGACTTTTTTGTATTTAGTTACTATCACATTTTTCTCTTTACAAATGAAACAAGGGTAAATATTACTAGAGAAGGAATAACACTTAGCTCTTACCTAGCATATCTCCTCCATAGAGCTCAAACCCTCTTACAAAAGAAGATAAATATCATTGCCCTCATTTTACAGATGAAGAAACTAAGGCACAGAAAGGTGAAGGAATTTGCCCCAAGCTCCAGGGAGCAGGTTCAGTGGCAGAGATAGCAATAGATCCCTGGTCTTCTGACTGCCACACCTTGTCCACTGGGCCATGCTGTCTTCTTTCAGTGTAGGTACCACAAGGCAGTGGTTCTCAACCTTTTGGATACCAGGGCCCGGCTTGCTGTCATTCTAAACTGTGTCAGGGAAATCTCAGGGGTCAGCACCAGTCTACGGACTGGTTATTGAGAAACCCTACCTGCCATAAGGTATGCTCTGAGAGATGAAGGCATGTCTAATACAGAGGTAAAAGTAGGAGAGGTGAAACAATTAAAATGAATAAGTCTGTGTGTGAAATATCACAGCTTTCATTTATACTGAAGAGCTCGAATCTCTATTCATTAACCTGTGATTTTTATTTGGCTTATTTTATGCTCAATTTTTTTTTAGTCAGTGGTTCACATTGTTTCTCATTGAAGTCAAGGACTGATGACACTAGGTGCTGCTACTCGTAAGGCAGGTAGGCAGTGAGCACACTTTCCTGCATTGCTCTGACAATTCGCCTCTGGTATAAGAGACCTTGGCTTCTCTTGAGCAACCAGTTGTGTCAAAATGCATAGTGATTTATGATGTGAGCAAACATCCTGCAGATAGCATACTGAGATCACCAGACCTATTTCTCTTGTGACTCATTATTGTTCTGAAAGGCTTTTTCCAGTTATGATGGTCCTGTGTGTGCTTATGAGTAGAGAGAGAGGAGAAATTTGATCTTGAGTGTGGTTGTTTCTTGTAACAATTAGATGCCCTTATATAATAATTTACGGTCTTTACTTATTACGGTTTGTAAGAATTTATTCTCGTATGTTTTATAATGGAGAAGGATATGTGGCTTCAGAAGTTTATTTTTGTTTTTAATTCCTGTAATTCAGGAATGGCTTTGTTTTGTGCACGGAAGCTATGGGCATACTGAGTCTATAACATAGATCATTTTCAGCTGTTAGAAATGAGATTTAGAGCACCCACCCACTCAGTTGGCAGATGAAGTTTCCTAAGACTTATTCTGCCTGTGCATGATTCATGTTATCTGTCAGTTTATTCAGTGGCAGGCTTACCACATCTTGGGACAATAACATCAGCTTAAAAGATTGTCTGAACTGTCTTTCACTTTGGGGAGAGATTTTCATTTATCCAGCTTTTGTAAGGAAATACAGTTCAAATGAACAACAATAAAAAAATATTATAGGCCCTTTCCCACATTCCTTACTGAGGCAGAACTTCCAATTAATTCAAAGGACATTTTTTGCCTCATATTTTTACCTCATGGGACTTATTTGATAACAAATAAGGATTCGTTTCAGTTGAGAATATCCACAGCTTCAGAAGATGATGGTTCAGGCTCTGCAGGAGAACAGATTCAGCAAAAGAGCTGACCTGCTGTGAAAACCTCTCTCCCTGCCCATAACAGGTTGGCTTGCCCCGTGGCTTGAGAACCTGGGGCTTGACCAACCCTGATTACAAGAGAAGCCTGACCTGAGAGGAGTCGGGGATTTCAATATAAAAGGCTGCAGGAAGATGCCCTGAGCAGGTGGTTGATAGTGTAGCTGAGGACTGCCAGAGGCAGGAAGCCTGGCAGTAAGTTAGGGAATTCAGGTGGTGGTGTGGGGCCAGGAAGAAGACCAGCTGAAACAGTACCTCAGGGAGGAGGGGCTGTGCCCAGTTTAAGGCTAGATGAGAAGATTTGGTTTTAGCACTTTGTGAATAAAGAAACCAGTCTCCAAGAAGATCTGTGATTGAATGAGAAACTGTGTGCGGCTTGTTTAAGTAGGCCTGAAGAAAGGGAAGATAGAGGCAGGGTGCTGCAGAGTGAACTCTGTCCACAAGGGAGGGCTCAGATGGCAGACAACTTTGCTACATCACCCAACAGCTAATTGTTCCACAGGTAAACACTGAAGATATGATCAAATGAGCTGATATAAACCCATGGTCTAAGTGTTAATCATAAATCGTCCAACTATGGACATATGGCGAGTGGGGAGTGAACCAAAACTAAGCTAGGATCTCTCTGTCACTGGGGTAGGTGAGCTTGTCAGTCAATTTTCTGCTTGTCTGTGATTTATAAAAAATATTCTGTTAAATCAGCCTTTAAAACAATCTTTCTGGATTTGGCTGTGGGGCACTTTTCCCTGCTGGTCAATTTTACGTTTTAACAAATACATCTTTGGGCGAGGTTTAAGAGTAGCAGCCATGTTAGTCTGTATTCGTAAAGAAAATGAGGAGTACTTGTGGCATCTTAGAGACTAACCAGTTTATTTCAGCATAAGTTTTCGTGGGCTATAGCCCACTTCATCGGATGCATAGAATGGAACACACAGTAGATATGATATATATATATATATATATATATATATATACAGAGAGAAGATATGTAAAGGTGGAAATTACTATACCAATTCTGTGAGGCTTTTTAAATTTAGATGAGCAATTATTAGCAAAAAAAACCCTTTTGTAGTGATAATCAAGATGGTCTATATCAGACAGTTGACAAGAAGGCATAAAGGATACTTAACATAGGGAATAGATTACTACAAAAGGCTTTTTTTCTCCTGCCGATAATAGCTCATCTAAATTAAATAGCCTCTTGGAACTGGTATGGTAATTTCCACCTTTACATATTTTCTCTGTGTGTATATATATCTTACCTACTGTGTGTTCCATTCTGTGCATCCGATGAAGTGGGCTATAGCCCATGAAAGCTTATGCTGAAATAAATTGGTTAGTCTCTAAGGTGCCACAAGTACTCCTCGTTATCTCTGGGCTAGGAGTTTGCCTTTATTGGTATTCTGCAGCTGGTCAGTCTGGTCTTAATGTTCATCCAAGGCAGCCTCTTCCTCAACAGCGTGGAAGATGGGGGCTGATGTCTGGACTATATGGCTTCCTTTGATATTAGGCGTGGATCTGCTGCACACAATATTTGTCTTTGGTTTCCTTAAAATTCTTCCTTTGTTAACAGATGTTCACTTAGCTATGGATGAGCCCTTCCCTCTGTTACACCAGCAAGTTTATTGCCAAGGCAGAATATGAGTCTGCGCCTGTATGACCGCAATATGGTTGTACAGCTCGTGCTGCTGTGGCTTCACTACTATTGTTATTTAAACTATCTAGATCAATGTCTCTCAAACTGGGGTCCTGACCACAAAAAGGCTCACAAGCCTATTGTAGGGGAATTGCAGTATTGCCACCCTTACTTTTGTGTTGCCTTCAGAGCTGGCACCCAGCCAGCAGCCACCACTCTCTGGCTGCCCACCTCTGAAAGTAGCACCACTGCCAGCAGCAGTGCAGAAGTAAGAGTGGCATGGTATTGTGGGAGGTGGGGGGAGGTCATCACAGCCTGAAATATTTAAAGAAGGGGTCCCAGCAAAAAAAAAAAATGTTTGAGAACCCCTGATCTAGATCAAAGCTAGCTTGGGTATGTCTACTGTATGTAGGCTGTAGACATACCTTCAGAGTGCATTGTAGGGAAGTGAGTGGTGAAGAATATGTAAAGAGGTACTTTGTGGGTGCTGAGGCAAAGGCATTTTCTCATAAAATTACAAGTCCACCTCTATCGCTGCAGACAAGTACCTAGCAGCAGCCAAACCTGAACACAACCTGAGAGAATCATAAGGTGAAAAATTCAGAACAGCCTGAAAGTCTGTAATCCCATATATCATTATCTACTACAATAAATAGGAATAACACAAGGCATTAAAAAGATGTCAGTCTTAAAGTAGAATTAGCTTGATTAACTTATCAAAAAGGCAATTGTTATACTAGAACCCTTGATTTTATGCACAGAAATACTGCATAACATTCAATCCTCAAGGGGGCCATTTAGGGATATGGGCCAAAAATCTGTTGGATTATTTAATTGGGGATTGGTCCTGCTTTGAGCAGGGGATTGGACTAGATGATCTTCTGAGGTCCCCTCCAACCCTGATATTCTATTCTCTATTCTAATTATTCACCTCACTCCTGTCCTGTATTTGCACACACAAAAAATGCAGGCACAAATGGAATGACTAGTTTGTAAATGAGCTGAAAACTTTCCCCAAATTGTTATTTTTGTATTCCGTATTACTTAACTGCAAAGGTAATCCGTCCTTTGGAGCAGCCAGCTGAAAGATGGACTGGAATTGGGGTCTAAAACAGTTACTAGAACCATTGATTGTTTATATTTACATCTTGACTTACAGCTATGAAAGCTTCAGTTCTGTTTGAGACACTTTTAGACAGATAAATTAAACCTATTTCAAAAGCACCAGTCACTGAATTATGTAAGGGCCGTACATATATTATGCAGGAGAGTGACATCCGGCTAGAAGAGAGAGTTAAATCTCAGTCTTATCTTTTGGTTTAGTCCTCACCTTTGAGTGAGCCATCAAGATATTCTGCTCCAGTGATTTGGGGAAGGGTTGGTGAAGAAGTGAGTCTTGTACAAGTTTTTGAAAGTTTCATAGACACAATAGAGAATAATCATCCTTTGTATCCAGTCACAAACAGTATTCCATAGTATTTATTAACTTCTTATTAGTCCCTGCTCTGTTTCCAATGTAAAAGCCTGTAACATTTTGATTCTCTCACTGATGTTCGTAGGAGGCCTCTTGATTCTGAGCTAGTTCCCTGAAAATGGAGGGGAGCAGTCTGCAATGCAGTATTGATGCCACTAATTCATTCTGCTTCTGGATAAATAGGTGTCCTTTCTCTTTCTCCCATCTAAAATCAGTAGGCTTCCCCTCTTTGCATTAATGAAATTGCCTCTGTAATAAAGATAACATGAAAATAAAGGTGGTAGGTAGCTGCTGCATGTAGATACAAAAAATGGGACAACAAAGTAATTAGAAAATTTGTTTTGAATGCTCTGGGTTAATGTGTGAATTGGGGAATTAACAATTTCATCCTCCAAACCCTATTTATTTTTTCTTCATGAAGACTTTACAGGGGGAGGGATGAACTTCTCCCCAGGTATAAGAGCTAAAATAATGCTTGTTTCATTTTCCTTCCCCACCAAGGAGGGTTCTTAGCCCACCACCTTTGCTTCTCTCCATGGTAACACATTCTGAGTCTGTGTAGCACCCAGCACACATGAAGTCCTGAGTTCCACTTGCATTGTCATGCCAGCTGAATCCTCTCCTTTCACAACAGCCCCTATCCTCAAAAGTATTTAGGGGTCTAATTCCCATTGATTTTGATGCATGTTAGGTGCCCAAGTAGCTTTGAGGATCTGGGCCAATGTTACCAATGCTTAGTGGAGTGGACCCTCCACTAACTGGGATGTGTGTCTAGGTGTGAGTCGGGCTGGCAGGGAGACGTGCAGCACTGTTGTTAGAACGAGTAATTTAAAATACTCCCTAGTGGTGAAGAGCTAGGAGGAAACAGCACAGTGGCTACATTCAACAGGGACATTAATTTGGGTGGATTTTAACCACTAGGAAGAGCAGGTAAATAGCACAGATTTAAAGACATTTAAAAACATGGGCAAAAAATAACAAAATGCAATTCATCTGGGAAAATTGCAAGATAAAATATCAGAGGGAAAAATCTAATGTCCATCATATTCAGTGGGAGAGAAAAATGTTGGCTATGCTGAAATGGATGAAGAGGAGATGGCAGACAGCATTTATATTGCATCACTTATACAGTCATTTCATCACAGAGAAGAGAGGTAATGGGCCCTTTTTCTATAGTTCTGCTACAACTGCACCTGAAATATTGCTTTCAAGGTATCATAGGCTCAGAAGGATACTGACCTACTGGCAGGAATTCAGTGAAGAGTAACATCAGTGCTGAGGGGTCCTGAAGGGAATGTCTTAGCAGGAACGATAAAAGGAGCTAAGTATGTACTATTTATTATTATATTCATCTGCCACCAGTGTTGGTGCACAGGGTGGAAAGTACTCTCTTCCATCCCACTTTGTCATTAGATGCTCATGGTGTTGAGATCAACTGTTGCTGATAAGGGTTCTCTTTAAGATTTCTCTAGGGTACCCTGGTTTCCTCACACCAGTTGGTAGCTTCATGTGCAAGTCTGTCTGTTGGCATCCAGAGCACTGCTCCAATCTGTCCAGTACTTCCTTCAAATTCTAGTGAAGATGAGCTGCTGGTTGGTAATGTCTTAAGTCTCTTCATTGGTAATGGTCTCTGCATCCAATGCCCAGAATCTTTTCTAGGCCCTTATTTTCAAAGGCATCTAATTTTCTGTCCAACATTTTATAAATTTGCTGTATCAGTGGGAAAGGAAGGAAATATAATAGCAATCTTCAAGTGTAAATGCCAAACAGGAAGAGGAATGTAGTAGAGTGATACAAGGTTGCATTAAAAAGAGCAATGGCATGAAATTAAGAAAAGGAAAACTGATGCCAATAAACAGGGATACTTCCTGATCGTTAGAGCTTGTGGGCATGGAAACATCTCTTCAGGCAAATGGAGGAAGCCTCATCCATTGGGACATATAAAAATAAAATATTGCAAAAAGTGCTGTGAGAACACTGCTGCTTTTTCAGATAGAAAAGACAGGATGCCTTTTTTCCATTTCCAACTTCTTACATTAATCCGTATGTGCTTGATTGAAGAATGCACTTAGTGTGAACCAGTTTAAGATATTGGGTAACATTTTCAAAAGTGCCTAAGGGCTGGATTTTCAAAGGTATGTGGGCACCTAATAGGTGAATCGTGTTTTTTTCAAAAGTGCCTTAATGTTTAACTTTTATTGACCTTTGTGGATGTGGGCCATTGACATTGTTGAAAATCCCACTAGATACCTATCTGCAGCTTCATTTGGCTGAATATCTTTAGAAAATTAGTCTGTAGGCTGTGGAAAGTTTTAGCAATTTATGCCAAGATTCTGTGGTGATGGGATCATGATAACTGAGTTTCTGTCTAGGTATTTCTAATGGCAATAACTGCTTCCTCCTGCTGATGGACATTATTATTAATGGTGACTCTGCCAGGAGACAGAGTGGTGCCCAGGTCACTTGTGTCTAGTCTACTACTGGTTCTGTTGCCCGTCTCACAAGAGTTTTCCATGATTCCCTCTTAGAAATGCTACATTCAGAGAGTGGATGACATACTTTTCCACTGCCCATTTCTGTCTTTAGGTTTAGACATACTATATGTTGGGCTATCATGCCAGGCATTTCGCAGCTGTCCGTGCCTCAGCTGGCACAGGACAGGCAGCAAGCTTATTCTCTATCCCAGTGCAGATATTACCTCCTCTCAACTTGAGCATGTGTAGTAAAGCAATGGGTTCAGTACAGCTCTGGTGTCTTCTGTTATTGAAGAATTCCTCTCAATGGGGATGAAAAGCCAGCCACTAGCGTGTCCCAGATAAGAGGATTCTACTGCTTCTCTCCATATGGAAGCCAAATACCAGCTTTATTCTCAAAGCTGAGTGGAGAAAAGGGGGATGATAACCTATATGTGGATCCACCTTTTGTGATTTATTGCCTTGCACTCACTCAGCTCTGAAGATAACCCTGGTGTTTTTCTGTCTGATATGACTCTCCTATCTAATCTATCTGTCCTGTATATTCTCTATGTATGTGTGTTATTCATATTCATGGAGGGATACAAATTGTAAGTATGAGGCCAGCTCAGATGACCCAGTATTTTTCTTGTGGAAATAAGCTCCCAATTCAAGAATACCTGACTACAGAGATCGTACTTCTGCTGATCAGAATAATGAAGACTTTGAATCAATATTTGATAATCAAACATTGGTGGAAAACCTAGACCTATTAGGTGCTATGTGCTAAAGCTGCCTTTCATGGCTTAAAAATGGATAGTGGTTTCTCAGCATTTGTGTTTTAAAGCACTCTGAGAAAGCTCAGCTCTCAGAGATTGTAGCACATCAAAAGACTTGCAACTAATGGATCATTTGTGTAAGGTAATTCTGTACAGAATAGTTGGGGTTTAAAATCAGATTGCTGAAGCCTGGTTATTTTTTCCTCAAGACAGAAAATTCAAAGGCACTAATCTGAAAATTGCTTCACCGATTAGAAACTGCTTGTCTCCTTGGCAAGATGCTGGGATAAATGTTATAGAACGTATGTCAAGGGCTTGAAAAAATGTTGCGGCTAAATTAAGTGGACTGATTTGACAGTTAATCCTTTGAGTGTCATTGCAAATACATCACAAGCCTAATGAAAAACAACACTTTTGTCTTAAAATATATCAGTAGTGAACACTTGATCCTGATTCTCCCCTCACACTAACTTTATACTGATGTCTACAGATTTACACTGATATGAATGAAAGGAGAAATCGGGCCCGTTATTTGGCTGTATAAGCTGATGTCTGTCTCCTATGGTCACACTTTCAAAAGTACTCAGCATTAGCAGGTGCTATAAACATCAGGAGCTGCTCAATAGTGAGCTCTTTTGAAAATCTGGCCCATAATGCATAGCTATTTGGTGCGCTCGTTCCAGTTCCAAGGAGACAGGAACAATCTGTGTTCACAGGACCAATTCCACAACTAGCACTAATTAGCGCACCCACCAGTAGTCTAAGAAAAGCCTAGGCATTGAAGGCGCCATGAGATTGTTCCACTCCCCATGCTCAGAGACAATGGGCCTAACTCTTCACTACCTTGCCCCTTGTATTGTCATTCACATCTGTGCCAGCAAGGGGGTGTAAAAGGCCCCCCTAGCTGAAAATACTACCAAATGGCACAAGACAGTAGTGAAACAGATCCAGCTTCTCCAGAACAGGGTTGAGGTAGATGTAGGGGAAGCTATATCTGGCATGGATACAAAGAGGTACAGTTGTGATTTGCTTGGGTACAAACCCCTAAAGGTGGATTTCATTCTCCAGTGATGTCAAGCCAGCACATTTCCTGAGCACTAAATTCACAAGCAATTAAAATAAGAACAGCAAGTGAATAGATCAGAGTGAAGGATGGGGGTGTACTGCTGGCAGGATTAAATTATTTGGAAGAAACTGTAAGATGAAAAAAAAGGGTTTTATTTTCCTCTTTGATTCTGGCTCCACAACATCCTCTCAACTACTAGAGGGGAAAAGCAGATTTGTGTTTGTTTCTGGTATCAGTGTGAGTAGCATAGCTAAGCAAACACTGAAGCACTTTGGAAAGACTGAAAAATAACATAAGTGAATGATAAATTATTTAGTTCCTGGAGATGTACAGAAAAATCTGTTAAAAATAATTCTTAAGATAGAATGAAAAAAAAAACAACCTAATAGGACAGGGAATCCTAAAGAGATTAAATGTGTTAACACATTTTTACTGCCTTTTTATCATTTGCTTCATTTTCTTCCTTGCAGTACACTCAAATTTTCCTCCACGTATTGTCAATGGTGCAGCCTGCAACAGCATCTTTCAGTTAAAACAGATGGTCATATTACTGTAGATTTCCCTGCAGCAGAGCTTAAAGATGCTGACCATTTTTGAGCACAGCACTGGTTTCATGTTGCAAGAGAAAGCAAATGACTTTCTAACTGTGCTATCCTCAAATGGGTCATTGAGGCTAATAAAACCATACTGAAAAACAAACTTGTTGGGCTTTTTTTTCCTGTGCTTTTCCCTGTACACTTAGCTGTGATAAGTCTCATAAATTACACTAAATATTTTACATGGGAACAAATCATGATGCCATTTGGAGCAATAACTTAATATACTTCATCGGTTAGGTCTTTCATTTTACTTAACAATACAGTAGCACATTATAAACACCTACACACTGATTTTTGTTTCCAGTAATATTTATTTTAATTGATGTGGAACCTTTATTGATAGTAAGATTAATAATACATAAAATAAGTGAAAATGTCTCTGAGAAAGAAAGGTTTTAGGGAGCGGAAATGTACCCAGCACAATGTAACTAAGGGCCTGCCACTTGATACAGCGGGAATCTTTGAATTTGTGCAGCTCAGTGACTCCTCTTCTTCCTCCTTGCTTCTGGGGAGTGGTAATTGGTTCTTGGCCTATGCCAGTAGTAAATCACAGGAAGTAAATCACAGGACCCACCTCTACTGTGGATCAGCTGCACTGGCCAGCAAGTAGTAGAGTAGAATCAGGGCTGCACCCGTTTCCCACCACTGTTGAATGGTTCCCTGCCCACCTGCTCTGGGCTGTGTTAGCTTATTCCAGTGTCCAGAACCTCAAAGCTATTTAGGCTCCTAACTTCCACTGAGGAGCTGGGTCTTACTCCCTTGAAGAAGCATATAGTCAAAGTCACAATATATTTGGAATTGTCGGTCCAGCTCTAGTTTTTAACACTTCCCATTCCCCCTCCCAAACCTTCCCCCTCCCCCCACCCTTGCAACTGCAAAACAGAATAAACACTTGGAAGGAATACAGCTGTGTGATTCAAGTCTTTTTTGAAAGAAGGCCTGGTGACAATACTTGAGGTTATCAGGACTGCTGTTTGTTTGCTGAGCAAATTTTATCCCCCAGGAACCTTCTGTGTGTTCTGCATATATAGCTGGAGAAATACCATCTTTCTTAAGGCTGTAGAATACAGTCTCTGGAAATAATTGAAAAGACTCTATTATCTATCAAGAGCAGTAATTCCCGAATGTTCTAACAGTGTTTAATAAAACAGCTTTACTGGGCCTTCTGCAAAAGGAAAATTGTGTGTCCATCATGCTTTAAGCCTGGGGAATTTAGAGGATAAAACTGAGTAAGATGACAGTTGACATTTCTTTTCCCCTATTGCCTGCCTATCAAAGCATTAGATCAGACACTATATTTCATGTTAAAAATCTTTTATTTTATAAAAATCACTGAAATTAGTGATTTTGTAAAGTTTTATTTAAATGTTTCTTTAAATAAGAATATTTTATTACCTAGTATTGTATTTACTGAACAAATGCATAAGGATTTGAAGTCCAGTTCTAGAAGGCTTTCATTAACCTTGACATTCTTTGAATGATAACTTGCTTTAACTAAATGGTAATCTAACAAAGCTTCTACTCACAGATCCACTAAAGAGACAACTTTGTCATTTTGCAAATACCAGCGAGCGCAGTCACCAACCAAGAAATCTTTGTTCATGTGCAATGAAGTTAAAAAAAATCTATGACTTCTTTTTGTAAATGCTGCAAGGCATTATGGCTGTATTCTAAGGACCATATTGTGCCCTTGCATAGATTCAAAAGTTTAAATGAAATCAATGAAAACTTCATTCATGTACCCAAGGGCAGAATGTCTCCTACGGAATGTAACTCTGCAGTGGAATGGTCAGCTGGGATTTTCAAGGAGCCTAAGGCAGTTAGGGGCCCAGGCTTTACCTCTGTGGGAACTGCAGTTACTGCTTAGGGCTCTGATCCTGCACCCCTAGGAGAAAACAACAAACTTCCAGTAACTTCAGTGGTCAGGCCCTAGTGTATTATAGGATAAATCACAATTCATGTCACTTGACTATTCTACTTACTGAGCACATTGGCTTTGTAGTGTGTATTACTTCTTTTAATAATGCCAGTAAAACGAAATTAGGGCTATATCTCTTCTACTTTCTTTTTCGAGTGGTGGCAGGAGGGATGGGGAGCAGAGAGCCTAAGACGTAACTTAAATAGGAGCTCGGCAGCCTTTGAAATTTGGCTCTGGATGTTCTTTCTCTGTGCTAATATTTTTTTAAATAGAATACAATCCAGTAGTACTTTGTGTGAGCTGGATTAATAAAGCACTGCTGCGCAGTCCTCTGCCAAAGCAATCTCTTCCATGCAATTCTCTTGTTTCAGTTCCTTCTCTGTTTGCACAGAGGCTGCCAAGACAGAAGTGCTGACAATGCTAGGAAAAAAACCTCTGAGCCTGGGAAGCTGACAGAGTATGCACAGATCTTTACTTCTGAAATGACTTAAGCCACCCTTTAAAACATCACTTAAGTTCTGTGAGTTATCCATTCACGTAAACAGGGAGTGATATTTACTGGCTCTTCATCTATCAAAAAAGCCATTTATATCATTACTGCTTGATTGTGTGAGGGCTTGCCAGCTAATATATGCTTATACAAGTACATTGACAGGAGTATGTATCTGCCTATTCACTACTTCTGTGTGCATGAGGATTAGCTGTCACTCTTTCTGGTATTTATACCACTCACACTGATAGAGCTATTGGCCTTGCTGTTTGAAAGCCTTTCCATTTAGGGAACATTTTATTTTCTTAGTCTGTGACCATAATAATGGCTTCTCATAAACCATAAAACAAGAGACAAACCAGAGCACAGTAATTACATAAAAAACAATAATCTAAAGACAAATGCTATAATTACAACCCCCCCTGTTATTGCACTGATAGAAAACTGATAGAAAACTCCTGTACTAATCCATTCCAATGAAGAGGAAACAAAGTTGCATTATTTTCTGGGGCAAATTCTTTTTTGCATCAGGACCTCTCTATGTAGTTATGTAGGCGTGAATATATACATAGGTCCTGATCCTGACCATTTACTGACACTGAGCCACATTTACCAATATAAGTACCTCAGTTGAGTGGAACAGACTAGTCACACAAATGCTGCTCAATTCTGCAAGTTGCAGAATTAGTTCAATTATGTATCTACATAGTACAGGGCTACACTACTGCTTAAGTTGATCTAACTTACCACGCAAGTTACCAATGACCTAAGCGCTGTCCACACCAGTGCTACGTCAGTAGGAGACACTCTCCCGCTGACATAGCTTCCGCCTCTCGCAGAGGTGGAGTAATTATGCCAATGGGAGAGCTCTCTCCCATTGGCATAGAATGTCTTTACCAGATGCTCTACAGCGGCTCAGCTGCACTGATGTAGCTGATGCCGATGTAGTGCTTCTAGTGTAAACCTGTTCTTAGAATAGGAAATATTTGCAGTGTCCCAGAGACCACAGTGTAAGTGGCCTTTGGTGATTGTTTTAAATAGTCACCACTCTTTGCGCACATTTATAATTATGTAAGTATGTATATTCCGATAGAGACTGCTACACATATATAAAGTATAAAATATTCCAGATCTAATTACTGATCATGTTTACTTTGATGTTAGATTTTTTTTAAAGAAACTAGAATCAGAGGGGTAGCCGTGTTAGTCTGGAATTACAGAAGTGACAAAGAGTCCTGTGGCACCTTAGAGACTAACTAAAGACTAACTAGTTAGTCTTTAAGGTGCCACAGGACTCTTTGTCACTTAAAGAAACTAGTAACAGCATGTTTTTTCATGAAACAATGAAAAATAGGTAGCTTTAGTATCATGTCTCCTGTGAATTAGATACTTAAGCACATGCCTAACTTTAAGCACAAAAGTAGTCCCAGGTCATACTTATGCTTAAAGGAAAGGCCATACCTAAGAGCTTAGCTGTATTGAGGCCTTAATCAGCAATAGAAAAGGAAGAGTTGGAATAGCTGAGCTTGAAAAGGCCTGTGCCAACCTGACCTGAACTGGTGTTATTAGAATGGGCACGTTTTCTTGGGGATGATATGTCATCTCCACCTTGTAAATAGTGATAGAAGTAGTTATGAGGATGAGCACGAAAACAAGAAATGATGAATAAATGATGTTTGTGATATATCATTCAGCTGCAGCAATAATAACACCATCACTGCACAGACAGTAAAGGTCATATGACAACCTCAGCTACCGCTGTAGTTGGCCCTGATGTGGCTGTATTTAAGACTTCAAGGGGCCATTGCTCTCACCTCCACTCCAGATTTTATCTCCATGTGTAATTTCAAACAGCATTAAAGGCAAATCTCAACAGATTACCTGTGGTGTATTTTGCCCTTTACACAATGTCTGTAATGGGAGGGAACCACAGAGGCATAGTGGATGCCAAATAACTTACCTACAACATGCCACGCCTAGCTACATAGACACACTACTGCTCTGGCAGACTTCTGGTGGCTTCTGAAATAAAGGAGAGTGAGAGCCATTTCAGGGCTCAGAAACCCATCTTAAAGGGATACTACTCAATTTCTAAACACTACAGTACCTGTTACTGTGGTGATTGGGGAGTACCAGAAAAAGGAATATGGATTGACCTAGAGACGGTGAAATGAAGGCCTTATTAGGAGAAGATGAATTTTTAGATGAAGATGAATCAAAAACAGGGGTGGGATCATTATCATCCTCTGCCTGAACAAAGCATGCCAGGAGTATTTTGAAACCAGGGATAGAAGAGAGCCTGTGTGGAAGGGGAATCGGGCTCAAAATGAGTCTATGCTGCACTGTTGTGGCAAGAGGAGATAATGGGTGATGGTGTGCCAAGGTCTGTGCTAACCCCTCACTTTTTTTTTTAGTTATTTAGCAGATGGAGTACAATAACAATATTTCCAGATGATATGAAACTAGAAAAAAAAATCACAAACACTGAATTTAGGGGGATCAAAGGGGAAGAACAGACTCATGCTGCAGCAGGGAAAGTTTTAGCTAAATATCAGGAATAACTTTATCATAATAATGTGATTTAGTAAATAAAATATGCTGCAATGGGAGGATGTAGAATTGGAAGCTAATGTTGCAATGGTTCACTTTAGGGGACTTACCACAACTAGAAACTGTGTTTGTGACATGCCTCTCATTTTATGAGAAGCATAGCTCATATCACAGATTATCTCAATGCCTGTTGCATAATGTTGCAATGTATAATGTTGTATTGCTAGACTCTGTGGAATTCTGAACCATCCTAGTTACTGTATTTTAAACAGAAATCACTGAGGAGCAAAACTGGATCTCTCTGAGTATTGCCCTGGACCCATATTTCTCAATCTCTCAATGGTCTCATGTGGAATACAGAACCCTAGTGAATAGGGTTGCCAGCTCCCCAGGCTTGTCCTGGAATCTCCAGGAATTAAAGATTAATCTTTAATTAAAGATTATGTCATTTGATGAAACCTTCAGGAATATATCCAGCCAAAGTTGGCACCCTTACAAGTGAAGGATGCTGCCTTCTGAAATGAGAAATAAAATAAGGGACTTTATTTTTCCCAACTGTGTCTCTCTCTATCGCTCCCAAAATACATTCTCTTTTCCCTTCTCTAGCTATTCACTGTCTGCCTCTTTTTGATCTCTGTCTCTTGCCTGACACTTATCCTATCTGATATCCTTTCACTTGTATGTGGTTATAATAAGGCTATAGTTTTCTTAGTTCATGTCAACTGTGACAATCATCTGGGAATTTCCAAAAAATAAAAACAAAATGAAGTGAAATTTCTCTTTAAACAATTATTAGGCTTTGATGGCAAGAAAGAACCATTAGAAGATTTTAGAAGTAAAAATACATGATTCTGAAATATTTACTTTAATAGGAAAGGCTATGCATAGACCTGAGACATCTAAAGATATTTTCATACTTATGAAGTTTTGGATTCATCTTAAATTTCAAACACTCCGCTCCCTGTTAAGAGTGGGATTTAAAAGGAATTAGAAGTATAAATAGACTGTTGCTTATTTCACTAAAGCTACTATTGAAATTTGCTGTGGGTTCCTGGTTTTAAAGTGGTTGTTTTGTTCATGTGTTCTGTCCTGGCTGGTAAAGACATCTGTTGTGGAAGATCTGCCCAAAGGAAGAGTGGGGGAATTCCAGTGGGAGGAGTTTTATTAGGGTAACACACAAAGTAGTCTCACACAATAGTCCTTTCTGAAAATAGTGTATCCTGTGAGTATAAGATATTCAATGCACTGATATGAATAAACAATACAGGTGAACTTTCTTAGATACTTAGTCAGTATGCAGAGCTGTCTGTTTGTATGTGATGTTAATGTCTTTCAATTACATCGGACACTGGGGGACATTATGTGGACTTCTGACACTCACTGGAGTACTTTGTGACCATAAACAAAATACATAAACATTTTACTATGACAGATATATAGACAGTATTAATTATGCAATAAATAATCAAAATGTAATTCAGTTGCAGTTATGCTAATTTAAGTTATTCTTGGTCTGTGTCCATACACCCTATATAAGAGAACATGACAAAATAGAAATAGATTATACAAACATGAGAGGAAATTATAGGATGTGGGATGTCTTTTAGTGAAGTGTGAAAACAAAACACATACACAAACCAAAAATACATTCACACAGCAACCAGGGAAGGGAATATGAATTAGGGACAGCAAATATTACACTCATAACTACAGATGATACTCTTCGTTGAAGCAAAAATATATAACTACCCAGACTGTTTTTGTAAAACTGGATTTATACAGGTTATCCCTCCAATAAATTAGCTTATGTAACAAAAGAAAAGAGAGGAAGAGAAAGAAAAAGAAAAGGAGCTAACATAAGCATAAATAAAAGTGGCTTAAATACCAGGCAAAATGCTTCCATTCTAAAGGGGTAAAAGTTGACTAAGTATCTTAAAGCAATTTTCTTCATCAGCACCATGCAACAAATCCAGAACACAGTTGGGTTAGTGTCTTCCCACAAATTTATAATGTTATTCTAAAGCTGCCAATGCTTGGCATTGCGGGGGTGTCTTGAATCCAAAGATATAACACATCATATTAAAGCCAATGGATGTGCCAAGCATTCTCTTTCAGACTCGGGACAAGGAGGAATCAGATCTCTTTATGTAGTAAAAACAGCTGGGGGCCATGGAGCTCAGGCCTGGGAAACTAGGTGGCATGGCAGGTCAGAGCTAAGCGATGTGGGCTCAGGGCTTTCCCTGGTTGCAAACTCGGGCTAGGATATCAATTACAGGTTGTGTGTGTTGAAGGCATGCCAGGCCTGATTTCCCACACTGGGACTTCAAGTGCAGAAGGTGGGGGCCCTTAAGGATTCTAAGAACTAATCCTGGCCACTTCAGGCTTGTATTAAACTTCCAAGGTTGCAGCTTCTCTCTCACCTTGGATGGGTAGATTCTGCCACCACCCAAGTGCAAAAAGCACCTTTTGAAATCCAGGAAGGTGCACTTGGGAATTCTTTACTGTGAGGTACCCTCAAGCCCTTTCATCACCCCTTCCGGGGAAGAGCTGAGAAAGAAAAGAAAGGAAACCAGCTGTTGCCACCAACTAATTAAACAACACAAACCTCTTAGGACACACAAATCCAATTGTCTTCTTCAGAAAAGATAAATTTTATTAAAAACAAGAAAGAAAATACATTTAAAACTTAGAATTTTTGCTAGATTAAAAAAAAAACAGTTACAAACACTAAGCATCAAGATAGCTCTATTGAGGTCCAGTTTAAAGGTAACAAGCAAAACAAAAGCACCTGGGGTTAGCACAGAGGAGTCCACATGCCATAAAGAAATAAAAGAGAGAAACCTAATTGTATCTTCCTAGATATTTCCTGATCTACTTATAGAGCTGGGGTTTCAAATGAGCAGTTTCTAGGTATGATCTGGTGATTTTCATACCTGGCCTACAGCTTTTTACAGCATAGCTCCAGCACTGTCTCTGTTCTGTCCCTTCTCTCTGGAGAAAAACAGACAGACAGACAGACAGACAAAAGGGAGAGTCTTTTCCCAACTTTAAAAAGTTCTAGCCTTCCCATTGGCTCTTTCAGTTAGGTGCCCACTCCCTTCCTTTTGCCTATGGACTTTTTAGCCCTTTACAGGTAAAGCAAGTAGAGAACAGCTACTAACAAGGATTTTATAGCTAACTGGCTGACTGGGTGTCCATAAAAGGGAGCTACCACCTGACCCAGCTCCCCTTCATTTATCACATTTTTAAGAACAGGTTAGACAAACACCTCTCAGAGGTGGTCTAGGTTTACTCAATCCTGCCTCAGTGCAGGGAGCTGGACTTAATGACCTCTCAAGGTCCCTTCCAGCCCAGATTAATGTTGAGTTTTATAGCTATAGGGTTTACCTGGAAACAGATCTTTTGATAGTATCAGTGTTAAAATGCATCTCCTTACACAATATGTTCATCTGAAATGTATGGTGTGTATATATATATATTTGTGTTTACTTCACTGAAAGGACAAGATAGATAAATATTTATAAAGTATGGCTTCTGGATATCTCTATTCCACTTGTCTGAATTATACTTGCATGGAAGACAACACTTATATTTTAAGTATAACTTCAGAAAGCAGGAGGAAAACACTCCTATCATCCTTTCCAATGCCCCTCCTTTTTTGTCAGTTTATTTAATTTGCCTTGAGCATCTCTAAAGTTGACTCAGGACCTTTGGAACTATGCCTCTTAAGAACACCCAGAGTCCCCTGATGGCTGTTCCAAAACAAAGATAAGCCTAAGTAGAGGCCATTATGCAACTTCTTGTCTTTGAGAACAAGCATACTGCCACAGTGGCTTTCAGACCTACACTGTTACAGGGTGCTCAGGTTCAGAAAATCTCACTTTCTGCTAACTGTGCCCTTGGACTAAATGCCCTTGGTTATAGGAGTACCAAAATGAAAATGTCTAAAAATTCCCTTTAAACAGGGGTTCCCAAACTGGGGATCGGGACCCCTTAGGGGGTTGTGAGGTTATTACATGGGGAGCATGAGCTGTCAGCTTCCACCCCAAACCCCATTTTGCCTCCCCACATTTATAATGGTGTTAAATATATTAAAAAGTGTTTTTAATTTATAAAGGGGGTTGCACTCTGAGGCTTGTTATGTGAAAGGGGTCACCAGCAGAGAAGTTTGAGAACCACTGCCTTTAAAGCATTTCATGTTCTCCATGACCCTGAAGTTCACAGTCACTCACACAGTAAAATTGTTCTGTCTATATCCTATATAGCAGTGGTTTTCAAACCTTTTTTCTGGGGACCCAGTTGAAGAAAATTGTTGATGTCCATGACCCAATGACACTGGAGATGAGGGTTTTGGGAAAGGCTCAGTGCTGGGGCAGAGGGTTGGGGTGTGGGGGTGAGGGCTTTGGGATGGGGTTCAGGGTGTGGAAGGGCTAGAGGTGCAGGCTCTGGGCTAGGGCCAGGCAAGAGGGGTTTGGGATGCAGAAGGGGCTCCGGGTTTGGGGTGGCTCAGGGTTGAGGCAGGGGGTTGGGGTGTACGAGGGGTTCAGGTCTCTGAGCTGGGAATGCAAGATCTGGGGAGAGGCTGGGGATGAGAGGTTTGGGGTGCAGGAACGGTTTGGGGAGGCTCAGGGCTGGGGCAGGGGATTAGGCCACGGGGATGGGGGACAGATTTACCTCTGGCGGCTCCTGATCAGCGGCACAGCTGTGGTGCAGAGGCAGGCTTCCCATCTGTCCTGGCACTGCGTACTGTGCTGCACCTGAAATGACCAGTAGCAGGTCTGTCTCCTAGGCAGAGGCACACAAGTGGTTCTGTGCAGCTGTCACCTGCAGGCACCATCTCCTTCTCCCCCCCCGGCCGCTGTCATTGGCCAATTTCTGGCCAACGGAGTGTGGAGCTGGTGCTTGGAGTGGGGGCAGCGCGCAGAGCCCCATGGCCGCCCTGCCTAGAAGCTGGACCCACTGCTGGCCACTTCCGGCACTCAGCGCAGTGTCAGAACAGGTAGGCACTAGCCTGCCTTAGCTGGGCAGCACCGCTGACAGTGCTGACCAGAGCAACCCAGTGCCTGATGTGCCATGGCCCAGTACTGGCTCATGACCCAAACTTTGAAAGACACTGCCATATAGTCCATAGGACAGTAAAAAGTTTCTGGCTGTTTCTATAAGGGAACTTTTAGATGTAGATTCCAGAATCCATACAATGGATTTCATCTGAAACATTCCTCACAACGTTCTTTTGTAGTGAAATATTCTCTGCTTTTTTTTAAAACGTAGCTAGCTACTGCATCAGACTAAGCGGTTGTTTTGTTAAAAATGGTAGATATACTTCGATATTAAAACCCCCTATGATGAGATTCTCTTTTCTATGTGCTCTGGCTTTTGCTAACCTCAGTATGATAGCTTGCTACTTCGTTCTATTCTCAGATAAATCATTATCTTCTAAGGCTACGTTTCTAGGACATTTGTTCTCAATCAGGAGTATGTGTGCCTATGGGGGAACCCAGAGGTCTTCCAGGAGGTGCATCAACTCATCTGGAGATTTGCCTAATGTTACAACAGGCTACATAAAGAGCATTAGCGAAGTCAGTGCAAACTAAAATTTCATACAATGACTTCTTTATACTGCTCCACACTGAAGTGGAAGTACAGTATTTATATTCCAATTAATTTATTTTCTAATTATATGATAAAAATGAGAAAGTCAGAAATTTTCCAGTAATAGTGTGCTGTGGCACTCTTGTATTTTTATGTGTGATTTTGTAAGCAAGTTGTTTTTAAGTGTGGTGAAACTTGGGATACGCAAGACATGGAAAGTTTGAGAGCCACTACTCAAAAACGAAGGCATTCTATATAAAATCTGCATCACAATTTCCTTCAGAAGAAGACAGATTTTCACAAAGAGTTTGGTTATGCCATCAAGAACCTGATTGCAGGATATCTTGAAAAGGCAGATGCTCTGGAATACCAGAATCTCTTTGTGTATTTTTGTTGTAAGTCCTTAGCATGTCTTTCAAAAACTACCCTTTAAAAAGCAGGCAAATCACAATTCAAACCCCAGTTACTGTGCCTGTGTGACGTTATAGTTTTCAGAAGCTGTTGGCACAAACAAGTCTATTTTTCACAAAACACCAGTGTGAGAGGATGTCTTTATTATTGTGGATCTGAAACACTGCATTTCTTTCATGCTCCATGGAAAATATTTTTGGACACAATGTAGAGAAGAACTTTTCTGCCTCCTTCAAATAGAATTTCTTCCTTTGAATATATAGCCTGCACTTGTTCTGCTTATTCAGGACTCCTCATTTGTCCTCCTAGGGCAGTGGTTTCCAAACTTTAACAAAGTTTTAGTGAACTCTTTTCACTAAAATGCCAAGTCTCACAAACCTCCTCCTAACAATGAATATTTCCAGGGATTTTCTCCTTTACCTGAGTATAAATTATAAAAGCAGTAATCTTGAAAATATAAAATTTGTTTTATGACATGCTTATTACACATTATTTATTATTATAATTTATCATTACAGTATTTTTATTACATTATGAAAACAGCAACACTCTTCTAAGATCTCACTTTTGTAGCCTGTATCACTTTGAATAAGCCTGTTATAAGACAAGATTCCTATGTTTCATCAGAGAGTATCAGATGTGAAACAGCATGAAGGTATTTCAGAAACCAACTCAAAGAGTTCCTTCTACACAAGCATTCAGATCTTGAGCAGTCCAGGCAAACAGCGCCTGTTACAACAAAGCTTAAACTTGTTCTTCATAATAATTTTTAAAACCATATTAGCTAGCTATTTAATTTTAAAAACAGCAATAATTGTCCACCTCCCTTTCCATTTCCTATAAGGAATCTTGAAGTTTAAATCTCCTCAGTGTGATAGATATGCTTGCTTTGATCTGCTTAGCTCTTGGAAGTCCAGGGGCTTGGGGCTGCTGGCCCCATGCTGCCTGGGGTCCCTAGGAACAGTTCGGTCCGCCATTAGGGAATTTTTTCCTAAGAACCCCATGTAACATTTTGTGAACTCCCAGGGGTTCACGAACCCCAGTTTGGGAACCACTGTCCTCGGGCAAGTCTACCCTACTGTGAAATATCGGCACAACTGCACTGATGTCCCTGCGCCACTGTAGTGCATCTGGTAAAGACACGCTATGCCTGGGATGGGCAAATTATGGCCTGCGGGCCACTTCTGGCCTGTGGGCCCTTTCTGCCCAGCCTCTGAGCTCCCAGCTGGGGAGGCTCCTTCCAGCTCCTACCCTGTTGTCCCCCCACCCCCGGAGCGCTGTGCGGGCAGTGCTCTGGGAGGCGGGGCTGCACACTCCTCTGGGAGAGTGGGGCAGCGTGTCTGGCTCTCGCCACCAGACACGCTGCTCTGAGCGGCATTATAAGGGGGCTGGGGCCAAGGGGGTTGGATAAGGGGCAGGGGGTCCCAGGAAGACAGGGATCAGGAGGGTTAGATAAGAGGCAGGGAGTCCCGGGGGCAGTCAGGGGATGGGGAGCGGAAGTGGGGGTTGGATAAGGGGCAGGGAGGGGGTCAGTCAGGGAGTAGAGGCAGGGTTGGATAGGGAATGGGGTCCTGGGGAGGCAGTTAGGGTAGGGGCTTTCGAAGGGGGCAGTCGGGACAACAAACTGGTGGGGGGGGTTGGATGGGTCAATGGTTCTGAGGAGGGTAGTCAGGGGGCAGGAAGTGGGAGGGCATTGGATAGGGGGTGGGGCCAAGCTGTTTGGGAAGACACAGCCTTCTCTACCTGACCCTCCACACAATTTTGCAATCCCAATGTGGCCCTCAGGACAAAAAGTTTGCCCACCCCTGCACTATGCCAACAGGAGAATGCTCTGCCATCAGCATAATTACTCCTCCTCAGTGAGGCGGAAGCTATGTCAGCAACAGAGCATCTCCCACCAACATAGCATGGTGTGGACAGCACTTAAGTTGATATACCTTACATTGCTCGGGGGGGGTGGCTTTTTCACACCCCCTGAGCCACATAAATTATGTTAAAGCCACAAAGAGTCCTGTAACACCTTATATGACTTACATGGTACTGTAGACCAGCCCCTAGACACAAAAGGAGGAGATTTTTGAAAGGCATTGAACTCCCACTGACTTTCAGTGGCAGCTCAGTGCCTAACTCTAATTTGTGCCTTTAAAATCTAACCTCCTGCTAGATCAGTTTCCTTGGTATTTCAGCTTTTCAGACCTTTGTAGCAACACTTTCTTTGAGTCCAGAGAACATGTGAGCTCTATAGTCAATTCATAATTATCCAGTGGATCCATGATGTTGAATATTAGCCTGGAAACTTACCGTATGATCTTTTGCTGTGATCCCATCAGCAGCTGAATAAGATCATATTATAATAATGTTTGCATGAGAGATCTCCAAGAGAGATCTTGTGTTGCTGAAAGAAGTGGTGCTAGTGATTCAGTAAGTGATAATTTTCCACCTGAGTCATTGAACAAAAGCACTGTACTGCTGACTTGTGAATGAATCAAGAAGACGAGCTCTTCACCAGTATGGGTCAGCACAGTGTCCATGTCTCTTTTCCCAAGAATCAGTCACAAAAGAGTTCATGCACTAAAGGACATGTGGTCAGTGCACACAAACCCACTCATTATTGTCTCACTCGCCATGAAGTTGTTTGGAAGAAGCAAAGTCTGTTGCTATCCCCGGGAAAGGGAATGTCCCCATAATATATGTCATGGGCAGTCGTATAACGCCAAATATTATTGGGCATTTTCATGATGGGAAAAAATACCCTGCCCCTCAAAAGAGTTAGTAGCCTTTGTGGCTGCATGCAGTTTACAGTGACCTTGTGGGCAGATGCAAAGACTAACAATCCCAATACTTGGTTGTATAAATACTGTAATTAAGTTCAATGTTGATCTCATCATCTCTAAATTTGGCTTCTGTGAAAGAAATGAAATACGTATTTAGGACTATTTTTAAATGACCAATTATTGGTTTTGTTAAATAGCTACTATAATAAGTTCCTCTTTCAAGCTGCATATTAAACAAAATATTGTCCGTCTCCACAAGTGGCAGGACCAATAATCAGACAGGAGAATGAGTGCAATTGTGACCAAGACTTCTATCAGCTGCTTAATTTCAAACATCTGAAATGCCATGCTATTTAAAAAACCAATATGCTGATAATCTGGCAGCCTAGGCTACCATTAATGCAAGTAAGCATTAGGAACAGATTTTATATATATACACACATATAGAAAAATACCAGCTGCTGAAGTGAAAATAAAATGATGTGTTCAAACTTAAGCTTGATGGGGACATGAAAGGAATTAGAAAAAGTGTTTTACATTCAAAATCAGGGCTTATTATGGATGAAGAACAGTGATTTAAGAAACTGTATTAAAAAAATCAAATCTTTGCAATTGCTCCTGAATGAATAAACGAAAACATACCACACAACCGACTGGCAAAAAATAATGCCTCAGGGAGCATACGTTTCCCCTGACCCATGACGAAGGAAGGAGCAAATATTCATGAATAAAGTACAAGGGTGGAAGGTGGTAGAGGGAAAGGAAGCTAGCCTATGTGTAAGTTCTATTAATTCCTTCTCCACATCTTGCAGAGACTAGTGTGGGAGGAAAGAGTTTGCATCAGATAGGGTGAAGTCATATAGGGTGAGGCCATATAGGGTGAGGGTGAGGGGAGGCCAGATAGGGTGAGGCCATATAGCCCTATTCCCAGTGCTGGACAGTGGTGGATAACATTCACAGGATCTGGTCATGTTTACCATAGTCTGCCAATTCCTGGGTGGAGAGCAGACCATAAATTTCACAAAACCTCCAACAATTTAGTACACATTGTCAGCAGGTACAATTTCCCTGGGCCATTTCCATGCCTCTTAGATCGTTCTTCACTTACTTATATATAGAGGTATGAACTGACCCTCATTCACAGGTTAGATATTGCAGAAGGAAACTGCAAAACATATTACTGGAGGGAAACAAGAATCTGAATGAAAAGTGAAAGGAGCATTGACTATAGTGTATACTTTACAGCGGACTGTTTGACCTGGACAACTTATACAATACGACCAGAATAATGCACTGTGCTTGGAAGAAACAAACAGTTGACTAAATTCCGGTGTGCAATAATTGGGTATGTAATTAATATGCCCATTAATTGGTGTGAGTAAGTATAAGGAGATGTAATTTACATGATAAGGAGACAGGAGGGTAAAGTTGTAGCAGAAAAATCAAGTAACAGAAAGATGTAAATATAGACCATAAAGATTTAGAAATGTGTCACCTACTGAGAATAAAGAGCAATGTCATACCATGTTCCAACTAGGTGCCTCCTATTTACTGCAAGTTCCCTCTACCTCCACTTTGGAAAGACTACATCTCTGTTCTTCCAACCCCATGACCTTAACTTATATTCCTACTGACTTAACTGATGTATATTATATCCCACAATTTACACCATCTCCGAATTATAACCAGTTATAATAATTAAAAAATCATCAATACAAAAATGGAGCAATGCTGAAGATGTCAACAGAGACAGAAAGAAAAATAACATCAGGAATTACAAAAACAAATTCAGCCATGAAGAATGGAGAGATGGATACTGAGAATGGTGGAAATCCTGTAGTCTGAGAGGAAGCAAATCTAAGAAGAGTCAGCCCAGGTATTTAAAACATGTTTGCATAATTATGAGTCCTTCCACAAGCAATGAGCCAACCGAGTATCCAATAAGGGCCCAATTCTGCGAACCATTTTACCAGGGATAGTGCTTAATCCCATGAGTAGTCTCATGGATATCAATGGAAATACAGTTGTAAACACAGTTCTCAGTAAGTAGCATTTGCTCATGTGGTCCCTAACAATTAATGCAATTCTCACAAAATGGAAATTATGCAGAAGTGCCAAACCGAAAGGGCCAGCTTCTAATCCCAGATGCACAGCTTGCATTAACACATTTGGGAAAATGTGCATCTGGCTCTTTCAAGAGACACCTAACACCAGAGATTAGAATCTTCCTACAACGGATATTACCTCCTATTAATGGAAAAAACCCTACTCTGCCTGAATGACACTCCTGCACCAGAAGTGGTAAAATTGTAAAGGAAGGAAATCATTGCAATTAGGAGACAACTCAGGAAGGTCAAAAGAGACAAAAGTATCTGAAAAAAATCCAATGATACTAAAGTTAAATAATTTATAATTATTAACAATCCACAGTGGCTCAATACACATACAGAAATACATACTGTATTTGACACACTGCAAATGTGTATTGTAGGAAGCCAGGGTGGCCTCCCTCCGAGCCAGAGGGGAAAGAACCACTCTCTCAGCCAGAGTGGGTGGGCACAGACCAAGCTGGTCCCACCCCCAGGAAGGGGAGGGGCAGAACAGGAAGTACAAAGGGCGGGGCCCCTAGCTCAGTCAGGGCAGCACCAGGGAGGGAGCGAGACGCAGACTGCTGGCTGCTCCCTCCACACCCGGCTGCCGAGCCAGGGGAGGCCCTGGACCAAGGGGATCCTAGCCTGGAGGAAGGACTGGGGTTACCCGATCTGCTGGCCGTCGAATACCCGGAGGAGCTACCAGAGCCCTGTAGTGACCCGGGCCTGCTGGAGACGGACGCTGAGGTCAAACTGGAGCCACCGCCAGTGGAATACAACGGCTGACTCCTGCTGGTGTCCCCTTGCCTGTGAGGTGCACCCTTGATACTTACTGGCGCTCCCCTTCCTGAGGGGTGCGTCATCGACTCTTGCCAGCACACCTCCGGACCGTAATTTCCCGTGACTGGAGGGTGTGACCAAGGCTTTCAGCTCTTCGCCACCCCGCAGTGGCTCGGCGAACCTACTGAACCTCATACAGTATGTATGTTTTGAAATTGATATATATAGATATTCAGTAGCACAAAAGCTCATGTCCAATGCCTCATGCTAAATGTCACTCAGAAGCCTTGTGATCGTCATGTTACAGTCAAAGATACCATCATGTGTTGATCTGTTTGTTTTTTAGTTTTAAATTGAAAACAATATCTGATGAGTAGTTCTTTATGAAAAATAGTTATTATTCATTTAATATTGATTATAAAGCAACTGTGAACATTCAGATGCCTTGCCTCAATGAAAAATCCTATCATGGTTGAAGGAACACTGCAGGATCCCCTCGTTTTCTCTTACCTTAAATATCTCCTGGAGGGGTGAGGGATTAACCTCTGTTCTCCATAGGTTTAAAGTACCTGCTCCTCGTCAGTCTGTAGCTTTAAGGGTTTTAAGGCAAGGGCTGCTGCTTTCCCCTAAATCCAGAAAAGTTCTCAGACAACAAACATGACCACCCTCACAGGAGCCAGAGGCTCATAAACTAAGTGAAAGGGGCACAGACACCTCACAAATATTACCATTCCAGCTAGAAAGCCCACTGGGGGCTCTTTAGCTGCCACATACTAGCTGGGACAGCCTATGATGCTAGGAAGAACTGTGGCTGGGGTGACAACTAGAATTCCAAACCTACCCAGATTTCAGGTAGGTGTAGGGAATGGAAAACCAACCTTATGAGAGGAGACTTAAGGAGGTTGGCTTGTTTAGCCAACCAAAAGAAGGCTGAGGGGAGATATGATTGCTCACTATAAATATATCAGATGCATAAATACCAGGGAGGGAGAGGAGTTATTGAAGTTAAGTGTCAAAGTGGACACAAGAACAATGGATATAAACTGGCCATCAGCAAGTTTAGGTTCAGATGAAGGTTTCTAACCATCACAAAACTGGGTGACGGGGCAACAAAATGACAAATGAAATGTAATGTTGATAAATGCAAAGTAATGCACATTGGAAAACGTGTATATATGTATACAATGATAGGGTCTACATTAGCTGTTACCACTCAAGAAAGAGATCTTGGAGTCATTGTGGATAGTTCTCTGAAATCATCCACTCAATGTGCAGCAGCAGTCACAAAAGCTGACAGAAAGTTGGGAATCATCAAAAGGAATAGATAATAAGACAGAAAATATCATATTGCCTCTATATAAATCCATCCATCCATCACCCCATCTCAAAAAAGATACATTGGAATTGGGAAAGGTTCAGAAAAGGGCAACAAAAATTAGGAGTATAGAATGACTTCTGTATGAGGAGAGATTAATAAGACTGGGACTTTTCAGCTTGGAAAAGAGGTAACTAAGGTGGGGATATGCTAGAGGTCTATAAAATCATGAGTGGTATAGAGAAAGTAAATAAGGAAGTGTGATTTACTTCTTCTTATAATAAAAGAACAAGGGGCCACCAAATGAAATTAATAGGTAGCAGGTTTAAAACAAACACAAGGAAGTATTTTTTCATGCAATGCACTGTCAGCCTCTGGAACTCCTTGTCAGAAGGTGTTGTGAAGGTGAATACCATAACAGGGTTCAAAAGGGAGCTAGATAGATTCATGGAAGATAAGTCCATCAATGGCTATTAGCCAGGATGGGCAGGAATGGTGTCCCTAGCCTCTGTTTGCCAGAAGCTGGGATTAGGTGACAGGGCATGGATCACTTGATAACCTGTCTGTTCATTCCCTTTAGGGCACCTGCCATTGGCCACTGTCAGAGGACAGGATACGGGACATGATGGACCTTTGGTCTGACCCAGTATGGCCATTCTTATGTTCTTATGTTTATCAGAGGAATGGAGTTCTGGAACAGCCTTCCAAGGGGAGCAGTGTGGGCAAAAAAAAATAACTGACTTCAAGATTGAGCTTGACAGTCTATGGAGAGAATGGTCTGATGAAACTGCCTGCAATGGTATGTGGCCCTTCTGCAACTGCTAGTAGCGAAAATCCCCAACGACTGAAGATGAGGCACTACATGGGGAGGGCTCTGAGTTACTGCAGAGAACTCTTTCTGAAGTATCTGGCTAGCGAGTCTTGCCAGCATACTCAGGGTTCAAATGATCACCATAGCTGAGGTCAGGATGGAATTTTCCTGAGGTGAGATTGGCAGAGACCTTGGGGGTTTTTTCATCTTCCTCTGAAGCATGGGGCACGGGTCACTTGCAGGTTTAAATTAGAGTAAATGGTAGATCCTCTGTAACTTGAAGTCTTTAAATCATGATTTGAGGACATCAGTAACTCAACCAGAGGTTAGGGGTCTACTACAGGAGAGGGTGGGTGATGTTCTGTGGCCTACAATGTGCAATAGGTCAGACTAGATGATCACAATGTTTTTTTCTTTCTATGCTTCTATGAGTTTTTGACTTCACTGGGAGCAGGATTGGCTCTTAATTCCTAAACATGTTAAAATTAAATGACAACCTGTGAAGCTGCACTCCCACTCTTGTTCCTGAAATGGAGCTAACAGAATTGACTTTGACTTTCCATAATGTTGAAAACATACCAAGGACTAACGTGACATGATACCAATATCTCCTGGTGCAAGAATGTGAACTACTGAAACAGGGGAATGCTTCAAACAGTTTGCTAACAATTATTTGTTTTTGTAATTTAGCATTACTGTTGTCAGTAAATTACAATTATGTACTGTAAAATGGCATGACATCTGGTCTTTGTGGGCAGAGGAATGTTGATTTGAAAGCCCCTCTTAATGAAGAACAGTTGATAGATGTGCTTTGCATTTTTATAGTTTTGTCAAACAACATAAAAGTGTTATTCTGGATTTACTATCAGGAAATAAAATCCAAATTGAAGTAAAATTTTAAAATGGCATGAAATCCCAGTGTATTTTGTGTCACCAATAAAAAAAAATACACATCCAACTAAGTTTAAGACTTTAAAAGTGCAGTACTAGATTGTATTCAAAATCAACACTAGTGTTTACTTTAGAGAAAGCCGTACGTGATTATTTTATCTCCTCTTTAAATTGAATGAGAAGTATTGTTCTTTGTGTTATTCCTCATTTTATATTAATTACATATATATAATTAATTAATAGAAACAATGTTTTCTATATAAACTTTGAGTTTAACTTGCAATTAAAGGACTAATCCTGCTATCTTGACTCTGGTTTTGATGCTAGTTTTGTTTTAGTATATCTGCGGGATTGGTCCCTCAATCTTTCAGCTTTTCTCAGATTTTAGAGCACATTCCTGCAGACTTTACTGAGAGCTTGAGTCCTTTGATGAGTCGGGGCCTGAGTCATTAACTCCTGAAACAGGAACAAAAAATCGTTGTTCCTCTGACATCTGCTGCTTCACATTGTAGCTCAAAATCATACATCTGGCCAAATCCCGCTTCTCTTACTCACTAGTCATTCTACTGACCTCAGCAGAGTAAGGCCTCAAGATGTGGCCTGCTGTTTATGATTTTGTTAAATTGAATATCTGTTCAGTTCAGTGTGTTACACATTGTGTGATGAGTTCAATTGTTTTGCGTTTATTGCTTATTATTATTTATTGTAATCCACTCTCACCTCTTTTAATGAAAAGCTCATCATTGCCAGCTCTTCTGATGTGACTTTGGCCCCTGCGATAGCTAGTATCGTGATGAAATGAGAAGCTCCAGCCTTTATTCAATTTTTCAACCACTCTGATTGGTTGCCTTCCTTGTTTCTCCCTCTTCCTGGGAAAGAAAAGAGCCAATCAGAGCTACTTCAGGAAGCTGGCGGAGCTCTCATCCTCTCCTCAAGAATAGAGAGAAGGTGTTTCTTTTTTGAGGTGGGGGTGAAGGGTTGGTCATCATCATCAAACATGCATAGTCTATTAAGGACCATTGCACCAGCCAGAGCAACCACATTTGATGGCATCTCACCAGTCATTGTGTAGTGGAGTTGCCAGATCTGTGTCAATCCTGCAAATCCATGAACCAGCATGGACTCAGGCACTGATACCAGTGTGAAGATCGTGCACCAGATTTAGCAGAACATTCAGAACACCAGCTCTTTCCAGTGCATGTCAAAGTGCTGACCTGTTGACCAGATCAAAAGCCACTTTGATGTCAATATATGTCACGTGAAATGCACGGTTAAGTTCTCAGTACAACTCAGCCAGAAGCTGGAAGGTAAGGACTGTGTCTATTGACATCTCTGTGGTGAAACTTGATTGTTGTGGATGAGTATGTCTGTTAAAGAGTAGATGTGTCCTACCAAACAGAATGTGAACAAAGACCTTTCCAGGGTCTGATAACAATGAGTCTGGCGCCTTGTTGCTGCATTTGGTGTGCGATCCTTTGCCCTTGTATAGGGACACTATGACATCTTTCCATTCTGCTGGTTCTTTGCCTGATGCCACACTTTTAAGAACAGATGACACAGGGACATGCTCACTGGTTCCATAGCACCTTTGAGGAGCTCAAATGGAATACCATTACTTCCAGCAACACGTCCATTCTGTAATGGCCTCTCATACCATTCTGGATGGCCTCTCACACTTCCTTGAGTGGCGGAGGATCAATCTTTGTTCCTGGATCTGCAGCTGTGTGGTTTGCCAGGTCACACAGCTCTGGACAATTGTCAGCAGGTCCATGGTTCAGCATGCCTTCATAATGTATTTTCCATCTGTCCAGGGCTTTGTCTGTTGATGAGCAAGGAGAGCCATCTGGTTTCATAATAAGAATGCTAGAAAGCTGTTCATGGCGACCAACATGAAGACTTCGTAGACAGGATGCAGATTGTTGTTCTTTAGGCCATCCTCTGCTTTGTTGGCCAGGGAGTTGACCGAGAGCTCATGGTAATGTTGTACCACGTCGCAGAAAATGTCTTTCAGTCATTTACATTCTTGGCCATCTCCCTGCTTACATGCTTCTGCCTTTTGTGCTAATATGTCAAAATCCTCTACAGAAAGTCAAGGTTTCTTGTGCAGCCATCTGAAGCTGATTGTTTCAGAAGCAGTATGCGATATAGTGTTATATATACCACTCCAGGCGATATCTGAGAGGTTATTGAGGTTACATATGTGATCCTCAACAGCTTGTGTGTATTCCACAGCTTCAACAGGATCCTCAGAAAGACCTTGGATATTGTATTTTCGGGGACATCTGGTTTATGGGAAAATGGAAGATGGAGTGAGTGCTAAGCAAAACTTAGTCTGTGGCCTGAGTTTGCTGGTACTTCTGTGTTACTGAAGACCCAGTGAGATTTCACTATGGAGTGATTTTTTATGAGGATGTGTTCAATTTCATGGCTCAGCCACTGTTTGAAATCCAGGCCCAGCAATGGTTGGTAAAGCACATACACCAAAAGCCAATAACAGACAGTGGCCCACAATGTCAAAAGGCAAGTTGTGATGTCATTTGGGAAATGATTGAAAGGAACCTATCTTGATTTCATACCCAGTTCAACTGCAGCCAGTCTCGGTATTAAAATCTCTGAGCATTCAGTGTCTCATGTGACGGAATTGAGTGGAATTTTGCTACTAGCTGGTGATAGACTGTGTCTTTCTCTGAAGCTGATGTGTCTTCTGTTGGCACGTAGGCCAAATCAGTGTTGAAACAGAGTATAGAGTAAACATGGAGAGATGGGGTTCCATGTGGTTAAAGTCTGTGCTAGAGGTTATGTAATAACAGGGGCCACACTTCGAGTTTTCTGTGGACCATCAGAGTTGAGGAAGGTTGCTCCTTCCACAGTAATTTGATTGCTTTGTGGTACTTGGGTGTCTGAGATGCCTGTGATTGCCATCTTGCAATGGGTGATTTCTTTGACAAGAAGGGTCTTGTACCCAGTGCCAGTCAGCGCAAGCATGTTCCAAGTGGCAACATGGAACATGCCTCAAAGGTCTAGTTTAGACTTCCAGGAAATTGGGGTTGTTGGGATTGCCCTTTTCTTAAGGGGGTTTAGGTCATGTCCATCCTATGCATGCAGAATGTGCCCCTCTTTCTGGAGTTGGTAATAGCAGGGGCTTTTAACCCTGGTGCTATTGTGGAGTGTCCTGGCTGGTTGCCCCTTAGTTTCACTCTGCTTCCTTGAGACAGGGGAAACATAAAGGGGTTTAATTTTGCGGGACACCATCCCCATTCCCAGTAACTCTTCAACCAGATGTCATTGGTTCTTGGGAACATAGATAACTATTACAAGGATCTAGCTCTTCATCCACCTCATGAGGTCCACGGACCCCCCAGTCATGGCTCATTCACCTTCATCATTGTTGGGGAACTTGGCCCTCATCTGCTGTATCCACTGTTGGCCTTTTCTTTTTATCCTGAGCAAGGACCCTTACTGTGTTCTATTGACTGGGGCCAGTCAGGCCCGAGGCTTGCATGGAGGGAGCAGCATACACCATTTTCACAAGAGAGGAGGGGAGAAGAGGGAAATAAAAGACCCCAATAGCTCACCTCAGCTCTGTCCTTTCCATCCCCATGTGAACAATGAATCAGCTCCTCTTTGCTTCTCCCACCTTCCCTTTTCTAATGCTGCAACATCAGGGAGGCCTGGGCTTCACCCCAGGCCTGGGAGGAGTAAAGAATCTTCACAGCTGCAGGGAGAGCAGAGGTGGGCTTGGGGTGGGGGGCAGGGCACTGCTGGAGGGGAGGGGGGTCTGAGTTGATTTGGGCCTGGGGGTGGGCAGGTGATGTGGGTGCTGGGGTGCAAATTAACTGAGGTAGGGTTGTAGTGACCAAAATTGCATTTCTCAGTGTAAATTAGCAACACTAATTGTCACAGATGCATACTGGAGTTGGTCAGGGGGACTTCAAAAATCAAAAGATTGGCAAAACGATTAACTAATGTTTTTTGGCCTATCACATGGTTTTTTGGAGTCAGACTCATGATTTTTGAACTTGATAATAAAGCTACTGGGCCAGAGCCTTGGCTTTGTTGCAGCCCCTAAAGGAGTTAGAAAACTGGCATAGTCAGCCAACTCCTGGTCTCTTGGTATGGGGGAATATATCATCAACTACAACTGGTTGGTAACATAGTAAAAGCATCCTGACTGGTTAATAACTTAGATTGGTTAATAATTAAATCACAGTTTTAATATCATGTGCTGCAAAGAGCTGCAGGAGGCACATTAATGAGCCACTTGCGGCTCTGGAGCATCAGTCGGAGTATCACTGCCATAGCCCATCCTTCTACAGACCTCCAGTGTTGGCAACATGTTGGAAACCTAGCCAGGCAGAAGGAGGTGTTCCCCTTCCTTTTTTTTTTTTTTTTTTTTTTTGGCAGCTCTAACCGGTGGATATGGTTTAGAGCAGCCCTGGGAACTTAAGAATGGCCATAATTGGTCAGACCAATGGTCATTCTAGTCCACTATCCTGTCTTCCAACAGTGTCCACTGCCAGATGCTTGAGGGAATGAACAGAACAGGATAGTCACTGAGTGATCCATCCCCTGTTGTTCAGTCCCAACTTCTGGCAGTCGGAGGTTTAGGGACACCAGGATCATGGGGTTTTGTCCTTGACCATGTTGGGTAATAACCATTGATGGACCTGTCCTTCATGAGGCTTCTTTAAATAACACTGCATGGAATCGGTTCTGGAATTGGGAATCACAAATGCTTCCTTTCAGGCTTCCCACCTTAGCTGCACCCAGTGCTTATTGAATGCAGCTCAGGATTGAACTCACAGTACTTTTAATCTGATCAACAACCTGAGACCTGAAAAAAATTGGGTCCCAGGAGTGTAAGATACAAGCAGGCCTGTTGAGTTGTATGGCTGAAGCACTGTCTATTTGTATGTGTATATGTAACCCTTATAAATTCATCATAATACACATATATATGCTTCTTAAAACTCATGACAACATTTTGTTCAGTGTAGTTTTTATGGCAGCATAGGACTTGCTCCCAAAAGGAGATGTTTGCATCTGATTTCCCTGGGCAAAGGAGCAGGCTCATAATGTGTTTTTAAAAAGCTGCTTCTTTACAAACCATGATTTATGATATGTTGACAGAATGTATTTGAATATCTGATTTTTTCATTAATATATAACAATATCTTAGCTGCTGTTTATAAATACCCTTGAAGTATCTGGAAAGCCAGCACATTGTACGCATAGCCTCTTGCTCTTGAAAATCATACCTTAATTTCAGATCTAATAATCTAGCTGCACTATGGATCTGAATGTGCTCATTTTTTTAGAATAATCAGGTCTGATTATATTTTAGCCTTTTAATCTCTTAAAAAAATCCAATTTGCTCATCTTCTGTGGTAACAAGAATATGAAATACTGAACCATTAGCACTTGATGGCTTGCACATATTGCCAGTCTTAAAGTAGGTGACAGCAGAAGGTAACAAAAGATAGCTGTTGAACTTGGTATGGCCAATTTAAATTCTTAGTTTTGCTGTATGCTGGAAACAGAACCTGTATTTTACCATCCAGGATTTCCATCGAGAAAAACTAGCTTATGATTAACTGCTGTTTGTCTCCAGTACTGCAATGCAAATGGAGTTTAAAAGGCCTTTATGAACCAAAAATACACCAACAGGCATTACAAGAATTCTGACTGTAGAGCACTCTAAGTTTTTATTCTTTTTACTTTTATAGTTATATTTCAAATTGAAAAATAAACTTCAACTATGGGTATAGGATATAACAAATCTGTCCTGTTTATTTTCAACATTTGATTTTCCTAATGTGTTTAAATAGCTGACAGCCATCTCTGCATTTAACTGATGATCTCCTTGTATTATGTCATCTCCCCAGAGGAACATTTTTTGTTGGAAGAATTCCAAATAGGGGAATGATGTGGCCAAAAGATCTTGAAATCCACACAAACTAACAATCTATATCATATTATCAGAAAAATATGGATTAGAAGTGAAAACTATATATTTAAATTAATGCTGAACTTGGATGGAATAATTTGTTTTCTTCAGCATTCTCAGATATCTATTTACTCGGGAGCTGTATGACAGTTTCATATGATTTTTTTTTCACGTGTTAACTAAGGGCCAGATCTTGCAAAACTTTATATACTTGTTTAACTTTATTTAACCTATTGACTTCAAGGGGACATCTCTCTTCTGCCGCATTTGGGGAAAGTTAGTTAGCTATTGCCTCACATCCTTTTGGCCATCTTGGTTCTATGTCCCACTCAAAAGAAACTGCATACAGGCATCATTTGGTGGTGTGCCATTCCCATCCCCCTCCTCCCTTCTCTTCATTCAAAACCTAAACATTCCTCTGAGCCCAGCTGTATTGGCCCTTTAACATGCTGTCCAGATTTTTAGTGCAGTAAATGAGAACAGAATTTAGTCACCTGTACCTCTGTTTAACTCCAGAAAATCCAAATATAACTACATTACAGTGTAAATCCACTTTTATGTGTAATCCTCCACCTTCATTTTTATGACACCAAATATTCCAACATTTTAGTGTGGGGTCAATAGCCAAAGAATTGTATATTTCTGTTCTTTTTGTCGTAAAATATTTAGGCTGGTTTTTTTGTTTCAGTTGAACTCTTCTATGCAAATTTATAAGTTAATATTTAAAAAAAAACAGGTATCAGAGAGAGAAAACATATCATCTCCAGACAACCAAGAAAACTCTTGCAAAGAACACAAAGTAATGCCACAGAGACTATCCAGACAAACTGATAAATTACAGTGGCAAGCTACTGCAACAGAAAATGGATATAGTGGCTTTGAATAAAACAGATCTAATCAACACTGGACAATCACTGAACTCCATCTACAAAGGAACATTTTATTTTGGTGCCATTGTATGTACAGATTTTTCTGTAAACAGAACTGAATTATTTCAAGTTAGTGTGTATATATTCACAAAAGCATGAACTGATGTTTCAAAATGGGTCTGGCAGAAGTGAAAACATGGATATGAATAAGCTCCATTGAGTTTGCTATAATTTGAAGAACTGAGGATTAGCAGGAAAAAGAATTAAATATTTTGTTATTTTTTGATATTTTGGGGGAACTATTGGATATCAATATCAGATTCTTTGCATGAGTGACTGTGGCTCTGTACATCAGATAATGTTTTAATTTCTTACCAAAATTTGGCATAAAGTACATTAAGGAAACAACCCTGCAATTAAAAAAAATAGATGCTGTTTTTTATAATGAGCTAGGAAACTTGGTCCATGATAGTAAGACCTCTACATTAGTATGTATCATCCTGAATGCCTAGATGTGCCAAGCTTTGAAGGCATGGAGAGATGTGTTCTTTTCCTGCATGTGGCACGTTTCAACAAACAGCCTATCTGGGCCTGGTAGTAATATATTGGGCATGCATATTGAAGGCCTTTTTAAAGAAGTGACCATGTTAATGTTAGCACCTTAATGCTCGTGCATAGCTCATCTCATCATAATGGTACTGCACATAAACCTGAAACAGCTTTGATGCCAACGAACAGAGTACATCTGTCTCATACAAATCCACTCAGATTCTTACAGCTGAAATTATGACTCCATTGAAGTCAACGGGCATTTTGTCTTTGACTTAAATGAAGCCTCAATTTCATTCTGTTTATTCTGGCTGTTCTTCCATATTTGTCACTGAGGAGAGGCTGGGCTAGCTAGTTTAATGCTGCAATGAGACACTAAAAGTCAGATCCTCCACTATTTGGATACTCCCATGAAAATACACACAGCCTTATGCTTGGTCTACATTTACAGTTAATAAAGGCATAGCTATATCAGTCAGGGGTATGAAAAATATGGTGACAGACAAATGTGTCTGTCAAGACAGTTAATGTCATTCTGGTAGGTAGGGTTCCTACCTGTCAGTACAAGCTGCATCTATGCTAGGGCTGTGTCAGCATAGACTCTGAAGTGTAGATTGCCTTAGTGTTTACTTTTAAATTGAGTAGGTTTCATTGCCACCTTTGGTCAAAAGAAAAAAATCTAACAAAAAAACCTAGGCAATTTGGAGGCCAAAAGTACAATCTCCTCTCCAGCTCATAAAATGAAAATTGTGAATTAAAAAACCTTTGATACACAACAGATTCAGTCAAGCTGCCACACCTGTCACCTCTTGCTGTTTCTTCCTCAAGCCATGGGCATAACTATTTTTAAACATATGGAGGGTCTCAGCACTATTACAAGCAAAACCAAGATCCCCCATGAAGCCATATAACCAGTGTACCTGTTAAGACCGGTATAACTGGTGTAGCTGTTCAAATAATTAGTCAAAATTATATTTATACTATTTATGGACCTGGCAAATATGTTTAGAATTAAATGTTTTATGCTGTGAAAAAAGAGACTTTGAAAAAATGTTCGTGAAAAATTCATCCTGTTTTTTGAGCAGTCATTGAGACAGTCAACACGTTCAATGAAAAATTTCTAATTTCAATAGAAAAACAGATGAATTTCTAGTGACATTTTTCCACAGAAAATTCTCATTTTTGACCAGTTCTAATTATTCATATTTTGATCAGCTCTAATTATAGTATTATGGGACCACCTAGCACTGTACAAACTGTATGAACAAAGCAACATCAGCTCCTGCCCAAAGAGCTTACAAACTCTCATAAAAAAATGTAATCTGAAGAGAGATTGAAGAGTTGGGATTGTTTACCATAGGAAGGAGAGGAATAAGAATGTACATGATTAAAGTATATGAAACAATGAAAGGTCTACAGAAGGTAGATTCCTGTCTCATAGCATAAAAACCCTGGGACATTTGGTTAAACTGAAATATGGCAAAATCAAAACTGATAAAAGGAAATACATTTTCACACAGTGTGTAATTAGACAGTGGAACTCATTGCCACAGGATGTCAGTGAAGCCAAAAATGTAGAAAAAATATTCCAGGATGGGTAGGATGTTTACACAGATAACTAGACTATCTAGAACTATAATAGTTAGTACTAACAAAAGGAATAATGACAGGGAAATAAATCCAGTTTAACTATTAGACCTGGATGCCTGTCCCAGCAGGCCTTAGAGCATTTTATTTTATACAGCAAGGCCTTAACCCAGTTTGATGGGTTAAATAGGAAAACTTGATATGGGACATGTGCTGGACTTCTGAATAATACATATGCTGTTATATTACCTGTGCTAACTTCACACTCCCATCAAAGAAACTATATAAGAGAATTTGTTCTCAGATAGGGATTATGTATTGTTATTATTGTTATTATTATTGTGGTAGCACACAAGGGCTCTGATCAGGGTCCCACTATGCTAGGAACTGTACAAACACAAAAGACAGTGACTGCCCCAAAGAGTTTTCAAGTTAAGGACACTATTGCAAATGGTGAATGGGAGGGGAAGTATCCTTTCTTTTAAAAAAGCACAGAAGGAGCCAAATGAGGTCAATATCTTCAAAACATGGTTGTAGTAAGTTGATGCATAGCATGCCATCTACTCTCAGTCAAAACTATGCTATAGCAGTTTGCAAGGAACGTGGCTAAAAAAACCCATTGCAGAGACCCAAACAAGTACATACAGGATTTTGTTGGAAAGGATTCTTAACTGTGTGCTCCTATACGTGTGTCTGCAAGCGTACTAGGTGACCAGGATGAATGCAAATGTGTAGGGAGCTTTTCTAAATTCACCGCAGTTTGAGATGAAGCCCATATATGCATGCCATTTTCAAAAAGCATTCTTGGGAATTCGCCAAAGAGCTCATGTAGTGCACCTCTAAGCTCTTTATTGCTGAAAGCAGCAGTGATTGGTTATATCTTTTCTGTAGAAAGTTACGATTTGTTTCAGCTCATTATCCACAGTAAATAAGCTTTCCCTTGTCTCTTCCCACATTTCCAAAGAGCACCCTCCCCCACAACTTCTGAAATGTTTACATCTTTTTCATGGCACCGATTTTCTATCATTATTGGGGATGCTGTTATTATCAAGAAGGAGGTTGTAGCAGTAGGGGCTTTAGATGCTAGATTTTATGGTATTTTTTTTCATTCAGTATCATGCAAGCCATGAAAGCACATATAGTTCTGGATGTGTAGCAACTAATTCTAGAGTGTAGTATGGAGTCCCTCTGCTTTGGTGCTGACATATCTCTCCCTGCTTCTACACTCACTTCTTTTGCTGCTTTTGCTTGGATCTATTTATTAGTACAGAAATCAGCTTCTTGCTAAATAAAATGATACAGGTAAGTTTTTGTTAACTGATGAGATGGCTTGTAAGTGAACATTCAAGTTAACTTTGTAACCAGCCCCCAAGCAGGTATCTTTTAATTCCCTTAGGGTACATCTATACTACCTGCTGGATCGGCGGGTAGTGTTCAATGTATCAGGGAACGATTTATTGTATCTTGTCTAGATACAATAAATCGATCCCCAAACGCACTCCCCGTCGACTCTGGAACTCCATCTCCACAAGAGGAGGAAGCGGAATCGACAGGGGACTCCCCTGCCATAAAGATGGTCAGATAAGTTGACCTAAGATACTTCAGCTGAAGTAGCTGAAGTTGGGTATTGTAGGTCGAGACCCCGCCCACCTCCCCCAGTGTAGATCAGGCCTTAGAAAAAGAAGAAAAAATCTGAGAAAGAGGTTTCCAATTAGTCTGGCTTCTACTGATTTAAATTCTGTTTCCCTCTGCCAGATAATTGAATAAAAAAGCAAGATAGATGTTTTTGATCTTGGTAGAGATGGTGTGTGCTGCAGATATTGTTTTCTTTACACAGTTCATGTTGACATAGATAGTATTATGTGACTTTGGCACAGTTCTGGAATCAAATGTTCAACAGTGATTAATTATCCAAAAATACACAGACCTGGTGTTGAGGCTCAGATCTCTTTAATCTTTGCTCTTATTCTTACATTTAGCATTTGTTAAAGAGGCATTTGTGAATATACCATTTGTGACTGTCATACAATCTATACAACCTTCAGTTAGCACAGGTTATAACACTAGTTTAAATCTCACTCATATTCTTAATTCTTGATTCTTTAAATCTCATCATGCCCTCATACTGACTTGTGACTATTTATTAAAAGCTACAGTATTTAATACAGCAAGGACTTAAAAACCTGTACTGGACTTTTTTCAAGGCCTTACATACAATACAAGCAGCTAATACCCTTTAATGTGCTGTGCCCATTAAGTGATATTTGTGTTAACATAAATATGTAATTGTAAAGGAGAGTTCACTTTGTCCTAAACCTTTAATTAAATTAGATGCTCTTCAGATGATTGCCAAGATGAAATAGTCTATTATGAACATTTGCCACTGCAGGAGATTTCTGCATATTGAAAGACAAAAGGGTAATTTTATCTGGGAGTCTTGCAAACTGTATGATTCCCTCATACTGATAAGGAAAAGCTTCCTCTTTTAACCTTGATATGTACCGTAGTAATGCATTTATGAATCTTTAAAACTAGTCACATCATTAAGAGGGAGAGAAATACAGTAGTAATGTTGTCATGTAAATGATAGGGATGAAAATGTGTCTACCTAATAGTTAAAGAGATCACAGTCACGATCACTTAGTCAATATTTATTACAGTTTTAAAAACTGTAATGGGTTGCAATGGGCAATCGTGGGGGTCTGCTCCTGCATCCAGTGAAAGTTTTGCCATTGAGTTCAGTGGGACAGTTACAGGTCCCCGCTCTGCAGACAAGGAAATCTAGGATCAAAACTAATTTTACATCCCATTTTGAGGTAGGTTAAGGCAGAATGAGTCATGTAAGCAAAAGGCAGATTCTTATATTGAAATGACTGAACAAATCTCATCCTACATTAACTTGGAGCTGGGAAACTTTATTGACAGTTAAGCCTCGATTGTGGTTAATTCAAGCCAGGAACAAGCTGGCTTAGATCAGGGTGTGAACTAGGGCTCGTGAAAAATTTTGCATTGAAACAGTTTTTAGATGGCAATTTGGAGTTTTGACAAAACATATTTTTTCAGGAAAAGTGTCTGCTTTCTGCCCAAAATATCAATTTTTTGTAAAAAAAAAACAAAAAAACCCCCCAAACAACTCTGTACACCTAAAATTATTTTGATTTTGAAATACGGTTGTGGTGCCTCATAGGAGTTGTAGTTTGAGTGTCTCATGTTCCCATTCTCCTTTATGGGCCAGGCTCCCCAGCCAGACTTCACCCCCCATGATGCATCACAGCCAGGCAACTGCCACAATGTATCCCCTCACCTCACCAAGAGGGGAGGCTGTGATGCATTTACGGCAAATGTCATCGGACCAGGTAGGGCACCTCTGGTCTATAGAGGACAAAGGAAGCATTAGGTACAAAATACAACTCTCACAGTGCAGTGGCATGTCAGAATCAAAATATTTATCTTCACCCAAAATGTTTCCATTTTTGGACAAAATATTTCAGCCTGATTTGTCACCCAAAACTTGACCCTTTCTGTGGAAAATGTTAATAAAAATGATTATTTTCATTTTCATCAACATTTTCCATGGAAGAAAAATCTATTTTCCAGCAAGCTGTAGCCTGCATAGATATGTGCATCTTTTCCACTGAAAACTCATCAGAGCAGCTTCCTTCTAAATATAGCATGGCTCTAGACTCCATTGATGGAAAGATTATTTAAAGTGATTCACCATACATCCCAAAATTTTAATGTTCCATTTTTCTCAGTAATAGTGTCTGTCCAATGGGCATCTGGAGGTGCAGGGCCAGCTCTAACGTTTTTGCTGCCCCACGCAAAAAAACCCAAAACCCGCCGGCTGCCCTGCCAGAGCAAAAAAACCCAACCAACCCCAAGCGCCACCCCACTGTCCTAAGATTTGCCACCCCTTAGCAAGCTCCACCCCAAGCACGTGCTTGGTGGGCTGGTGCCTGGAGCCAACCTTGTGGAAGTGGCTCTCATTAACAAACTTTGTCGGCTATGACTGGTCACACTGGTCTTAAATAGTAACCATAAGAAGGTTTTGTCTGAGCATGTTTTAATATGTGTTGAGGAGCTACAGTGCGACTCAGTTCCCATTTTGCCAGCTTCAAAAAGAGACCTTCATCACAATCTTGGAAAATGACAACATCTTGTCACTTAAGAGCCAGTAGTGAGGAACTTCAGAGTACAGTAGGTTTTTCATTCATGTCTGAATGACAGTTGTTCCTATCCAAACTCTGACAGCATACTCGTTTCTCTGCATTTTTTGTGCAGGACTGTAGTAACTTTTGGTATCATCTCTAACAACTGGTAGTCCCAAACTCCCTTGTCAACTTCAGGCATCCTGCTAAGCACCTGAGTGTTTGGCGTTGATTGACTGATCAACTGACTTGAAGCTGTCTGCCACCTTGTTCTGCAAAGCATAAACATGTCAGCAAGACCCTTTAACTACAATATAAATAAAAGGCTGGATTCCAATTGTCATGGGAGCCTGTTTGGAAGAAAGCGCCACATTCCCTGTTTGATTACCTAAAATGCTACCTGTCACAGGGTGACTGGGCCTTTTAAAGAGTCCCATATCCCAGTGCCATTATTTGCTGTGCCCCAGCACTAAGGGAATGAATGGGGTTAGTTGTTAGCCTGATGAACACTTGAGCCTCATAAAAAGGGCTGGAGAACTCAGGTAGAAGGAGGAACTATAGGAAGCATGTTACGCTCCTGTGGAAGACCCTGAAATAGGGCATGGAGGAAACAGGGAGATGAGAGAAGATGCCCTCTGGGAGGGTAGGCAATGGGAACCTGCTGGGAAGAAGGGCCTCCATGGTATGCCGTGGGAGGTAATGCTCACCTGAAAAAGCAAAGACAAACTCTGCAGGCCTTGGGAGTAGGGGCAAAGAGCAGAGAACTTTAGTGCGTGGAGAGGGTCTCCAGTGGAAGCAACTTGGGAGTCAGCCCTCTATAACAGAGCAGCAAAGTACTTAAAGGTAGCCCAGAACTGAACCTATAAGGTGGGCTGACGAATAGGACAGAAGAATAATCTGTTTCATCATTTCTGAGAGAGTAAACGTTTAGCAATGTGGCTTGAGGGCCAAGCCAGATCACCAACATCAACGTGTGTGGAGAAGGCCGAGGTGTTCCACCTCCGAGGAGGAGAGTGAGGCAGGGATGCTGCAGGGCCCCTTCCTGTCATTTCCCCTCACCTCCCTCCTTTCCCTGCCACTTTGCCTGCTGGACATGACCCTTCTGTCCTTACCCCGGCGGGGACAGCGATAACATAGGAGGTGATAGCAGTACTTGGTAGAATTGGTTTAGGGAGCAGTGAGTCATCTCTACCAGCTTCACACCAATTGAAGACTGTCCCTTATACAGAGGGAATTTTCCAGGGGTCTCTGTGTATTCCATAACTTTTGAGCTGTGTGGTATAAGCAGTACAGAGCAGGTGCGGCGAATTATATTCTCTTGTGGTGCCTGGGCTCCAGCAATATTCCCCGCATCCTAACCCTCTGCCCCAACCCTGAGTCCCCTCCTGCATCATGAACCTCTCAACCCCAGCCCCACCCTAAAACCCTCACCCCACACTCCAACCCTCTGCCCTAGCCCTGAGCCCCGTCCACATCCCAAACCCCTCATCCCCAGCCACACATTAAACCCAGCCCATCTCCTGCACCCACTCACTCCCCAAAAGTCCCTCCCAGAGCCTGCACCCTGCACCCCTCCTGCACTCTAATCCCAGTTAGCCCAAACACTTTGTATTGTAATTATTGTGGAAGGTGGGAAGCCAGCATAGCTTTATCCATGCTTTCAGAAACTGGCCTCTAAAATAGGATTGATTCTGCCACCATTGAGATAAATGGGATTCTTGCCATTGACTTCAATGAGAGCAGGACTGTGCCCTTAAATCCTTAACTTCATTTCATGCATACACCAGTGAAAATCAGGACTAAGCCCAATGACATGAAAAGTACTACACCAGTATGAAACTGGTGTGAGAAGTGATTCAGGCCCATTATGTGCCCAAACATGATTCTTGCACACACAGATTGGGTAGTTTGAGGCCCAGCTTTCTGAGGTATGCACTCAGGTGGACTTTTCTCCACACAAATGTTGTAACTGCATGTGCAAATGGTTGTAAGTGCAACATATTTGTTCACAAATTCAGAAGCCCGCTGAAAATTTGACCAAAATAATTTTCTTTGTAGATATCCAGTAACAAATGCATGGTGCTTTGCACACTTTGGAGATATTCTGGCAGAGAATAAGTCTGCACTGATGTTTATGTATAATTTGTTGTTAGCTTCATGCTGGCCTTGTGATTCAGCATAATCAAAATGAGGTGTTTGTGCTAGTGAGGAAATCTTTGAATGTAGAGAAAATTAGTTACTAAAACAGCACCCAGCCCCAAGGGGGGGATGATAAAATGACATGATATTCAGAGAATAAGGAATAACTAAAATTGCCCAATTATTTAAATTGGGGTATTTTTGTATCAATATAAGTGCTCGCTGAGCTCCTGTGACATAATTCAGCACAGCCATTTTGTCTGTGGTTCACTGTATAAACATAATTTTATATGATCTCCCATGCTATTAGAGTAATAGAGGTAGCCTTATTTAATCCACTCTTGGCAAAGGAGATTCTTGCCATGTATAAAGCACTCAAGGAACTGTTTTCATGGGAGATACATCTAGTTGGGAGAATGATTTATTGTGTTAGTAATCACTCATTGAGGAAGTCAATTTGGCACTGTGAGCAAATGTTCAGTACCTTGCTATGTTCCAGAGAGACAATGTAAGATCATGTTGAAAACTTGTGAAAAAAATTAATAGTCTGTGAAGTTCATTTTAGCAGCCTTAGTGCCAAAAGGACAGCAATGCGGTTGTGAGCAGTTGTGGCACAGGCTTTCAAGGGGATTTTTTGTTGTAGAACTGGGCTTCATGGAAGCTCGGCATGTGGAGGCATGGTACTTTGTGGTGGGAAAGGGACCAGCAAACTCATTGTGTCTCCGGTTACACAGACTCAGAGGCCACCAATCCCGGAAGAGGGTGTGCAATTTCTACTGATTTCTATTCAAAATTTGATTTCTATTTTACCCCAGATACTGAAGCAGTGTAGATGCACTTCAGAAATGACCTACAACCTGGCCATAAACTTCCAACCCCAGTATGGTTCCCCATTTACTTGGACCTTGTGAATTTCAGCTTAAGAAGGTGTACATTTTTAACAGTGAGGATAATTAACCATTGGAATAATTTACCACCGGTGGTGGGGGATTCTCTATCAATGACAATTTTTAAATCAAGATTGGAAGTGCCTTCTAAAAGATCTGCTCTAGTTCAAACAAGAATTATTTTGGGGAAGTTTTAAGGCCTGTGTTTTGCCAGAGGAGAATCTAGATGATCACAATGGTCCCTTCGGTCCTTAGAATCTATGAATCTGAAATGAATGTGAAAATACTGGAACCTTTTTCTATACCATGTATGTTGGGAATGTCCACCAGTACAAAACTAGCAGAATTCCTGTTGGAAGTAAGGTGAAATGTCTACTCATGGGTTATTACAAGGATTTGATAAATTATTTGCTTATGGCCCCCAATAAAACCCCACTATTGCTAAATATTGCAAAAATAATGATTTTCCACCATTATACAGTATGACCATGGGAAAAATGAAGATCAAAGCAAGAAAATAAATGGCGCTTACAGCCTGGGGTTATGGTTAGAATCTCACCCTGAGAGTTATTGGTAGGGATAAAGGCCAGAGTCTCCATTATGGAGTATCTCCTAACACCTGCTGCCATGAGGGGAGGAAGAGGGAGCAAAGCTTCCCCTAGAACACTTTTGAGGTCAGCAGAAGGAGAGATGTTCCCTGAACAAAGCAGAGAGCAGAAAAGGAGGATCCTGGCTGGAATCCTCTAAAAGTCCTTGTGAAACCTCCACCATTGGGAAGCCACCAAAAACCCAACAGTTGCCATTCCTCGGTAAGTGGGGTCTTTTAGCATCTTCTACTCTGAGCAGAGAAAAATGCCATGGTAGCATGGGAGGTGAATGTTTAATTTCCAGTAATTTAGCTACACATTATAACTTTCAGATACATATCCAAGCCAAAAATACAAGTGAGTACAAGTCAGATTCATCTGCCACTTCTCAAAAACCATATTATTATTCAAATGCTATAGTATATGTTTAACTCTAAAATATTTCCTAAGGTAGGCATGGGTAAGCCCATAATACCCAAGAAATGTTATTATATTAATACATGCATATTGACAAACCAGACCATTGCTGTGTTGTATAGTATTGAACTCATCATTTGTTTGGTTTATTTACACTTTGTTTTTTCGTGCTTGTTTTAGCTTTTATTAATGTGTTTGATAACGTGGCTTCAGCTATAAGGCTGAAATTTCCCACTCCTCCCTTTTTTGGTTAACTTTTCAGTAAAGATTAAAATACTTCAGCAGCACATAGATAGATGGTCTTGGGTTTGAAATTTATGTGCAAGTAACAAATATTGTAATACAGATGAGCCAGATCGGAGGAAAGGAAATTTATTATAAAGGACTGTTCTGGCAATATTAATCTGACTCATCTGGGTTGTGTGATGAATCATCCCACACAGCCACACTGATACTGCTGAGCACTATCAAGAAAGAAGAGACAAGGGAGAATAAGAAGAAGAAGTGGGGGAAAAATGTTTTAAGAAAGGTAGAAAGTTGGATAGGTGTTAAATACTGAACATTATGAACCTGGCCTGGAGTTTGTGTTATACTCTTCAATTATGTTATTGGGTAAATCATTTCAAAGGCTCTAAATATTCTAATTCACTTGAAGAGTGAGTATGTGAAACATCTCGCTGAATTATAACTGGCAAGAAGTTATTTTAGGACAGTTAATTTGAGCCCTAAGAGAGTGCTTAGACTTCCTATCAGAACATTAAATAATCATATTGTGTCATAAGATGAGACCTAATTAACAGCCCGGATCTGTGTATCTACTGTGAGGTTCTGAGAACCCCAAACTCCCACTAAAAGCAACAGCAGCTGAGCAGGATCAAGTTCCTATTTCATTCTGATGGTACAATTCTGTGCAGATAAAGTATTTTAATCAACTGGAATCTAACTGGACAAATGGTGGTTTATTTCCTGGGAAATAATAATTCTTAAGGAGGATATGATTTAGTCCAGTCTAATGCCCTTGTACCACTTAAAAGTTCACTTAAGACCCACATTAAGACAACATTTACACAGGGCCAAATTCTAGTCCAAATTAAATCAATGGTAAAATTCCTCTCCATTTCAATGGGGCCATGATTAAGCTCAAGGATTTAAGTGATTTATAGGTCCTTATGAGGGTTCTCTGTGCAGGTTTGAATTTCATCCACTGTTACAATAGCATAAGGGTTAGGGTGGATCATCTCACTCAAATGTGGGCCTCTGTGTTTCCTGCAGTTGTGTTCTTGGTTTGATTCAAGTGGTAGAATGATATTCAAGGGAAACAGTGGGAATAAAATCCAAAAGGTTTTTTTTTCTTTATGATGCACCTGCATAACTCTCAATTGGAGCTATGCAGGTGCATTGAGAGGAGAATGTACCTTGTATTATGACCTAAGGCTTTTGCTGTTTCTCTGTTATACAAACAAGAAAATCGAAGAGGCTTTCTTATTTAGATGTGATGAAGTTTTGGAAAAGGAGTAATGAGGGTGCTGTGCTGTATTTTATTCAGCACTTATGGCATAGAGAAAAGTTAAAATGAATATCTCTGTTGTCAGAGTCTTAAGTGAGGGATGATGCATTAGACTGCCTGATTTTATTTGATTTGTTTGGAAATTGGAACTGCTGTTCTGCTTCTAGAGCAAAATTACAGACTTTGTTTAATGAGAAATGCAAAGCACACCCATCATCTGGGAAGAGATCAACCTAAGCATTTTGTATATCATGAGTAATGTTTACTGGAAAAAATCTAATTACTATAACATAGACCATCTGTTTTCTTTGCATGCAATCATGTAAGTGTGTTAGGACAAGCCAGACAATTTAATCAATAGTATATCTTTTATGGAAAGCAAGGCTTTGTCAATGAAGTATATTTTTGACGCTAAATGCAAGGGATCTAAATATTTATTTTCTCTGCAGAAGTCCAGAATATGGTGTATAAGGTATTAACAAGGATTGCCACTGTCTGAGAGTTTAACTCAGGTGTTCTTTGATTAGTCTTTCTTGGAGAAACTTGAGTATTCAACTGATTAATATTCAAACTGTTCTGAGAGTGGTAAAATCAGTAATATAGTCCATATAGAGTGTGTGAAATTGCTTCCTCCATTTCATAAATGTGGTGTAGCTTGTAATAAAAGAGCTGGCTGTAGAGGAAAGTTATCTATGTCTAAATATTTACTTTTGGGGAAATCTGTAGTGAGAAAGGCCTGGCTTGTCAGACTATGACCCCATAAGATGACAGGAACTAAAAGTTATACCATACAAATAAGAGTATAATGAGGTGTGTCATGTATTTCACATTTAAGAGGGGAGCACTTGTGGGTGTTATACCAAAACAGTTCATTTAAGTGGATCTTTAATTGAGAGTGCCATCGTATTTTTGTATTACTGCTCTCAGCTTCTCAGAGTCATATTTGTGCCCTTGGGTGCACATATGTGGCGCTCACTGAATTCAAAGGAAACTGGATGTGTGCATCTGAGGCCAGATCTACACAACAGATCTATATTGGAATAACCATGTTGCTCAGAGAGGTGGAAAAATCCACCTCCCTGAGCAACATAGTTACACTGACCCAACCTCCTGTGTAGAGAGCGCTATGTCAACGGGAAAGATTTTCCCACTATGGGTATGTCTGTATACCCGCCAGATCGACGGGTAGTGTTTGATGTATCGGGGATCAATTTATTATGTCTCGTCTAGACACGATAAATCAATCCCCGAATTGACACCTGTACACTGCTCCCCCTAGAGTAGCCCAGGTCTAACATAGTTACCGCCTTTCGGGGAGGTGGATTAACTATGCCAATGGGAGAAGCATATCAGCGTAGTAGCATCTTCACTAAAGCGATATAGTGGCACATCAGCCCCAGTCCAGCTATGCTATGTAGCACTGTGTGTGAAGACAAGCCCTGAGGCAAATCCCTCTGAGTTCAATGGGAGCTGCATGCACACAATATCACGCTGTATCTTTGTTGCATCAACTGGCATTAAAATAAAATAAAAGTATCAGTAATGTGTGGGATACAATCGATAATTCCATGAGAAGGTTTATTATTCTTTTAAATGAGGTCAGCAAGTCTGATTTTCAGCTGGTTAGACACTTTCAAATCCATTATTTTTTGCCTAAGAAATTAATCAGGGCACCCAACCATGTAAAATTATGTGGGCCAAACTCTTGTATACACATAAGTAAAGGAAATCTAATGGAGCACGGCTTCTGTGTCCTCCTCCGGGCTCCTTGTAAAACTGTGGAGCCCCTACTCTGCAGTGGCTTGTGCCGCAGAAGGGATCTTCTACTTAGAAGAATCGCAAGTGAGGTAACAGGCCCATGGTAGCAGTTCCTATGCCAAACTTATCCCCCAGCCCCTGTCATAAGGGTTTGGAGGAAAGGATCCCTATGCTCCAGTGATCCCCAGCTGCTAGAATTGCCCTTATGGGTTGTTTGCTGCTGAGACAGTTAAGAGCACTATTCAAGCTACTTTAATCTGCCCCAGGGGACTGACCAAGTGCCTAAGGGGTACAAATCGGCACTTAAAAACAAAAACTCCACACTCCTCAAACTGCACTGAGCATTCCTTGGTTTCAGTTTGGGATCTACTCAGAATTCAGTGGGAATCAGGTCAGGCTCTTCATGCTAATTACTGTTACTGTACTGATCTTTATTATACCCAGTAAAGAAATGGCTCAGAAGCAACCAGATCTGGATACGTGATTGGCAAAGTCACATAGGTATTAAAGACCAATGCTGGTCTTTTATTTTTTTCATGAAAAATTTAAAAATATATATTTAGTTGTACAAAAATGTTGTGAATATTTTTGTGTTTAATGAACAACTTTATAGTACTTTAAAAATAATTTAAAATCTTTTTAAGTTTTGAAAACTTTCATATCCTTTTAGTGGGAAAAAAATCTCATCCTCTGACTTTAATTTCATCCCCCTCCTCCTCCAGGGAGGGGGGAAATGAAGGAGTAAAAAGTGTGACAACATGGGAGGGGGGAACCCACTTTCTTAAGATCCCCTCCTCTCCACCAGCCACTAGAAAAGTAATTGTTACTGTGTCTTATTCACTCACTCAAAAGTTGAGAAAGTGTTGCTTTTTAAAAATAAAAGGGAGGGAGCAAAAACTGAGAGAAGGTAGTCATTTCCCTGCAATTTCCAAATGAAAATTTTTGAAAATATAAAACTATTCCATTTTCTCACAGAGATATTTTATTTAGAAATTTATATATATATATATATATACACACACACTTATATATAGTCAAAATGAACATTTTTCATGAAAAATTTTGCTTTTAGTGAAAGCCCTTTTTGTGATGAAAAAACATTTTTCTTGGACTTAATGGAATGTATTATCTAACCTAATAGCAACCTGAAGGGATGGTTGCAGCTATTGTACTCTATCTCTTATGTAGCAAATCAATACTAAAGAAGGAAATGTTATTGGCTATAAGCTGAAGTGTTGTCTTATGTCTGTGAGAGTTCTTTTCCAACTCCAGAGTTAAATTGTTCTTTTTTATTAAGCTGGAGGGGGAATACAAAAGGATCTGCTGCAATGACAGGTCCTTAAGGCATCTTGGTTACCTCAAGGCTGCGGCAGTCAGTATGCCTCAAGGAGCACACACTGAAGTGACTGTTGCTGCTACATTCTTTCACTGGGGACAGTGTGCATGCACTCCTAGCACATTAGCCCTGATCCATCAGAAGGCATAGAAAGAGCCTGTCCCCTGTGCAGAGTCTAGCACCAGTGGTAACACACTGGCCCATCAGTCTTGTGGCCACCAGCATCAGCTTTTCAAACTTGGGTGTCCAAAGTTCTGTGTTAAAATGTAAACACTTCAGTGCCAATTTTAGGTGCTACATCTCCTCTAGGAGTCTAAATCAATATTTCAATTTCATTGGTGCAAAAGGACCAAGATTGAGGCAGCCACTTGCACGGGTGTACAATGGATTGGAGAAGATATTTGCTCTGTTTTTTCCCCCCATATTTTGCAACAGCAGCTGCAATCCAGCACCAAAAGATTTTACACAGGTCAAATCAACTGTATGTGCAGTGATATACTTTGTTTAACATCATTTCCCAAGGGCTGATGTAACCAATGTGTTTTGTGATTGTGGAGTTACAACAAGCGCTGGTCAAGAATCCCCCCTCCCACACACACACACATTAAATGAATCGGTAATAAAATATTTTTGTCCTGTGAGCAATTAAAAATGAACTTTAAATAAAAATATAAAATCCCTGACCTTTGTAAAACAGCATGTCCAGAATGCTGTTGTTTATTTTGAGTTTTATCTGTCTATAATACTGATTAAACTGAAAGAGGAATCAATGACAAGATGCCATGGAAAATATTTCTTATTTATAGTCACTTTGTAAGTGTTCTAAAGAGAGAGGACAAATTTTGATACCTATGTCCTTTAACAGAAAAAATCAAGAAGGGAAGGTTTCAATTACTGCACCAATTTTGCTCCATTGATTTTATTGGTGACTTTAGCTCTTTGATATTTAATTAAAATAACTATAATTAGCATACATGTTGTTATTAATGTCACATTATTTTACCCTGTTTGCTGTTCAGCTGTCCATTCAGATAATGATGTTGTGTGGCAACTCTAAAACCCTCAAGGCTAAATATTTCCTGTCTGTTTCTCCTATTAATAGTGCATTTCACTGCCTTGTTAATTTTTTTTCCACTGGATGCCCAATAATGCCATTCTCATGGAGCAAGCCATCTGTATGTCTCTTCCAATACCTTTTCTTCCACCATCTTCACCTGATGCACGTACTTCCTAAAGGAAATGGAGAAGAAACCGGCCAATGCTGATCTGACCTCTCCAATGGGGAAACTTCTTGAAGGGGAGACTGCTCCCTGAAATGTTTTGAGTTCTGACCAGCCCATCTCAAAGAAAGATGTCCATCAAAGGGCAACAGCATTTCATAGTGCCGTGAAAGAACTTCTGTATGAAGACAGATTCAAAAGATTAGGACTGTATAATTTAGAGAGGAGATGAATAAGAGGGAACATGCAAGAGGTGTATGAAATAAGGAATACCACAGAGAAGTTCATCCTATTTCCCCTATTTTTTCTTTTTCATTATATAAGAACAGGGGGAGATACAAGAAAACTTTTAGCTTGTACAGGAAGAAGGCTTCCTACCTCCCTTATAAAGACTTGTGGGACTAGAACCCAGGTTTAAAGAGAAAGCAACAGCTGGTGTGATTACATCTCCACTGGGAAGATGTGTAGAGCTGTGGCCAAGGAACACTGTGAAAATTAGGCATCACAGGAAGTAGTACCCAAAGGGGCCAGAGTGACAACATCCTGCAGCCTGCAGATTGGCCCATGCTCACTATTTAGCCCTGGAGAGTAGCCCAGGCAGTTGTTTGGGTAACTACACAGACTTCTGGTTCTTATCTTCTGACTCCAGCCTGGTAACTATCTCTGATCTCTGGGTCCCAATCCTTGCCTGATTCTTGCTTATTCATCCCAGCTCTTGAAATTACTCTGATTCCTCTCACTGGCTACTGCCTCATGGCTGTCTGTGACTTGTGAACACAAACTCAGCTGTGACCACTAGGCCAGACCACTTATGCACTGGTCCCTTACATTCATAGGTTCCATTGGTAGTAAACCTGAGGTATGTGCTGAGTCAGGTATTTCTTGAGACCTTACAGCACTCCATCCAGTACTCCCTGGGGAAGGGATGGTTTGGAATTTCACATAGCATCAACCCTAAATGTTCCACAATTAAAAAAAAAAATCCACAATGAAGATGGCAGGAAGTGTAACGTCTAATGATTACTAAGGTCTCTGGTACCACTGTTCCCATGTCTGCTAAGGTAACTTTTTATTAAATGGGGAGGTTTTTACTGAACAGAAGGAGAAAGTTAACCAGATGGGAAGTAAATGTATTTCTGACTTAGACTGTCTGATATATGAGCCAGACTGCTTTCTGGATTTTCCTGGTCCCAAAACCCTAGACGCAGAGACTTGAAAACCTGGCAGGGTGCTTCCTCTTATTCTTAACGGTGAGTGGTTTATGGGAGTTGTCCCAAGTTCTATCAGTCTTGAACAAGTTTCATTATCCTACAGCTTGGAAAGCTTTGAGCAGATTAAAGATACCACAAATGGCCCATGATCAGGTTCTGTCAGATAATGGCACTGTATTATCCTATTTCACCAAATTAGGTGAAATCTGAGGCCTCAGATTCAGAACAGATAATAAGGCAATAATCTAGAAGCTGTGCCAGAAAAGGAAATACAGGCTTCAATACAGAAACCAAATATGTTACATGGGCTTCTCCTCCAGATCCAGATGTGACAGGGACATTTCAAGCATGGATTTCCCCCATACTCTGTTGTACTGCTCCTCCTTCTCTAGACACTGCTGGACATTATATGGGTCCAGGATCTGTGCTAGGGGAAGGAGTGTAGACTGGATGGGTTGGAGTAAGAAGCAGGTTGCACTTTGCCTTCCTTTCATTCCCAGTTTGGTGAACATCCCTCAGAAAAAGATAGTACTGCTATATTATGCCTTCAGCAGAGACAGTCTCACCTGAGAATTCAAGGGGAATTGCCACTCCCCATCCAATGACAGTACAAAAGGGGAGGAATTCTAAGATAACTATCTCTAGATATTTCCTCACCAACTCCTCCCTCCCATTGGAAGGGATAATTCATCACTATAATTATTGTTTTGCTGCATCAGCAGATGGCGCTGTCACACATAGTCTTGGTGTGCAAGCAAGATTTTAGTCTTTGAAGAAAAGCTGCATTGTTAGTTTTGTTGCTGCAGGTTCTCTGAGGGGAGCTGTGCGAACAGCAGGAGTGTTGGCTCTCTGATTTAATCTCTTTTGACTTTGATCTCCCACAGTATTCTTGCCAGCAAGTTAAAAAAAGTATGTATTTGATGAATGGACTATAAAGTGGTTAGAAAGCTGGGTAGATTGTCAGGCTCAATGGGTAAAGATCAATGGCTTGATGTCTAGTTGGCAGCATGTATCAAGCGGAGTAGTCCGGGGTCGGTGCTGGGGCCGGTTTTGTTCAACATCTTTATTAATGATCTGGATGATGGGATGGGTTGCAACCTCAGCAAGATCACAGATGACACTAAGCTGAGGGGAGAGGTAGATAAACTGGAGCATAGGAATAGGGTTCAGATTGACCTAGACAAATTGGAGGATTGGGCAAAAAGAAATCTGATGAGGTTCAACAAGGACAAGTGCAGAGTCCTGCACTTAGGATGGAAAAATCCCATGCACTGCTACATGCTGGGGACTGGCTGGCTAAGTGGCAGTTCTGAAGAAAAGGACCTGGGGATTACAGTGGATGAGAAGTTAGATATGAGTCAGCAGTGTGCCAAGAAGGCTAATGGCATATTGTGCTGCATTAGGAGGAGCATTGCCAGCAGATCGACAGAAGTGATTATCCCCCTCTATTCAGCACTGGTGAGGCCACATCTGGAGTATTGTGTCCAGTTTTGGGCCGATCACTACAGAAAGGATGTGGACAAATTGGAGACAGTACAGTGGAGGGCAATGAAAATGATCAGGGAGCTGAGGCACATGACTTATGAGGAGAGGCCGAGGGAACTGGGCTTGTTTAGTCTGCAGAAGAGAAGAGTGAGGGGATTTGATAACAACCTTCAATTACCTAAAGGTGGGTTCCAAAGAGGATGGATCTAGACTGTTCTGAGTGGTGGCAAATGACAGAACAAGGAGTAATGCTCTCAAGTTGTAGTGGGAGAGGTCTAGGTTGGATATTAGGAAAAAAAACTATTTCACTAGGAGAGTGGTGAAGCACTGGAATGGGTTACCAAGAGAAATGGTGGCATCTCCATCCTTAGAGGTTTTTAAGGCTCAGCTTGACAAAGTCATGGATGGGATGATTTAGTTGCGGTTGGTCCTGCTTTGAGCAGAGGGTTGGACTAGATGACCTCCTGAGGTGTCTTTCAACCCTAATCTTCTATGATTCCCTGACTAGAGCCAGTTTTTGCCACTGAGTGGTTCTTGGGATCCAAGCACTTGTGCATGGCTGACAGTTCTGAAAGAAGGGATCACTTTGGTCTAGGACTGGTGTAAACAGTGTAAATAAAATAAGTTGTGCTAAGAATATATCCAGACTCTACGTTACTGATTTCTCCTCCATAGGGAAGCCAGGCTGCAAGGCCATGAACATCTGCTGCCACCCAGGCTATGTGTATACTTAAAACAGCTTGCAGAGTATAGGCACTAGACGTGTAGCTGCATACCACAGTGAAAGGCTCTGGCAACTCCTCACTCACTCCATGCTGCCAGAGGTTTTCACTGAGGTGGGGAAACAATCCAGCAGTGGTGAAGCAGCAGTATGCTACACTGCTAAAAATAACAGTGTAGATGTGGGAGATACTGCTTGAGGGTGTGGAGAGCCCATGCACGGTGTACACCCTTGAGTTCAGGCCCATAGAGCACTCTACTTGCATAACTCATGCCTCACTGTCTACACTGCTGTTTATACCCAGGCCAGCTGGGTATGCACTGCTTGTGTTCTACATGCCAGAGTGAGTGTAAATGTACCTTCAGTGGAAGGGCAACAATATCGTAGTGTGCTCAATGATACGGCATGGCTACACTTGCAGTTGTAGAGCGCTTTGAGTTAAACCAGCCTTCAGAGAGCACAGTAGAGAAGCGCTGTAGTCTGTCCATACTGACAGCTGCAAGCGCACTGGCATGGCCACATTTGTAGCACTTGCAGCAGCATTGGGAGTGGTGCAATATGGACAGCTATCTCAGCGTTCAAGTGGCAGCAACATGCTTTTTAAATGGGGGCGGTGGAGTGTGACAGGGAGTGTGTTGTGTGTATGTGGGGAGGAGAGAGAGTGGATTTTTGGGGTGCTGAGAGTGTGTCAGCATGCTGCCTTGTAAGTTCAGAGCCCCCTCCCTTCTCCGCCTCTCTCTCTCTCACTCAAAGTAAGCAGCATTTCTCAGTAATGGTTGCTTTGCCCCGGAGCAGATAAGCATGCCGGATGTCAGAAACGGAGCTTTGAAAGGGCATATCCATATTCCTACAGCCAATTCCAAAACAATTACTAGAGTGGCCACTTGACTTAAGGGGATTATGGGACATTTCTGGAGGTCAGTCAGAGCGAAGTAATGCAACACCTCGTTTACGCTGACACTAGGGCATCTCAGCCAAGACACAACAAGCCCTATGCTTCTCATGGAGGTGGATTACCAGGAGTGCTCCAACTGCAGAGTGCAGGTGCTCTAAGTGCCTTGTCAGTGTAGATAGGGCATGAGTTAGAACACATGGGGCTGCTTTAATGCTATTTAACTCGCAAGTGTAGGAAAGCCCATAGACTCTTCACTACATTATACTAAATAATGTGGTACTGTAGATTATAGTAAGTAACATTTGTCAATATGATGGAACATTCAAACAAACACTGTAGATTTCATAAAAATGCTTTAGTTTTACTGTAGTTATTTTCTATAGCAAATTATTTCCTGAGTCATTTATTTCCTCATTTAAATATTTTAATAAAAACATTTATTTTATGATTTCTGTGTAATGGAAATTTGCTCTGTGATGTGACACACAAGGATATATGTTTATGCCAGTAAGGGTCAGTATCGATGATTGAATACAATAACAATGTCAGTCTGTATAAGTATAAATGAAGATTAAATTTAAGAATTCTAGGTATTCTTAACAACATCTATAATTATATTACTTCTGCTATCTGCATACAAAACAAAAGTGTTCTCCACTTCAAATCTCATTGAAGCTTCTTGAACATTACTTCAGAGGGGGGAAAACTGGTAAATGATTAAATGCATAATTAAAGGTTTCACATTTAATCCTGACACTTCAGTGATTTATGATTTCCATTATTTTGTCTAAGTAATACACATTTTTTAGTGTTTGTTCTTTCTTTCATTATTGTTAATGTCTGTAATCTTATAGTAAGGAAATGTATCACAAGGAGAGGTTTTCTATCCCCTGCTGCTGCTTAGAGGGAGAATTAAATCAAAATACTGTACGCTGCCTGATGAAGTCAATGGGAGAGTGCTGTGTTGAGTGCTTGCAATACTGGGCCACAAATATTTCACTTAGAATAAATATGAGGAAGAGGTGATTTCTCAACTTCTTTGCAGTTGTATACTCTAAGGCCCAGGTGTGCTCCTTTTGGAGTCGATCACAAAGTTTCTATTGACATCAATGGTACAAGACTGCCCTTAATTAGGAAACAAGATGTTCTTCTTTTATAGAATCATTTAACACAAGGAATTCTCATACCAGATCAGACTAGGTAGCTGTCTAGTCTGTATTCTGATTCTTAGAGTAGTCAGCTTCACATGCCTCAGAAGAAGCAGCAGGAAATCATGCAGTGAATATTCATGGAATAACCTGCTTAATGGGAACATTTCTTCATAACCTCCAGCAAACACTGGTTGGAATATATCCTGAAGCAGAATGGTTTGCATCCTTTCTTTTTCATCCCACTATAATTGTGGATGCTTATAAATGTCTCAGCTTATTTCTGAACACTATAGAACTCTTGACTTCAGTGACATTATGTGGTAATAAGTTCCACAGGTTAACCAGACATCGTTAAAAAAGTTACTGTGCCTGATTTACCTTCTCAATATATTTTGTATAATGTTATCATATTCCCTCTTTTCATCTAGTCTCTAAACAAAGCAGTCGCAATATTTTTAATCTCTCTTCATATATATAAGTGTTTCATTGCTTCTAATATTTTTTTAATCTTTGGATCTATCACAGTGTGGCTGGCCCTTTAAAGGGGAGATGGCACCACCTGTGACATTCTAAACTTGCCTCCTCAACGGGGGAAAATGGATTGTGTGACTCAGTCAGGCCTCTTGGATAGCTAAGGGAGAAGCCTGAGTAGTGAGACATGGGATGGATGGATTGCAGCAGAGGGCTTGAGAAGGCTGCTGAGAGCAGAATCCTCTTGCAGGAGACCCTGAAACACCAGGGGAAAAAATATTCCAGCCAAGTAGGGTTGGGAAAGACTTGCCAGTGCAGGGAAAGACTCCACACAGAAGGGCCTGGGAAGGGCGTAATGGAGAGTGTGGAAGGATAAGTATGTGAACTTCATTTTGAATGGTCTGTGGTGAACCAGGATATTGCTGGCTAAGAGTAATGCTGTATGGAGTTTATTGAGGAGCTCTGAGAAGAGGGAACTGAGAGGGGATGCCTGTAGGACCACCCATTACAGAAACCTTTCTTTTTTTGTTATATTGTCTTGAGATAGGAAGACAAGAGAGAACACATATTCCAGGCTGGTGGAGACCATTATTTATTCAATGGCATCATAATATTTTCAGGAGTTTTAATGTATTCACTCTGTATTTTAACATATTGTTTGAGGGCACTGCTGCACACTGAGCAGAAATTTCCATTGAACTGTCCACAAGGAAGCCCCGGACTTTTTAGCTGGGTGCTTACAGTTAATTTACAATCCAGCAATGTGTATGAGTACTTCAATTTATTCCTTCTAATGTGCAGTACTTTGCACTTGCCAATGCTGAATTTTATTTGCCTTTGTATTGCCCAGTCACTTACGGTAGGTAGGGGGTCCGTCCCCCTGAGGTTCCTGATAACCTTGACTAATTTTGCCATTTGCCTTCTACTGCTCACTCTCTCCTCCAGATTAATAACAAACATGGGAAACAATAATAGTCCTCGTACAGAGTCTTGATTGCACCCTCCTGTTAACCTTTTGCTGACCACTTATTTCCATTCTTTGTTTTGCTGTATCAAGAGTACAAGATGTAAATGCAATACCAGCTGCCTTTTTGGGATAGGGAGGGGGGAAGACGAGGAAAAGCTATAAAAACAGTGTTTCTGAATCTTCAGCCCTTACTTACATTGAGTAGCATTTACTCACATGAATAGTTGCACTGGCTTCAGTGGGATTACTTGTAGGAGCAAGTGTTACTCTGCATCAGTAAGGTTTTCAGAATTAGGCCAAGATTTTCAAAAGAGTGGGTCAAATTCTGATGCTGTCAATCTTTCACCCTGTTCAACTCCCACTGGAGTCAGTGGAAAGAAATGTTAAATAATATCATTTTTCCTATTTTGAAGGAGTTTCCAATACTTCAAGGAAATAAAGAATAAAAAAGAGATTATGTTAATAGAGGTTATAAAGCATAGAACTGATCTGAAGAGAGAAGCTTTCAAAGGAGCTGTGCTGTGGTCTGGTAACCATAATATTTAGACTTGCCTAAATATGTACATAGGAGTGACTAAATTGCATTTAGGAATTGTCATACTTATAAGCAGTCATATTTTGATTTGTGCACTGTTTTCCTTTGGAACTATTTCACTTTATCAGACAAATCTTTTATTTTCACAGTAGACTGGAATAGCTTTTTCTGAGCCACAGAAGCCTAGCATGTTAATTCATTTTAGTTTCAGGATTATTGCTCTTCTAGTCTTTATGATCTAATGAGCGTTGGGAAGTCTTAGGCCAAACTCTCCACAGTTAGGAATTGGTGCAGTACTGCAGAAGTCAACAGCACTATACCAGTTTACACTGGGAGAGAATATGGCCCATAAACAAGAAACAGATCAAGTCTACTTAAGTCTAAGGTAATGTCTACACTAGAGACCTTAGAGCAGCACAGCTGTACCGATGCAGCTGTAAGGTCTCCCATGTAGCTGCTCTATGCCATCGACATAATTAATCCATTGCCCAACGAGCAGCAGGAGAGTATCTCCCACCGACATAGTGCTGTCTCCACCGGTGCTTCTGTCACTGTAACTTATGTTGCTCAGGGATGTGTGTTTTCACACCCTTGAGTGACATGAGTTACACTGACAAAAGAGCTAGTGTAGACACTCTTACCATATTACATAAGAACAGAAGAGCGGCCATGCTGGGTCAAATCAAAGGTCTATCTAGCCCAGTATCCTGTCCTCTGACAGTGGCCAATGCCGGGTGCCCCCGAGGGAATGAACAGAACAGGTAATCAACAAGTGATCTATCCCATGTCACCCATTCCCAGCTTCTGGAAAACAGAGGCCAGGGACACCATCTCTGAGCATCTTGGCTAATAGTCATTGATGGATCTATCCTCCATGAATGTATCTAGTTCTTTTTTGAACCATGTTATAGGCTTGGCCCTCACAACATCCTCTGGCAAATAGTTCCATAGACTGACTGTGCATTGTATGAACAAATACTTCCTTTTGTTTGTTTTAAACCTGCTGGCTATTAATTTCATTTGGTGACCCCTAGTTCTTGTGTTATGAGAAGGTGTGAATAACACTTCCTGATTTACTTTCTCCACACCAGTCTTGGTTTTATAGATGTCAATCATATCCCTCCTTAGTTGTCTCTCTTCCAAGCTGAAAAGTCCCAGTCTTATTAATCTCTTCTCATACGAAATACCCATAATCATTTTTGTTGCTGTTTTCTGAACCTTTTCCAATTTCAATATATCTTTTTTGAGATGGAGCAACTACATCTTCATACAGTATTCAAGATGTGGGCGTACCATGGATTTATATAGAGGCAATATGATATTTTCTGCCTTATCATCTATCCCTTTCTTAATGATTCCCAACATTCTTTTAGCTTTTTTGACTGCCACTGCACATTGAGTGGATGTTTTCAGAGAACTGTCCACAATGACAATGACTTTTATGACTCATAAAAGACTGCAAATTCTTTGGGTCAGGGACTTTTTTTTACCATATGTCTGTACAGTATTTAGAATAATGGTACACTGAATGAGGAGGGACATGTAGATTCTGTACTGTAACACAAATAATACAATTTTAATTTTAAAAAAATTAGTTTAAAAAAAATCTCTTCCTGGTCTCGAAAACCATTTGCCAAGTTTCTGACCAGTGCGGATGTTTACAGTGAAGTTACACTAAAAATCCCCGAGAATAGGAGTTTATAATGGTATCATAGCAACCTAAATTGTAGCCCTGTTGAGACACATTCATGGGGGAATGGACCTTTGCTATTTTTCTCATAATACCTCTCCTTGCCTTTTTGGTTTGTCACATATCTGTGACATTCAAGCCATTTACTCAGGAAAATGTGGGTTATAACCTCTTGCTACAAATCACTGGGAAAAGGGCTATGAGGAAAATTGTTCTTGTTTTCTAAAATGTATATATTCGATAATGGATTGTTTGGGGGCAACAAACATGGCTATAGAAAGTAAAAATTGATTTAAAGAGAAACATTTGCCCCAAGACATTTGTTGAATAATTTTATAACTCTTATTTGCTACAACAATTAATGTTTCCATCATAGGAACATCAAACCATACAAGCCCCATGGAACCACATAAGAACAGTTTCTTGGTTGTGAACATGAAAGTATCTATAGCACCTTTTCTATCTCTGTTCACTTTAGAAATACTGTTTAAATATGGTACACAGTAACGGAAGTAGGAAGTACTGTATCCATTTTGCAGATAAGTAAATAGTCAAAGAGAATAAGTAGCTTGGGTCTTGATCCATTGACTTTAATGGAGCTCTGTGTGGGCACAAAGGTTTCTGGTACAATAGGATGACCAGAAAGCAAGTATGAAAAATCGGGAAAAGGGAGTAATAGGAGCCTATATAAGAAAAAGATCCCAAAATTGGGACTGTCTCTATAAAATCAGGACATCTGGTCACCCTATGGTACAATTCCTGCTAGCATCCACTGCCATTTCAAGCACATGAGGTCTTCCATATTGAGCACCAGAGGTGCATAGAAGTCGGGTTATCTTTGATCCATTTCAGTTCCTTTTGCTTTGCTATCATCCCCCAAACTTCCTGCTAGCCACAGTCTGTCTCCCTACTCCTGTGAACCTCCTTAAGTACTGAGGAAGAAAATACTCTTCCCAAGAACCTTAGGAGCAAAGCTATGTGTATTCTGTGGCAGCAGCTGGTCCTAGAATCTGTGGCCCATAGTTTCTGCAGCATTCCGATTGATCATTCTGTAGTTTCTGTAAAAGAATGAGATATGTTAAAACAGAGTTGTTTATTGAAAGAAATATGTACATAATAGTACAATCAGTAGAGTAGCCCTTTTTTCTAGCTTGATATTAATATTGACTTATTGTATGCTGCCCCCAGCTTTTCTGTGTGCTGCAGATTTCTGTAGAAAAAACATATAATTAAGTTGTAGAAGTGGAGGAGTATGAAGATTTTGGCAACAAGGTGAGGGGGGCTACTGGGGCTTTTGGTATTTAGGAACTCAGTGGAGGTTATTTAGGTAGTTTGCACTCAAGCAATTTAGTACTATGGGAGGGATGCCTTTTCCCTTTCTGCTTTTCTTTTTCATAGGAGTTGAGGTTGCTAAGAGTGGGGAGAAAGCTTGAATTTCTCATTCTCCAGAAACCAGTGACAATTAGCTGCACTCCTCTTATTATATGGCATTATATCACTCATGATGGATGAACATACTGGTTTGATTTTTCTCCTACATTGATCATTGGTGAAATAATTAACAATATGTATATGTAAATTGCTGCCATTATGCTTCAGAATTAACATTTCACTAAGATGAAGGGAAGACATGCTGTCAGAGATATTGTTTCAACCAGAGAACATTGCACATACAGCTCAATTTTTAAAAGCACCTTTGTAATCATAAGTGATAAAGATTTATTTGTTGTTAAAATGAAAGCATAAATTATGGGGCACAATTATGCTGCACATTTTAAAAATCAAATAAGAAGCCATTTGCACAGCAGCATAATTGATTTATACTTGGGAGTCTGCATAATGTATTTGTGATAGGTGGGTCATAAGACTGAAACGGTCAGCGTCCCTTGTACTGGGGATCACTCCCTCCTCTGGAGCAACAGCTTTTGGCAGTTATGGGGGAGGGATGGCTGAAGAGAGTGGGAGCACTTGTTAAGGGAGGAGGAACAGAGACAATTCTGGAGAGTAGGTGGGAAACAGATGAATAGAGGGAGAGAAGAAATCAGGAGATTTATGTAGAGAAGAGCAGAGATTGCTAGATCTGGAGGAGAGCAAAGGAGTCTTGATTTGTTATGGGGAATTTGAAGGAGGGACGAAGGAGAAAGAAGATTTGGGGTGGGAAGGTGGGCTTTGGAAGAAAAAAGGTTGAGGAGAGTTGGAGGGGGAACAGGATTTGGGAGTGGGAGGAGAGACTAGGCACCAGAAGAAAAGCAGGGGCTTGCAGAAGGAAGAAGAATTGGTTTCGGGAGATTTGAGAGGACTGAGAATTGGGAATGGACCAGCCATTAGAGAATGAGCGGGGCTGAGAGGCTGAGGAAATATGTGGGTATTGAGAATAGAGCAGTGAAAAAGATTTGAGGGAAGAGAAGGGAATCTAGGGACAGTCAGGAGATTTTGTGGCAAAGGAAAGAATGGAGAGGGATAGATGACAGAGTGGAGATGCCTCCCTTGAATGTGGCAGGGGGGAAAGGGAGTGAGGGAGGAAGCCTGGGGAAAATTTAGTAAGGACTGAGGACAGACTGGGTTTATGAGAGGGAGGAGAAAGGGATATTTGTAGATTTGGAGTGCTGACAAAATACTGCTTCTGAGGAGGTGTATAGGAGCATAGGAAGGGCTGTGGAAAAGGCCAACACACTCTGAGCAGCATCGAAGTAAGTCATGGAAGCTACTCTACTGTTAAGATTCATTGGTAGATGGGTGAAGAAAATCCTCAGTGCTCTGGTCTGGACAATTGCTGGCTCCAGTTAGTACACCTTCACCTCATTAAAGTTTTCTCCAAATTCCGCAAAAGTTGAAATGGTGACTCAGATTAGTTTTATGAGGCTCCCCTTTAGAATTCTGAGATTTCTCAAGTCAGCAAATTGAACATGAAAGCCATGTAAATAGCTCTCTAGCTTTTTGCCTTTCCTTTTCCCCAGCGTCCTTCCGGCCATACCTCAGCTATCGCTGGGAATTTTACATCCCCTCAGCTTACTTATACATGCATCAGACATATTGATCTGCAGAGGAGCTCTGGCGTCAGGCTGTCTGTGGCCTGTATTTAGCTGTTGGAGAGGAAAAGCTTTTACTTCTTCCAAGGAACAAAATGAAGAAACATTAGCTAGGTTTCAAATCATTGTGGAAGGTTGGGGGCAGGGGAAGCTAATAATAACTGCTGTGTTACAAGTAGAGGGGAAAATTTAGTTAGCAAAAGCAGTAATTCTACTTCCTTTTATCATCTGAAGACTCTTTAAATGACATGGTTATGTAAAAACTCTTTATTCACCTTGTTATCTAGATCCACAAAATGTTCAACATATTGTGAGTGCAGCATTTTTCATTCTTTTCCTTGTATATCCCATTCCTCCTTCCCAATGTAATTCCCTTCATATCACCACAGTCATTATTTGGAGGTTCTAGACTACTATCCAGCCTTGATGGATTCTGTGAAGTTACTTAAATTCCTCCCCCACTTACTCCTTCTGTAACCCATTTGAGCTCATTTGTGAGCTCCATTGCAGAACCAATGGCGATAGGAGACACTTACTGTCCCCTTGTAACAGTGACTCAAAGACAGAAACTGCCTCCCAAAGTTCTATCATTAGAGCTCTGGAATTGTTGGATCCAATTTGCCAGGGCAAGCAGAACACTCCCCCTACCGCTAGCATCCTCTCACACCCATCAGGAAGTAGCCAATGGAGGCCTGGGAAAGTCACCAGGATTCTTCTGATCCTATCAAAAAGCTGAGGACTCTTCCCAAGGAGAAGCACCGCTGGTAATATGTGCTCAGACGATGTGATAGTGTAATACAGAGAGACCCTGGTCGTGGGCAGGCAAGATCAAACCTAGGGCCCCTGAAGCTAAGTGCATGAGCCTCTACCACGTGAGCTAAAAGCCAATTGGAGAGAGCTACAGCTAAGGCTGTAGAGCAAACTCATTAATCTCTCCAAGTGGTCTCGGTGCCATTAGATAAGACAGAACACCACACCCAGGAAGTGTGTGGGTTACAATAGCAAACAGGGTTCTTAGCCAGAGTGTCTAAATCCCCTTTTGTAAATTTCAGCCTGGGTGATACTGCAAGGCAGGTCCTGCTGTTGACACAGAGGACCCAGAAACCAGTGGTTATATCAGTGGTTCTCAAGCAGGGGTCTCGGGCCCCCTGGAGAGCTGCGCGCAGGTTTCAGGGGCTCTGCTAAGCAAGGCCAGCATTAGATTCACTGAGGCCCATGACAGAAAGCCAGAGCCCACTGCATGGGGCTGAAGCCCAGGGCCCTGAGCCCCACCTCCCAGGGCTTAAGCTGAAGCCTGGGAAACTTAGCTTTGCATGGGCAGCTGTGGTATTGGGCCCCAGGGAATTGCCCTACTTGCTACCCCCTCATCCTGACCCTGGTTTTATATGTAGAAAACCTGTTAAGGCACACGTGGGCTGTGGAGATTTTATAAAATGATGTGGGGGAGGGGTCAGAAAGATAAATGTTACTGGCAAGGACCATGGAGAAAACCCCAAGCTAAAAGCAAGACCCTCAAGAAAGAGAGGAAAGACCATTATTGGGGCAGAGGAAGTGATCTGAATAACACCTGACTGCAGGTTACATAGGCCTTGTCTAGACTGGGGGGAGGGGTGTTATTGATCTAAGTTGCGCAACTTCAGCTACTTGAATAACATAGCTGAACTTGACATACTTAGATCTATTTAGTGCAGTGTCTTCTCTTCGGTAAGTTGATGGCTGATGCTCTCCCATCGACCAAACCAAATGAAACGATACTCACAGTGATACTCACAATGAAATGGCAAGAGCTGATGACACTGATCCTATCTCCAACCTTATTGCAGGAGTTCCTGCCCTGCAGTAACAGGCCTTGCTATCTAGCTGGCAGTCAATATTTGTGCACTTGAGACTGAGGGGTTGGCTACAGTTGCACATTATACCACAATAAAGACTCTCAGAGCGCTCTACCTTACTCCCCGTCCACACTGACAAGGCACGTAGAGCGCTCTGACTCCCTGGCTGGAGCGCTTCTGGTACTTCACCTCCCCAAAATTAATGTCTGTTGCATATTGGGTGAGATGCTTCAGCCTCGGTGTGAATGAGGAGTTAAGTTACTGCTCTCTGATTGACCTTTGGAAACGCCCCATAATTCCCTTAAGTCAAGTGGTCACTCTTCCCTTTGTTGTCAAATCGCCGTAGGAATGGGAAAGTGCCTTTTCAAAGCTCTGTTTCAGACAGCGGCTGCTAATCTGCTACCGGGCAAAGCAAATGTTTACTGAGTGGGTAGGTGAGAGACATGAGGGCAAGGGGAGTCTGGACTTCCAGACAGCACGCTGACACACTCTCAGCACTCCAAAACCCACTCTCTCTCTCCCCACATACACACAACACACTCCACCCCACCCCTCTCATTTGCAAAGCATGTTGCAGCCACTTGAACGCTGGGATGTCGCTGCAAGTGCAGCAAACGTGCACTTGTAGCACTGTCTGTGTGGACAGACTGGAGCGCTTTCCCTAGTGCACTCTCCAAAGGCTGTTTTAACCCAAAGTGCTCTACAGCTGCAAGTGTACCTAAGCCCTTCATCCCTCCCCCTGAATAGTCAGCATTTTTTGCTGAGCTCTCATTTGTGTTAGGAGCTAGCCCCGGGTGTAACCGTTCAACAGAGGGTGTTGGTCTGGTGGGTTCAGTGGAGGGTGTTGCTCTGGCTTCTTATAATTTCAGTGTATTTTCACTGTGCTTATTTATCAAGCCTTTTTCTACATATTTGTATTTTCAGTATGTTTGCTCCTTTGTTACTTGTACGAAGACCCTCAAGGAGGAGTTCATTCACACTTTATGTTCAGTCTCTATTTTGTGCGTGGTTCACTGGCTCCTTGGATGATAAGCACTGAGCTTTCATCAATGTAAGCTGATACCCTGGGTTTTCCTGTAAAATTTCAGTCTCCTGCACTCATGACAACACAGGTGGCAACACTAGCACTTGATTACCCTCCTGGAAAGCCCCTTGTAGGCTCCAGTGGACTCAGTCAGTCTCATTTCTGAAGTCTGAGGGCTACTGCCCAGAAAATGGTGCCTGTACCTAGAATGTGGTGAGTGGTATTCCTTTGCTTCTTTGCATATGGTAGCTGTTCCAGAGCTTGGCTTTTTGCCCTTGCGGTGGAAGCATGTCAGGAGCTGGGAAAGCTCACTCTGCTGGTGAAATAAAGCCCTTTTTGTAAATGTCATCCAGGTATGATTTCTAGCTAGTGCATTGTGATTAGCTATCAGAGTTCTGAAAAATCTCATTGTTTTCCACAGTGCAGCATTTTACCAATGTGACTTATTTTCATTACCCTATTGCTCTGAAATGCAATATTCCAAAGCTCATAAATGTAGGTACTGCTGGAGTGAATCTAAACTTTATTTTGAGCTGTATAAACAAGATCTGAGAGCCAGATCCTGCCCTCCCTGGGGCAGTGTGCTAGAGAAGGAATAAGTAACTTCTGCCTCATTGCACAGCAATAGAGCGATTGCAGTTTAGTGCTAGGGTAATAGCTGGCACAAGAGACTAAGGAGAGTCAGGGAGAGCAAAGATATGTTGAGGTGCTTCTGGTGGATGCTATGGAGATACCATGGGAAATAGAGAGGGACAGACTAGGGGACTTGAGAGAAGAGAGATTGGGAGCATGGGCATACTCTCAATTATGCATATGTCGGCATTGGTATTTCTTATGGACGATAGGCATACATGGGTATGCTCTCAATTATGCATTGGTATTTCTTATGGAGGATAGGTCTGTCTTATCTTAGCCAGGATGGGCAGGGATGCAACACTATGCTCTGAAGAAGCTGGGCATAGGGGATGAATCACCTGATGATTACCTGTTCTTTTTATTCTCTCTGAAGCACCTGTCATTGGCCACTATAAGAAGACAGGATACTGGGATAGATGGGCCATTGTTCTGACCCAGTATGGCTGTTCTTATGTACTACTGTGATGATCTGTTTTAGTAGAAACTGCTAGTTAGTTAATCTTTATCAAAGAAGACTGAGATAAAAGACATTTGGTCTCTTGGTGTTCATTTGTATTCCAAGGGCTTTCCCTATTTTCAGCGTATTTGTGGAGGGCTAATGATTTGATGGGAGAAAACATCTTGTGTGTCCCAGGTAGGCTGAGCAAATTCAGGGTTTTCAGCAGAGCAAGCAGCTAGAGGAGGAAGCTTTTCAAAGGCTCATTCTGCCCCTAATTCTGCAAAGCTCATTTAAGGATTGAGCTTTTTCCGAGATGCAACTGCAGAATTCCATTTGTTTGAAGGCCACTGATTGGCTCTCAGACAAGATACTGTTTTCAGCTACTTAAATCTATTAAACATCAGAGGGCAGTGGGATTTTATTTGCTGCTGTTGCCAGGATGGCCTTCACAGACAGCTGAAAACTTTCATGACTAGCTTCAGTGGGATTACAATGCTTTAATTTCTGAACTACTAATACATGCTGAAAGAATATCAGGGTGAATGTTGACTGAATCAAGAATCTTCAAGATGCATTTTCTGAGACATTTCAGGGGGCTGTGGTAGGGTGGTCTGCCCCTTTTAAGAGCCAGGGGAGCAGCCAGCCCTGTTGTGGAGAGGAACTGGTCAGGTAGTTGCTGGAATCATCTGACCCAGCTGGGTCAGATGATTAGGTCTGATGATTCTCACCTGGGGGCTATGAGGACCTAGGGAGCTTTGGAGTAGGAAAGGACTGAGAAAAACACTCTGCTATAAGAGCAGCAGAGCACTGCAAGGAGGTAAGAGGCCTTGTGAGTACCCTTAGGCTGGTTGGAGCCCCTGACAACTAAGCTGCTGGAGGCCAGGTTCCCCACAATCTATACTGGGAACATGACTGTTACTTAATATTCTCACTCCAGTTTTTTTCTTGGATGATAAACAGAGGCTTGAGGAAAGGACTATGAACTGATCTGGGTGTGGCTGGCTTTTTTCCACCAGCCAATAGAGCAAAAATGTTCAAATTATTTGTAAGCCAGTTTTCAACCTGAAACTGAAGCCAAAGCTGTTAGTTGATTAACTTGTAATGCTCTGATACAACCCTCCTATTCTTGCGAAGGAAGCATACTGAATTTCTATAAGGGCTTATTGAGCGACAGAGATCCAGTGGGGTGACTCATGGGAGGTGCAGGAAGGGCCAAGTGCCCCAGCAGCTGGCCTAGGTGGGGAGAGGAAGAGGCCGGGCCAGAGCCTCTTCCAGCCTCACTACTTGAGATACTGACTGCTGCAGCGCAATGGCTGACTGGGAGAGCAGTTGCCTGTGGCAGCAGCAGGCTGCCTCTGCACTGGCTCAGCTTCTGGGGACAGTGGCCAAGCGAGCCAGAGCCCCTCTGGCATGTTCAGAGTCAGTGCCTGTCCCCAGAAGTCAAGCCTGGGCAGGGAGTGGGCTGCCGCTGGAGAGTGTGAGGGCCCTGGGCTGGGAGCTGGTAGGAGTCACATGGGGAGATCATGTGTCCTTCCCTTTAGTTGGTGCCCCATTTGTGTCCTCCCATGAGTTACTCTGCTCTTTGTACTATCCTCTTTGCAAGTACTTCATGTTTGTGAATGCTTGTCACTTATGAATCTTAATATGGAAGAGCACTGCAGTTGTCTAACCCATTCAGATCTGTATTTTATGATGCATATAGTCAGATAGCTGGACATCAGGAAGTGGGTTCAGCAAAACAGTGCCAGTTGATAGACTTTGAGGACTGCAGGGGAAGATGTAGTTTGTCTTTCTGTGCAGTTCTCTCTCTCATTAAGATCCCACTCTGTTAATATATGTACCTGTATATGCCTACTAGCCAAAGCCAGCAGGCTCCTGACAAGTTGCTAATGTTTGGTCCTGGCTGCTGCAAACTGAGAAAAGACAACAAAAGTAGTGCTTTAAGCAATCCAATAACAAAACAGCATTTCTAACAACAAGGGGAAGTTGTGAGAGAGAGGTTAAGTGACTTGCCCAAAGTGTTAGAAAGCTCTCAAAATACTCTTCCAAGAATCATGTTATTAATTTGAGGTCCAGTATCTTGAGACTTACCAGGGCTAAAAGAAGCAACTAGTTTGTGCTGCTGGAATTTGGGAATTCTGGTTTGGTAGCCCTGATGACACGTAAGATATTGGTCTTTAAATGTATCACTGGTAGAGCTGACTTAATAATTCATTTCCCAGTTTATTTTGTGAAGGTGAAAGAAACCTCTTATTTTAAATCAGACCAAAATTGATTTTTTTCTAAAAATCAAGAAGTCGGGAAATAATTGTTTCAGGTCAAATGAAATGTTTTGATTTCAAGTGTGTGTGTATTTTATTTTTATATATAAGAAAATTTGGAAGTAATCATTTCAAATTGAAAAAGTGGAAAAATTTTGGTTTTTTTGGATTTTTTTTCCCCTAAACAAACCATTTGGCAAATGCAACATAAATTTGCTAATGCCAACATGCTTTGCAAATCTGTGGGGGAGGAGGGCTGTTTTTTAACAGGGTAAGTGTTCACTGAAAAAGTTCACCCAGCTCTAATCACTGCTCCAGGCTGAATATTGCCCATCCTGGACTTGAGTGTAGTAAAATTTGGGGGAAAGAAATTCCATGTTGCAGAGGAAAGAAGAAAACATTTTTGTGGACTGCTTGTTTAAATAGCATCTGCTTGAAGCTGCTCAGGTATCTGGAATGTTAGAAGTGTTGAGGGGATGGATTACTGGCCAGAGCATAGGTGACAAGGGCCAAGATTCATGGTAAATGCAGTGTATCACATGCATCTGGAATGTAGCATATGGCTATCACCACCTCACTGTGATGTGTGTGAGTAATCTGTCATGAACAGAGAGACCCATAGCATAAGGTATGTGCAGTGAATAGAAATACAATACAAAACTGGCAGAGGCATGGGTTAAACATTGATTGCGTTTTTTGAGAGAAGCTCTCCTCTCTGCTGCATCTTTGCAAGTAATGATCTGCTAAAACATAAAAAGCAGTGTAGAGTGTGGATTCTGCTGCTTTAAAGCCCACAATGCTGCATCAGATAATGTGCTTTTTCAACTAAATGCAGAGTCAAACAGTTGGGACCGAACTGAGATATGATTGTAAGGGAATACCGCTACACTGATGGCTTTCAGTGGAGCTCCATCTGCTTACCCCAAGTCTGAATTTGGTCCTTAAACTATAAAAGAGGACAGTCCCTGGTAGGCGTACATAACTTCATTCTGAAGGATCATGGTCAGTCAGCTTTGCAAAGTATATGTATTTGAGATAATGTACTTTCGTTCCCTTAAGAATGTGCTCATGAAAATGTTTCCATACACTGCATGCACCTTCATATGAAGGCTTAGTGTTTTTCTTCTGGTGTGTGTGTATATACATATAATGTTGTGGTATTTCAATTCAGGATGAGGGTTTTTTGTTTTTCTTTTTTGGAAGGATGCAGACTTCAGGGAGGAAGAGTAGTTATTTAGGGTAACACACGACAATATAACTCGGTCATGGGCTGAAATTAAGAACAGAACATCAGGAAGAATTTTCTGAAAATGAGATGTATTGGGCTATTGAACTGATGCCCCAACTGATGGAAACAGCATAGCTTGCCCTATTCAAAAAGTACTGGGTTAAGTACAGTAGGGAACAGTTCTCCATTGACAGGGAGAAAGGGTTTAAATACCTAGGAGGACTTTTTCATCTCTAGATTCTGTGATCACTATATGCTCACCCTCTGAAGACAAGCTGAGTGTTTAAGAGAGGGATGAGGTTAAAATAATTGGGATCTCTAGATTAAGCTCAGTTAAATCATTTGTGGAGAGACTCTGCGTCAGACCCTATTCCCCTTCTAAAAAGATCTTGTTACATTGCTTTTATATATTGATCTACATCTCAGTTATGAAACTGTAAAAAATCACTTAATATCAAAGGGAAGTTGCGGAGAAGATTATTAAAATTCGCTTAGATCCAGAGTCATGCTGTTTACTGTATATAAGTGTTGTGATTGTATCTCCAAATGGCAAAACAAAATAAAGAAAAATGTTTCTATATTTTATACAGGTTCACGTAATAATCCTTCTGATTTATAATCTGTGTTGTTGATGCACTTTTGAAACACAACTAGTGACCCGTGCTCTGGTGCTGAAATCATGTAGATATCAGTAATGATTACAAAGTGCTCTAATGAAATAATCCAAATGACTTGTATGTTGAAGAATACAATCAGATACTCACAAGTCAGTATGCACTTCAGTGCACACTAAAATATACACTTCAGTTTCACTTCATTCAAAATCCATAGCCATTTTAGTGTTCAGAACACATTAGTCTAGAAATAGACACCCTAAACAGCAGGCTCTATGATCAGGGGTACTACCACTCTCTAATTATCTGGTGGTCTCTTAGGACACCCAAAACCTAATCCTGACAGCTGCTTTTGACTTGAAACCTGCAATGGTCTGAGACACCAGTCTGGCTTCCCCGGGTCTGTACTTTGTAGCTTTTCTCCTGCCTTCTTTGGGAGACCCTGAACTCCAGTTGTGCAGAACTTGGAAGCAGTGCTAACACACACTGTTGTGCATCTTAGTCCTGCAAAGACCAGTGTCAGTTGAAAAACTGATCATCTCCAGCCATCAGATAATCAAGTTTTGATTAACTAGAGTTCAGATAACTGAAGTGTTGTTTTCATTTCATACATACAATTAAAATCAAGGAGGCCGTGGAAGTGTGAAGAAAGGTGCTGTGTCACTGTACAGGAATGCTGCAATCTGTTCTCCTTCTTCCTCAAATCCTTGCTGTCATCTGACTTCTGTCTCTGTTTCTCTCCCTGTAGTGCTGCTCCCAAGCCACCTGTTCTGCTCTTAGTCTGAATGATTCTCCTGTGTATGCAGAGGAGAGAGCAGATCACTGATTTTAAAAACAGAGGGGGACTAGGGGACACCATGCTGGCTTCTGGGACAGTAGACTAGTAAAGCATTGTGAAATCCAATAGAGCTAAGAATAAATGCAGGGAACGTGAGTGGCGTGTTTCTTCTCCCATTCCAGGTACAAACAATCATTCCAAAGAACCTGTCTTTGGAAGGGTGAGAGGGGAGATCTTATGTAGCACCTAAATAGTATTTAGACTAATTTAAAAAAAAGCAGAAAGAGGCTAATCTGTGAATGTAAAAAGCAGGTATGGTAGTTAAGGGAAGGGGAATCAATTGAGGCATCTTGGGTATCCTATAACCTTGCTCTTATGTTAATGTAAGATCAATTTGTGTAATGGACTAAATGGATGTAGAATTACCAGGCCTGATTCAATCTTGTGGAGTTTCAGTTTTACATCCCTGTAACTTCATTGATTCCAATGGAATTATGCTTGTTTAGAACCAGAGTAAACAAGTGGCGAGTCAGGCCTAGTCTGTCTACCTGGGGAGAAGGATGACAAAAATTTGAGGTGTTACATTTTTGCTCTTCAATATCCAGAGTGACACTTAAATGGTTTTAGAAATTGATTTAGAAAATGCAATCTGCACATCAGTCAAGCATAGCATGAGTGCCTTGTTTAAAGGATCATTAGATAATCAATAGCAAGAGGAAAAATTACAAAATACTATGCATGTACTGTCTAGATAAGGTATGCATTTTGTTATATGACAGTATATGAAACTGCTGTAGCATAGGATGATGAACTAGCTTCACATTTTATAGCAGACTTAGGCTTCTGAGGGATCAACATTTTAACTGAGTATTCTTGGAGAGCTTATAAAAACAGTATGGCTGCTGATCTTGCCTAACATATTAAATAAAATCTGATGATCAGGAAAAGTGCTTGTATCCCAATGGTTCTGCATTTTGGTATTTTTAGGGCTGGATGCTCCAAATGTTCACTACCAAGTACACTGCTTACTATAGACGTGACAGAGTCCTGTGGCACCTTAAAGATTAACGGAAGTATGGAAGCATAAGCTTTCGTGGGCTACTACCCACTTCATTGGATGCATGCAGTGGACCACTGCATCTGCAGATCCAGACTAACACAACTACCTCTCTGATTCCTGACTGATTACTATAGTGTGTGATCCTATTTAAATCAATGGGTTTATACCTGGATGTGTGTGTATGCATGATCACACAGAATAGAAAATGTGGAGATTTTAAATTAAAAATGTATTCCATACATGCCTTTTAAGAGACTGACAGCAAGCAGATGTTTCATATTTACTGTTAGTATGACAGTAGTACCTAGAGAACATAGAGAAGCATTCATTAGTGCAAATAATGGATGGTTTGCAGTAAATTAAGCAGGGATACAAGATTCCTGCCAAATTTTATTTGCTATTACTATGGGATAAACTTATGATATTTCAAAGTGAATAAGGCAGGGATCCTTTGATTGAAAAGTGAAGAGGTAAACATTGGCTGGTGCAAGTATAACCCACACACCTTCTGGGTGTGGTGTTCTGTCCCATCTACTGCCACTGAGACCACTTAAAGAGAGAGATAAGATGAGTCAGCTCTACAGCCTTAGCTAACAGCCAGTTGGCTTTTAGCTCATGCAGCAGAGGCTCATGCACTAAGCTCCAGAGGTCCCCAGTTAATCCTCCCCATTGACAACTGGGACTGTCTGCATTGCACAAGGAAAAAGTACAATCTCTGAACTAAAGAAGGCAGGTGTCTGCAGTGAAAAATATTGTGTAATGTAATTAAGATTGTATCATCATGTATGTGCGTAAGAGGACAAAAATAATGATGTGCAGGCAATCTGAATTCTGACATTCCCTGACCTGCAATCTTATTTTACTCTCTTATTTGATCTTCTCTTTAGACCTATATGTATAGGCCATGCCAGAATCTTGCGGCTTCCTCTGGCACATCAACTCCAAATTCCATTGTTTTCTCTGCCCATGCTGCCAAATTCTGTTCACATCTGGATTATGCCCTGATTACTGTGATCTACTATTATCAGGCCTTGATGCTTGCAACTGCACCCTTGTCAATCCCTTTGATAATATTCCTGCTAAAATCACCTTCCTGGCTTATTGCTCTCTGTCGCCACCCTCTTTAAAAGCCTTATCCAAAGACCATTAGAAAGACTCTAATTGACTTTAGTGGGCTTTGGATCTAGCCATATGTCATTCTACTGGCTCTCCGTCTTCCACTACATCAAACAAAAAGTTCTTGTCCACAAAAATACAGTCAGATAAAGGCTAGGCAGAGGGTGAGCTGTGTTGTCTGTTCCTGACAGGCTAACAACTGCACGCAATCTGTTGTTTTTGTTACATCATTTCCTCTGTAACCTGACCCTCTTGTTTGTTTCATCACCTATTCTGTTTGGTCTTTTAGACTGTCATCATGTTGGGTCAGAGGCTGTTTAAATTTTTTTATTTCCATATTATGTATGGTTGTGCAACAATATTTGTACAGCCCCTAGCACAGTGGGGTATTGACTTCAGTAGCTTCTACATACTACTGCAGTATGAATGTTTAATAATTTTTGAGGGCTTCACTTACAGTACCTTGCCTTTGCATGGAACTAAAGGGGAGACAAAACTTTATCTAACTAAGGATGGAATCAAGATATTTGTTTTCTAACTTCACCAGTAAAAGACCTAAGACCATTTGAACATACATGGACACCCTTAGAAGAAAGTTGCTTTATCAGGCTTTTTTCTCAGTGAGGAAAACTTATTTCAGCCTCCTGCTTCTGTTCCTATTCCCATGCAAGGCTGCAACTTGCAGCTGTTTCCAGGATTGTTCTTTAGGTTACCAGGGGCAATTTGTCCACTTCTGTGTGTAACATGGGATATGGAACCCTGGCCACCACTGCAGTGTGCATCTAAATTCAAAATATCTCTAAGAGAATAATAATTCATTCCAAATTTTTGAAGGCAGCATAATGTATTTGCAGACTTCTAAGCCATGCAAACCCTAGAATTCAGGGCATGTCTGATATTCTTCAAAAGTGGCTAACTACAGAGATCTCTACCTTTTTTAGTCCTAAGCCCCATACTTTTGAGACCATTGTCCTCAATTTTTGTTATGCAACCTGTGAGAGCCCTTGTGGTTGTGTGCGTGGGTCCTTAAAACTAGACCCCTGTTATTGAAATACAACATAAAACCATTCCTGATATTGGGGAAATCTTGCCCCTACAGTGCTAGGGTGCTGCAGAATACTGTGTTCAGGATTTTGGAGCAAGGAATGCTCTGCTCATTGTAGGAGTACCAAGTCTCCTTTATCACTGTGGTATGGCCCTGCTTTAGAAATTTCTCCACATGGCAGCTGAGTTCAGTCCCAAGGAAATAGCCATGGAAAGCTTCAGCTGGCAGTCTGCCACAACTAGACACCGAAGTTCCTTATTATTGATCAAAAGTGCGTTTGAAAGTTTCACCTATGTAACTTAGGCTCTGAGGGCCCATTGACTTAAGCACTTCTGAAAAATGGGACTTTTAAAAATGTTGTCCTGTGTCTTTAAATGTTAGTCATTATTCTGAATTTACATCAGTATACATCTGAAATAACTGTATAAGCCAGCAGACCTAAAACAATGGAAATCTTGTGTAAGATCCGGATCAGATCCTCTAGTCCCTTTTTGTCCCCCAAAAATGGATGAAAGGCATGAGGGCCTGATGTTCTTGTCATTGACACCAGTTTTCACTTGTTACTCTACTCACTTCTTTGAAGTTACTCCTGATTGGGATGGCTAAAGAATGAATCTAAACTGAATAGCTTTGTAAAAAGTATCAATTCTGCTACAGGATTTAAGCAAAAACGTGTGCTCTATTCAGCAAAACCCACAATAGACAAAGCCATGCACACTGGTTTGCTCAGGAAAGGCTGAAAGGAATGCCACTAAGTGAGCCAATTCTTCAAGCCCAAGAGACAAAATTTGGAAATTTAATGGGGGATGAATCATTCCAAGCCAGCAAGGGGTTTATAAGTCATTTTAAAAAGCATCATGGCATAGCACAGGTATCGATTTCTGGAGAAAGCCAATCAGCCAATGACTTGGCTGCATACGCGTTTTCCGCCAAGTTAAAATCTATTTTACAAAATGAAGACTACCACGAAGAACAACTTTGTAATTGTGATGAAATGACTTTATTTGCAAAACTGCTACTTGATAAGACCTTTAGCCTTTAATTATGAGACACAGAAAATAGCTGGATTTAAAAAGATAAAAGATTGTGTGACTCTTCTTTTTTGTAGTAATTAGACGGGCAGCCATAAGCTTGCCCTTCTTCTCCTTGACCACTTTCATAACACTTGCTGCTTTAATTGCCTCAATAAAGTCAAACTGCCAGTAATATACGCTAACAGCAAAAATGCTTTGATGACGAGACACATTTTTGACGACTGATTCCACAACAGCTTTGTTCCAGCTGTTCGTAAGCATCTGTAGTCGAAGAAACTCTAAGTCAAAGCACTTTTGCTACTTGACAATTGTCCAGCCCATTCTCCAGCCAAATCACTGGTATTGAGCAATGGAAAAATTCAAGTGCTATACCTCCCATTCAACACAACATCAATAATTCAATCTTTAGACCAGGGCATTATTCAGAATTTTAAAAACAGTTATCAGCAATCGTGTCATGCACGTCTTCAGGCATTTCCAAATTCCTGAAACACACAAACATGAAGGAAATTAGTTAAAAAAGCTTGGGACGGAGTAAAACACAAGTCCGTTGAAAACTGCTGGATGAAGGCTCTTGGTGATGCCTTTTCTGTCTGATGGCTCAGACTCAGAAAAACTCCAGCAGTGGCACTGATTCAGAACCAGACTTTGAAAGGTTTTCAGAAGAAGATGTCCTTCAAACACGCACACAGACAAAAGAGGATCAAGGTAAACTTCTCTTTCAAATGATAAAAGATTTTAGTTTGGATACATCACCAGAAATCATTACCGAGTGGCTGGAGATGGATGCAGATTGCCCGACTTCAGAATTTCTGTCCGAGGAAGAAATATTAATGGGCTACGAGGTTACGTCAGACTGCAAAAGTGATAGCGAGAATTTTAATAACCGCAAGGATGTCGTTGAAGAGGTCAAAATTTCGCCCGTAGAAGCTCTGAGTGCTGTAGAAATTGTTGTAAGATTTACGGAGGAGCAAAATGCGGAAACTATCGAAATCATTCTTCTGCGGCGAATGACAGACTTCATAAGAAAAAAAAAATGGGAGCCAGAAAGAGCAGTAAATAATGGCATTTTTTTCTAAGTGAATCAGAGACACTTTTTAGAGCCAAGGACTATACATCATTGTGGACTCTTGGTACATGTAATATATATATAGTCTGTGCTAATAAAATTTTGAAATTGTTTGATTCTCATTGATTATGTATAGATATTGTAAGATATTTCAGCATGGCCCTCTTAACCTGTGGTCCACTAACACGCGGTTGTGACGGCTTGACTCCCGACATCCGTGCGTAAATGGGTCTGTACTGTAAAGTATTTGTCAGAAAAATTTATCCCCAGATCTAATAAATTGCATTTCACTTTCATCAATTGTCTGCTTCAGTGAACAGCTTGAACAGCAAGGAGAAAAAAAGGCTGTGGTACATGATTGGGGATTCCAACAAAAGACATTGGAACAAACAAAAACAGAAGCCGCAGATTCATTACACCCTGAGAGAACAGACCAACTCTTTCAACATATAAGGACTTTTTTTTTCTTCTTCTTTTTTTTTTAACAAATACTATACAATAGTTCTTCAAGGCCCCGATAGACATTTCACATTTCTCTTCTTGCTCCTATTTTGACAGTATCAAGAAAACTATTGTCATTTTCTCTCACTTCCCCTTCTGGCATTATAATAATATATTTCTGAAGCTTCTTTTGGGATATATGTAACAAGTGTTGGCAGAGCTGTTACACTCAGAGTCTGTATCTGCAAATACGAGTTGTTTGTCCATTCAAAGGCTGTTTTGGAGTAAAGCATTTTTTAAGGTGGAAATAGATTCATGCCATATTCTCAGACTATATAATTACACCCTTTTATAGAATGATTATGGGCAAAATTCTGCTCTCTGTTAAAAGTGCATGCGTTTTAAAGTAATAACACTGGTTTCAGGGATGTTACTAAAAGTTCACACTAGGGTAACTGAGCCTAGAATTGGGTCCTATGTATTCAGCTGTTCTTTCATGTCTTAGAGCACAGCTGCACTGATACAACTGCACTGCTGTAATGGGTCTGGTGAAGATACACTATACGAACAGGAGAGCACACTCCCCTCAGCATGATTACTGTACCTGAGCTTCTGCCTCTCACAATGTCAGGGGGATAGTGTCTTCTGCCATCATACTGTGGCGTGGACAGCGCTTTAAGTCGATGTAGCTTGCATCACTGGGGGGTAGGGTCGTTTTCACACCCCTGAGCGACTTAAGTTACATCTACTTAAACAGTGCTGTAGACTAGCTGTTGTTTACCACACCTTTATACTGCTGTCCAACAGCGGTTTTATTACTTCTCCAGTATAAGGTCCAGATGATGTTTCCTATGCATGATCATTCATTTAAAATTTGTAGCCATTCAAACCCATTAGTAAACTTGAATACTCCAGCTAATCTGAGTCAAATTTTGCATGTGCAATTTCTTAAGCAAAAAGCTATTCAAAAATGGTGGAAAATTTCTTGCAAAAAAACCCCTTCATAGAAATTTCATCTTAATATATATTAACAGTTCCACTTGAGAGGCAGTGTAGCCTGATGTGGGGCTAGGAACAAGAGATTTCTGAGTACCAATCCCAGCACACCCACAAATAGGTATGTGGCCAGAATCAAATCCCTTATTTTTTCAATCTTGGAAATTGAGCTGATAGTTCTAAATTGTATGAAAAGAATGGGGTATGTTCTTATATTATGTTCTTAGAAGGCAGATACATTAGCTCAGAATGTTAACGGCCTTCTTCCCTACTAGCTGAGAAGGGGTTACCTCAGATGAATGAGGGACGCATGATTCTAATTAAGGGCTGCCTCAGGCCTTTAACCTTCCCCCGCCCCCCAGTGGGGGCCCCCCCCCCCCCCACGCATGATGAGAGAAATGGGGAAGACAGACACACTGCAGCCAGGCTAGTGGCAGCAAGGAAATAAACTTCCTCAGGGCAGGAGGCTATGCTCCCTCCCGTAGGGGAAACAGCCAAACCTGAGTGCCTGCTAGGGGGAAGGACTGACATCCCAGGGCAACCAACAGGACAACACCCTGAACCAGTGAGGAGACAGTGAAAGGTAAACCCCGCCCCCCCGGGTTGTTTTTGTTTGAGATGGTTTCATTTTTTGTTTGGTAGAGGATCACCCCGCTATGCCAACTTCAGGCCTACCCTGAAAGTATGACCAAGGGAGCACAAAAGGGAGAAGGCAAACCCTGCCATGAGTGGGGCTAATTACCCTAGGACTGCCATTGTCAGAGAGGGAAGCACCAAGTCTGGCGAGACGAAGGAGGTGCCTTACTACAATTTAAATGCTGTTTTAAAAATGTGTTAGAACCTAGTTTAAGCCCTTTCAAGATGTGAGCTGGTTGTGCTTGATCTTATGGGCCTTTTTTAAATGGCCAGTTAATGGAAGCTATGGATTATGATCAACTAACATATTTTTTAAAATGTTTGTATTAGGTGCTAATATTTTGTAAACAGTATTTCAACCTATTTGACTCATAAAAATAACACACTTTGTCCTAGTTTAGACAGTGCCTAATTGTAATGCTCTGTTCTCTGTTTCCTAGTGGCCATATAAATTAAGATTTTTAATTTAAAAATAAGCACATCATTAACATTATCTACTGATTCTACTTATTTCTCTTACTCTATTCAGTTATCAAGAGAGACAAATACCTAATGGACTCCCACATTTCACCAGCACTTCCCCTAGCAACCAGCCTCAGGATAATCAGTTTTCAAGCTATGCCCATTCACTGATCTCCTATCTAAACAATTTCAACAAGTGTACATTGCACATGAAAACATCTGTTTCATGTCCATGTGAACACACTAACATACACTGACATAAACACGCAGATTTGATTCTCTTCCCCACCCCCACCCCCATAATGTACATCTAATTTCCTGTGGCCAGCTGCAAAAATATGTACTGACTTTTGTGAGCATTGCTAGTGCTCCTTTAGATTTGAAGCCTTTTGAATTTCTCCTCAATATTGAAATATGGGGTTGATTTTAATCTGGTTTATCCTGTGTTAAGCAAGATTAACACCACGGTGAGCAGAGTTACACCAGTGTAAGATGAGAACTGGGCCCAATACGCTGAGTCTGCTTCAATTATTTTGAGTGAGAATTGGAAATAGAAGTGCAAGAGACTGAAGCAATAAACAATCTAGTACTGAGAGTCTTGTCTGCTGTGCAGAGTTTGGATCTAGGACTAAACTTGAATGTTTTGGAGGTGAGAGGAACTAAGGTTTTGATTCATTTGTCGCACACATTTAGAACAAAGTAGTTCTCTCTCTCCCTCCCCCCGCTCTCTCTCTCTAAATAGAATTTAAAAAATGTGGTCAAATGGTATACATGAAGCAAATCTGTTGACTGAGATACCAGCATGGGGCAGTCCACAAGAACTTTTCAAAAATACTAAGCCTGTTGCAGGAATTCTACCATGTTTCACGGTTTTAAGATTCTTTTTTATGTTTAGCAGCTTGGTAATGAGCCTAAGAGATGTGTATGTAAAATTTGGATTTGTATTTATTTTTGGCCTCTTGCTTCTAATTCAGATCTTTCAAAGTGTCGTCATGACTTAATAATTGCCCCTCACTTCTTCTCAAATGTAGACTGTGCTCAGTGCTTTCTGCAGTTATGGTTAACACACCCCTGGTAGACATGTTGGGCCAAATTGAGCCCTGCTGCAAGCAGGTGTTAATTAAATCGATGCCAGCAGGAGTTTTGTAGAAGCCAATATATTTGCATCCATATTCTAACTACTGCATCCCTCCACCGCTCCACTGCTGAGTGCTGGGTCGGGGGAGCTACTCAAGAAAACTTAAAACTCAATTCCATTGAAGGTGTAATGAACCCAGTAATAGTCAACACACACATTTAAAATGATGGGACTGTGAAGTGTGTGGGGGGGTACGGAGTGAGGGAGACAGGCAGAATAAAAAATGCACACATCTTCTGAAAAGTGAAGTACAAGAAGTGGGGAGGGATGGGCTGAGGTGGACATCAGAGTAAGCAAGTTCCACAGTAAAGGGGCTGCCCATCACCTGGCAATGAATGAGAAACCCTTTAAAGGTAGATAGTGAGAACCTGCACTCTGACACCAAGAGGAAGTCTGAAATATGCCCATGTCCATCCTTATTAATCGGGGGATTTTTGACCTACGAAGATGGCAGGTGTAATTCTACCTGCTGATGGTGAACACGTATCTTTCCTCAGAGGGTTTAAAACTGTTGTGTTCTGAGAGCTGTAAACAATGCAGGCTGGTTGTAATGCGATCAGTGCTACTCCAGCTTGAGAGCAGACATGCTTCTGCCTTCTGCTCTTGCTTGCGAGAGGCAGAAGAACCCTGTGGGAAACTCTATATGGAGACAGAGTTACGACAGGCAACCGTGGGGGCCACAAGGGGATGTGTTTGCTGTTGTGAGCTCGTGGAGGGATAAATATGGGCACAACCTATTCTAACTATGCAGCTGAAAGAAACTTTTTCATACCACAAGTGACATGTTAGCTTTCCATGTTATGGCCAAGGTCGGAAACATTATCAAGGTTCCTAAAATGGCACGCCACTCTCACTTGTTCTCCCTCTGTAAATGAGACACAAAGGAGACTGCTTACTCGCTAGCAAGGATTCTGGCTTCCTTCAGTTGAGGATAGCTGCCTTTATACATTGGGTAACAATATCCAAACGACCATCCAGGGCACAGATGAAGCCAGCTGCGTACAGTATACATAATTGTGTACTGTATCAGAATACTGAAGATACTATTCCTGGTAACCTTGCCTTATGGGACAGACCTAGCATTTCAAATGTCTCAGTGATAGTCCACGACCAACTGACACTTGTGTTCTATGTGGCTTGAACCAGTAGAGAACAGTTTTGGACACACCATCAACTACCATTAGTCACTGAAGCAATAATTCATGATTAATTGTATCAAAATTCCTCCGTGACCACAATGGCCAATTGACCTCAATTTAAAAATCATTTCTAAATCTGAAAAATATAGGGTCAATTATAAAAGAAAGACCTAAATGAACATCCGAAGTCGTTGGTGCAAGTGTGTGTCAAGAACTGAGAGCTCCTACTTCCTCAGGAAAGTAAGATAGAAACAGGTAATTTATTGCTGAGAGATCCAGAATGTTTGAGGATCCTCTCACAAGTATGATGCCCAGAAATATGCTAGATTCTCAAGAGTTGCTCCCATTTGCTATCAAGTACAGTGCCATAATTGTGCTCAATTGCTCCTTTAATTGTCCCAATGTTTCACTTTTTTTACTGCTGTCAGTTGTTGAACAGAGGGTTGCACGCTTGTCTGTTTTCAGTGGGCTGTCAGTAGCTGAATCATTGAAAGCATGAAGGGCACGTCTACACTTAAAATGCTGCAGCGAAGACGCTAGTACACCAACAAGAGAACTTCTCCCGTCGGCATAGTTAATCCACCTCTCCCAGAGGCAGTAGCTATGTCAATGAGAGAAGCCCTCCCATCGACATGGCGCTGTCACCACTGGCAGATTAGGATGGATCCCTGAGTGACCTTAGTCCTTAGTTCTACCAATGTAAGTTTTTAACCCCACACTTGATATTTCATGAGTCACATTTACAGCCATGTTGGCCACTGTCCAAGTCTCTTGTTTCGATTTCCCTCATGTATGGTTCAAGAAGAAAAATGTTAACTCTGGCATATTTTTAAGAACATTATACTTAACTCTATTATGCATATCTTTCCTCATGTTGTTGTTTAGATATGACAGCTCTGATGCTTGGACAGGTTTGAGATCACTCCTTTATCTTGAACCTATTGAATCTTTTCACTGGTTGTACGGTGTGCTGAGACTACTTCAGCCATATTTCCATGGGGAGAATTCTAGAAGGGAAGATTTACTAGCGTAGGCACTCAACTTTATATTCATTTGGTAGGTTTTTTGGTGCATTTGCATTACAGGTACAGATATCTCTAATCATTCCATCTTCTCTAACCAACTTGAATGTATATCTACAAACAAGACACTCTTTTTGCCAAGCGGGCAGCATTTGCACCCTATAGTGTTGCCAAGCAACACTGAGCAATTAGTATGATCTACATTTTCACACTTCTGTCCATTATTTCACAGTTTTACTCACACTTGTATCTCCGAGCTGCTAGATTATGCAGGTGTTGACTATATTTTGTATAAAGATGTAGTCGATGACTTGGCAGGTTCTCCAAATAAACAAGTAGTTTGGCCCGTGCCAAGTAGCTTTCATTTTCACAAAAAGTAAAGGGCAGAAATATGATGAGCGCATTTTGTTTTAATTATTCATGTCAGTTTTTGTTGAATGGTGTTCTGGCACTTGAAGAATGTTATATGTGCTGAGGATTGAACGGGAAACTGGTGCTTAGCTTGAAGCACTCTAAGCCTTATGCGTGCTCTGGCACTGAAATAGTTACGTGTTGGGGTCTGAATGAGAGGTAAGCATAGCACCTTCTATCTGCCATTCCCTATGCCTGTGCCAGGGTATGAAAGGTTGAAAGTTTGGTGCCACTGCTGTTTTTGCTCTCCCAGTTTATGTAGCTGGAAGTCTTTCAGCCTCTGTTGCCTTAGTTTACCCACTTCTGCTCCCAAGTTTCCTTCTTTACTTTCCCCAGCTAGAGCTCTAAGGGCTGGCTCCCATGTGTACATGAAATTGAAGCCTAGTTGTCTGTCCATGCTGGCAGTATCTTTTATTTCCCCTCCCCAGATACTGTCCTTTCTTATGAATGAATGTCAGGAAATTAAGGCTGTCATGGAAATCCTGGAAATCATGGATCTGATTTTTCCATCTTGGTTCTTTAGCCTCAAGCCTCTCTAAAATACTTTGCCATGGCAGAAGATGGGGTAGTATGCTTGGTGGATGGTTCTTAAGAAAGATCAAGAAAATGTGGATTTGTGAAACCAAGTCATTTCTCAGAGACATCCTGAAAAAAACAATATTTTTTTGGGGGGGTGGGGGGCATTCTAAATTTTCACTGTCTAGTAACAAAAAATCAGCTTGGACCATTCACTTCAAACAAAGAAACAATTATACTCTAGCTATTGTCTAAGCATGAGAATGTGTTAAAATTTGTAAAAAAAATTTAAAAAAACACAATTGGAGATGAGTTCAAATCAGACTTTATAATACACCTGGGGCTAAACTCTGTATTCTCTTACACAGCATAAATCTGTAGTAATTCTCAATCGCAGAGAAGAAACTCTTGCTTTAGGCTCTCAGTTCCACCCAAGTAATGTGGTCCCATTTGCAGACATAACAACTGACTTTCTGCTGAAGAATTCACTCAGAATTCCAGAGTGAAGAATTCATACTCTTACCCATGCCAGGTGTGTATATTTGAATTTCCTTACCCCAAGCAGCTAGACAAGATTTGGAATGTCTTGAATATTCTTGTTTGTGGTTTGTTACCCCACTCCTGGAGTTGTAAAACTCCACCTTTTCTGCCTTTACAGCGAATGTTATAGAATTCCTGCAAAAACAGCACTGCTTTCTAAAGGACAGGTGATAGTGTAATACTCCATGTCTGAGGTGATGGCTGGATTTACATGCAGTTGTAGGGGACAAGTATATCTGTATAGACACAGTTATAACGAATAAGGCTCATATAATGCTAGCAAGGTGCAAGAATTAGAATTTGTGCCATGACAATAAATGAGAGGAAGGTCTGTTCTATTTATCCATTTTTTTTCTCCTCCTCCACTCCAGCTGAGATGGAAATTGCCTTTTCTTTTTCAGTATTCTCTTTATTCAGTTATTTTTAGGTTCATTAAATAGGCCTTTGTGGAATATGACAGATCCATATGTTCATAAAAAGATGCAATTCCTCTGACAAGCGCTCTCTAGTTTACAAGTACTGCGCCTATTTGCTTTCGAAGCATGGGTGAACACTCTGGAAGTAAACTCACAGCCTGAGTCAACAAGATGCGTGTGCTCAGCCATGTGCCTGTGAGACAACCTGAGTCCCAACATCCCATAGTAGATTGCAGAGCTGCTGTGGACTAGTGGATCTGCCCAAATCATGGATGCATTATGGAAGTCCCAGCCCACACCATCTCATTTCCACACCGCTTTGTTCTCCAGCAGAATGGGCTGTTTTGGACCACAGATGCACAGCATGCAGAGGGCTGCAGTGTCTTTCTGCAGCCGAGCACCCACTGGTGAGCAGCAGGGATTCCTTGACATTTTGGCCCGGACACACTCCTGGACAAGGATAGAACTTTAAGCTACCTTTAAAACCATGTCTAATGCATTTTAGCAGCCACAGACCATCCATCTGTTGTTTGCATTCCATTTGGATGCTTACCTGGGGCCAGATTCTGTTCCTTTAGAAGTCAGTGGAGTCTTGCCATTAACTGAAATGGGAATAGGATTTAACTGTTGAGCGTTTTGTTTACCCCTTGCTCTACCCGTTCATACTTTATTTGTTAATTAACAAACTGATCTTCTGAAATATTGAAATAACTACCTCTTTGTGAATGTTGCCAGGTGTGTTTAAGAAAAAAAAATAATGATGCAATGGATACTGCATTTCTTTTAAAAGAAATAATATCCTTCAGATCTTGGTTTTAATTACCACTTTGTCATCCACTGTTTGTTCCGAAGCTTAGATAACTTTGTTACAAAAAGTGCAATCCCAGAATGTCTGACCCAATGTAAATAGAACTGCATAAATGTGGGCATCACATCAATTGTTAAAAAAGAAATCAAGCAATTATTCATATTATATTGCTTTCTCTGAAATGTGGTGAAATATTTCTTTGTTAGCAAAGGCACGAATCAGCCCAGATATTCCTTATTGACACAGTGAATACATGAAATATTTAAAAAATATTTTAGTAAGGTACCACTTTAAACTAGCAGAATTTATACCTTGGATTACTTAAATGCTTTTTATGTATTGTATATTTTAAGCTTCTGCTTGGCTCTGACCTGCTGCTGCTACTACACTTTCAGGATCTGTGATAGCACACTATGCTACTATGGAGAGGATTAGGCTGTAGTCATTTTGACGCAGTATAACAAAGTGAAATCTCAGAGTCCAGTGCATAATTTAGAGAATATCTTCAGGAGGATTCCTAGAATGACTTAAGTCAGGGGCTGTCAAGCAATTAAAAATTAATTGCGTGATCGAACAATAATAGATTCACAGATATTTAAATAAATGGTAATGTTTTTTACCTTTTCAAATATATTGATTTCAGTTGCACAGAATACAAAGGGCTCACTTTATAATTAATTTTGTTTACCAGTACCTGCAATGTAAAAAAACAAAAACAAAAAAGTATTTTTCAATTCACCTAATACAAGTCCTGCAGTACAATCTCTCTATCATGGAAATTGAACTTATAAATGTAGAATTATGTAAAAAAAAACCACCTGCATTCAAAAATAAAAGTCTAACATTTTAGAGCCTGCAAGTCCACTCATTCCTACTTCTTGTTCAGCCAGTCGCTCAGACAAACAAGTTTGGTTATAATTTGCAGGAGATAATACTGCCCGCTTCTTGTTTACAATGTCACCTGAAAGTGAGAACAGGCCTTTGCATAGCACTTTTGTAGCCGGGATTGCAAGGTATTTACATGCCAGATATGCCCCTTGCAAGGTATTTATGTGCCAGACATTCCCCTTCATGCTTCAACCACCATTCCAGAGGCTATGCATCCATGCTGATGACGGGTTCTGCTTGATGATAATCCAAAGCAGAGCAGACCAACGCATGTTCATTTTCATTATGTGAGTCAGATGCCACCAGCGGAAGATTTTTTTTTTCTTTCTACTGTTTTGGTGGTTCGACTTCTGTAGTTTTCACATCAGTGTTGCTTTTAAGACTTCTGAAAGCATGCTCCACACTTCATCCCTTTCAGATTTTGGAAGGCACTTCAGATTCTTAAACCTTGGGTCAAGTGCTGTCATTATCTTTAGAAATCTCACATTGGTACATTCTTCGCATTTTGTCAGATCTGTAGTGACAGTGTTCATAAATGGAACAACATGTGCTGGGCCATCATCCGAGACTGCTATAACATGAAATATATGGCAGAATGTGCATAAAACAGAGCAGGGGACATTCAATTCTCTCCCAAAGAATTGAGTCACAAATTTAATTGACACACTATCTTTTTTTTTAAATGAACATCATCAGCGTGGAAGCATGGCCTCTGGAATGGTGGTTAAAGCATGAAGGGGCATACGAATGTTTAGCATATCCATCACATAGACACCTGGCAACATCGCCTACAAAAGTGCCATGCCTGTTCTCACTTTCTGGTGACATTGTAAACAAGAAGCAGTCAGTAGTATCTTCTGTAAATGTGAACAAATTTGTCTTAGCGATTGGCTGAAAAAGAAGTAGGACTGAGTGGACTTGTAGGCTCTAAAGTTTTACACTGTTTTGTTTTTGAGCACAGTTATATAACTAAAAAAAAATCTACATTTGTAAGTTATGCTTTCACGATAAAGTAAAAGTATGTGTATGAGGTGAATTGAAAAATACTATTTCTTTGGTTTATCATTTTTACAGTGCAAATATTTGTAATTAATATTATATAGTGAGCACTGTACAATTTATATTCTGTGTTGTAATAGAAATCAATATTTGAAAATGTAGAAAAATATTTAATTTCAATTGGTATTCTATTTAACAGTGCGATTAATCATTAATTTTTTAATTGCTGTTTATTTTTTTGAGTTAATTGCATGAGTTAACTGTGATTAATTGACAGGCCTAATAAATACGCATTTTGGTTCAGATTGTTGAGTCTGGCATTAAAGGAGGCGTACTACATATATACTTGTATTTAAAACTTGCTTGGTAATATAAACTATGTTGTCCAGATAGCATAGTGCTGTAGCTAATGTTTAGGTAGCTTCATAATTTCTCATGAGAAACAAGTAAATATATTTCAAAGACTACTTTTCATCCTAAGTATCTATTATATACTCATTTTGTGAAATGCAGGATTAACAGAAATGTGTGTTTTTGTTTTTTAAATTTAATTTATTTTTATTTAAATGCTAATCTATTTAATTTCAAATTGACAATAAACATTATAAGAAATTTGATATATTCTATAAAAACAACAAGGAGTCCGGTGGCACCTTCAGGACTAACAGATTTATTTGAGCATAAGCTTTCGTGGGTAAAAAACTACTTCTTCAGATGCAAGGCGCCACTGGGCTCTTTGTTGTTTTGGTGGATACAGACTAACACGGTTACCCCTGATATTTGACACCTTGCTATAGTCTATTAAATTTAATTTTAAAAGCAAGCAGTGCATGTTTGCTGCCAAACTTTTAAAGAAAGTCAAACCACTGAGCTGATGGCCAAGCATCTGAAATCGAGTTTTTTGAAGTGCTAAACCAGCTTTTGACAGAAGTAACTTCTTCAGGTAACGAGAATATTTTCTTTGTTTCAGTTTATTCAACTAGCTCAGTTCAATGGTTAGTTCATTTAAAGTTAAGAAACCAACCGAGAGTCAAAAATGCTGGAAAGCTTTTTTATTTCTTCCAATTAATAAAAAATTGGTGTAAGAGAAGGAGATCTACTTGTTCTAAAAATCTTGAATGACAATGGTGACTTTGAATTATTATTCTAATTCTATCTAATGTGTAGGTATATAAATGTGAGGAATTGGGGACTTCATTTAGAGTTCTCTTAAGTGAATCAAACTTGGGACTCTAGTTGGTTTCTAAATCAAATTTGGCTTTTAATTCCTAGTGGAAAGCATGGCACCATTTTAATATAAATCACATAGAATATCAGGGTTGGAAGGGGCCTCATGAGGTCATCTAGTACAACTCCCTGCTCAAAGCAGGACCAATCCCCAATTGAATCATCCAACAGCTTTTTGCCCCATATCCCTAAATGACCCCCCTCAAGAATTGAGCTCACACCGCTGGGTTTAGCAGGCTAATGCTCAAACCACTGAGCTATTTCCTCCTCCCATCTTGATCTAAAGCTTCCTGCATTCTTTTGTTATTGCTCTAAAACTGACTTGCAAAACATATTGGAGCATTATTCCAAATTAAGGATTCTGAGAAATAATCAGAAGATATTTTACCAAGTCAGTGAGTGATTACAGCTATCTTACTATTAAACCGTAACAAAAGGTTATGGGAAGAGATGGTCAGGACACCTTTGATGGAACCCTTTTCTGTCTGAGAATGTGGTTCTGTTGAAATTGAAAAGTTGAAAATTCATGTCAGTTTTGCCAAAATTGAGTTTTGGAGGAAAAATTAGATCCTTGTTAGATTAGTAAACAAGACTCACCATAGCAAAATTTAGAGATTCCACATTTGGATGCATCTCTGAAACCTATGAAGGACCATATCAAGTCATGTGACTCTGATCACCATGGAGTGTCCCTCCACCACTATATGGTGTTGGTCTATCTCCACAAGAAAACAGTAGTTTACTTTGATGCCTTCCTCCAGCTTTTCTTATGATGGACAGTTCTCCACTCTGTCATCTTCAGGAAGCTGCCTGGTATCTCCACTGTCCCTCGGAAAACCTGTGTGGACCTTCAAAGGACAGGTGGACAATATATACATATAGCCTTTCTGTATATATCCCAGCGGGAATCAGCACAGACTCATTTCTTCTCACTAACTGCTTTGAGAGAGTGCCCACAATGCTCCTTCTGAGAAAATTAATGAAAAAAGGTATTAGCTAAGCCAGTCAGGTAACCAAAATCAATACCATGTGATTTATGTGACCCATAATAAACTGTACCAACATCTTTAAAGTATTGCAAGAAGTTATTGCAGAATTTGTAAAGTCAAACTAATAGCAGTACATTTAAAAATTGCACATTTTAATTTTAACAAATTAGACTTCTAAACTGACTTCCTTTTCATGGATACTTAAGTGTGAAATCAGGTATATTTTGACTCCAAGGAAACATGGCTATGAATCACTTGCCCAGCTGCAGAAATGTAACTTAGTTATCCTAGTGATCCACAAATATATATAATTTGTGTGTTCTGTCTGTGCTTGTTTTTTCTGGAAGTGTTTGTTTGGGGAATGGTTAAGGTTTCTGATTTACATTGAATGAAACACTGTGAGAAAAGTATATTTTGGTCTCCTATAATATAAATTGTTTGTGTGCTTTTCTTGTGGCTGAAGGTCATGGTGGAGTGTTACTTTTTTAAGCAGTTATGATATGCTCTGCCTTTTTAAAGTACCACTGTCCGAACCCTTGAAAGTTTCTTGCCAATAGATTGAACAGAAGTATGAGGTGGTTTAAATAACAAACTTTTTTCCTAGGAATTTTTTTTGGAGTATCATCTCGACTGCATGTAGTTCTTTAATAAAGTCTCACAAGGGTTCCCTCTCGTGTAGAAGTGCCTGGCAATCAAAGTTGGTTTTGTTTGCTATTTTCTTTCACTCTGTTCATTTTTCATAGGGACTGGCCTCATTCAGGGACAGAGTTTTACAATGAGATGTGTTTTTCTGAGAAGACTGAAGGATATTGAAGTGCTTGACTGCTTTTATATTTGTGGGGGGGGGCATAAACAAGGTGGTGGCTAGATCTCTATAGATGTCTGTGTTGATCAGAAGGTTTTTTACAAAGAGGATTTTTTAAGGAAAACCCCCATGGTTGTCCTGGATCAAGTGACTTGGGCTTGAATGTGTTCAGGCTATAAAATGCTCGATCCTGAATATCTACACTGCAATTTTATAGCCTTGCAAGCCCATGTCAGCTGATATTGGTCAGCCATGGGTGTTTTACCTTAAGATTACATAACTAGGATAACTATGTTACTATAATATATGCAGTCATTCACTGAGGGCAGTAAAATGTTGACACATTGGCAGAATTTCACTGATTTGTCAGACTTGTATAAATATTCCTAAGAAATTCTAAGTTTTGACCCTATACAGTATTGTCTAATGTAGCAATTTACCAATGTGACTTAGGTAGTAGCTGCACCTGCTGAAGAAGAGACAAAGGGACATTGTCCATACCCCATGTCCCTTCATGCCCTCTCTCTTTCTTGCTTATATTTCTGTTTTTCTCTTTTTTTTTTTTTTTTTCTCTGAGAGCTGTTTTCCCTTGGTTTCTCTCCTTCTCCTGCTTAGTTACTCCCATTGCCAGAAGGCTATGTACTTCTGAGGGCAGGGTGTGCATTGATGGTTCAAGAGGAGCAAGTCACATGTGCAGTCAAGATAAACAGGGTGCCATGAGAGTGGAGAAGTGAAGTTTCCAACATCTCTGTGAGCTTGGACCTCTGTAAATGTCGCTTCATTGGGGGATTCTTCAGGAGCAAAGAGAGAAGAGGTTCAAGGAGCCTCTTGCCACTTTGCACAGCCTATGTGCTCTTTCAGTTGCAAGTAACAGGTGTAGATTTGAGGCTTAATATTGCCCTTTGTGTTTGTCAGATCTATGGCCATGTCTACACTGCTGGCTGGATAGGCAGGTAGAGATCGATCTATTGGGGATCGATTTATCACTTCTCATCAAGATGCGATAAATCGATTCCCAGAGGCACTCCCGTCGACTCCAGAACGCCAAAAGGCACAAGGCAGAGTCGACGGGGGAGCCCACTGTCGACCGCTGCCGCTGTGAGGGTGGCAGGTAAGTCAACCTAGGATGTGTCGACTTCAGCTACACTATTCACATAGCTGAAGTTATGTATCTTAGGTTGACCCTCCCCGCTAGTGTAGATAGGCCTATGTTGCTGTTTCATATTTATATTGCGTTAGTGCCCAAATGCTCTCAACAGGATTCACTGTGTTGGGCATTTAACTAAATGGGAACATTTAGTTAAATTCTGGTTCCACTGGAGTTAAATAGAAGTTTTGCCACTGACTTGCCATTAGAACATCAGAATGACCATACTGGTCATATCTTTTTTTTTGAGATGAGGTGACCAGAACTGCCTGCAATGTTCAAGATGTGGGCATACCATAGATGTGTATAGAAAATATCATAATGTCACTATCTTAACTATCCCTTTCCTGATGGTTCCTAACATAGTTAGCTTTTTTTGACTGCTGCTACACATTAAGCAACTGTTTTCAGAGAACTATCCATGATGACTCCAAGATCTTTCTTGAGTATTAATAGCTAATATAGACCTGATCATTTTGTATGTATAGTTGGGATTATTTTTTCCAATGTGCATTAGTTTTGCATTTATCAACATTGGATTTCATCTGCCATTTTGTTGTCCAGTCACCCAGTTTGGTGAGATCCCTTTGTAACTCTTTGCAGTCACCTTTGGACCTAACTACAGTATTTTGAGTAATTTTGTATACTCTGCAAACTTTGCCATCTCACTGTTTTCATCTTTTTCCAGCTCATTTATGAATATGTTGAATGGTACAGATCCTTAGGGACATTCTTCCCCTTCTCCCTCCCGCCTCACCTCCGTTTATCTGTGAAAACTATTTCCATTGTGAAAACTATTCCTACCCTTTCCTGTCTTCAGCCCAACAGTGATCCATGAAAGTATCTTCCTTTCTATTCCCTGACAGCTTACTTTGTTTAAGAGCCTTTGATCTCTGTCGTGAAGAGAGGTGAGCATGGATCTGGCTGGGCAGTGGTTTCTGTAGCCCCATGTTTGGCATACATGGCTAGCATTTAACCCTGCTTCTTTCAGTGTATAGTTCTCTGTACATGCCCTTGGGTTTACTTTGTGTCTCAGTCTGACTGAGGAAAAGACTCTCTAGACATTTCCTTACCAGACATCAGAAACTAGCGTATTTAACATGACTGTTTATTTCTCACATACAATTGTCTGCTGAAAGTTCAGATTCCAAACAAAGCTAAAGTACTAGAGGAGTGGCCCAGAAATAATGATGGACATTCCTCCCTTCCTTGTTCTTAGATTTTTCATGACTGATGCAATCACAAATAGCCCAGTAATACTATATGTTGGATTAGTGTATGTGTTGGTATTTTGCAGTTAGAGGTTGCTGCACTTCACGGAATGCCTCCGAGTGAAATGAAAGGGATATCACAAGCTTACTCTTCAGCTGTGACACATACCACCTCAGCTGTGGTGTGCCTCAGTGGTAAAACAACAGTGTGTGACATACTTTCAGTACACCCAGAGGCATGTTGCATATCATGAACTGCTGGGATTGTCTCTCATATTCTTTATGAGCAATTTCCATTTTTCTGTTTCCTCATGTAATACATCTGGAATCTCACCTCTTGAGCTCATGAAATGATGAGTAACTCCACTGGGCTAGATAGTTACCCTGATATAAAACTGGTATGAGTGGGAAGAGAATCTGGCCCATAGCATTTTGAAGCAGTTACATTAAAAATCTTCTTTATTTCATTTATTGCTCTGAATTGTACTTTTATTGTTAATGAAACTGCATACAGGTAGTGGACCAAATTCTGTCATGGAGGTGCACAAAATGGTAAAGTTTAAGATCACATAAGTAAATTAGTTACTTTCAAAGGTGTAAATCCAACTTAGCACTGAGCAGTATAGAACATACAAAATCAGACTTCAGAGGATGTCGTCCCCAGGCACAGTATGTGTGTGTGTGTGTGTGTGTGTGTGGTGGTAGGTCAACGGTCACACAGATCAGTAAGGCAGCCATTGAAGGCCAGCCTTGGACCCATTGGAGTAGTTTGGCATCTGATCCTGCACAGTTGAAATCAATGAGAGTTCTGCTGTTAACATCAGTGGGAGCAGGAGCAGGCCTAGAGAGTCCAGTTTTGAGATACATAGTTTGTCGCTCATTGTTGTCCCAGGGTTTAACACATCACAGATACTAAACAGGAGGCGCTGACTAAAGTCTGTGCTGACTTGCTGCTCATTCAACTTCATTGGACTCTGCACAATTTTGGCAAAGGTGGTGAAAGTGTAATTAATTCACTAGTCTATATGCCTAAAAATTCCCTAGAGACTAATGTAACATCATCGTGATTAATGTTGGACAGAGAAATTTACTACTCAGCGGGTTGGTCTAACAAATCTTTATGAAGGCAAAAATCTACTAAATAGTGATCAGTTATTTAACAAGTGGGAAGCTTATCAGAACAATACCTCACAGTCCCATCCAGTACTGGACAATTCACAGCTTCCCTTTGTTTAGACTGATTTGTAAAAAACCTTTTCATGTTTATGCATTAGTTTCTTCTCTTCCTGTTAATTCTCCTCCCCATCAGTACATATTTAGTGCGAGTTCAAACCTATCTGTTATAGTCCTAACAAACACGATTCTTTTGCGTCTTTCTTACATGTATGCAGTTCTATTTATGCTTACATTGTTAAACGTTCTCAAACTCTTAAAAATAACATCAGGCTTTTATCAGGCCTAAAATATGCCTTCACTCTCAACAATGAGGAATATAGTTAGCTGTAGGTATGCTTTTAACTGCTAGTCTTTAATCTAAAATATGTTGCAATGGTAAAGTAAGTGGTGGAAGGAGATAACATATGCATGAGACAGCTCATATTTACAAACTACTCAAAATAATAAACCGTTTTTAAAAATAATAAACAACTTATGCAGGAAAATGGTCCCAAATCCATTAAATGTTAATTGACCATAAAGCCATTTTAAATATGCTATTATGTATGCTATGAAAGCTGCATTCTTCTATGAGAATAGATAAGTCATGTGACTGTACATCAAGCCAATTATTTGTCTCATTGATTAAAGTTAATTTTCTCTAAAGTCTCAAATCTATCCAATTATTTACTTTTGATGCAGAATGGTTGATCCGTATTACAACAATTATCAAATGCAGAGAGCTGTGTTGATATAATGATAGTGTTGAGCTAAATTGTCCCCGGAGCCTGCCAGAGCCCTGGGTTAGCAGCAGGGCACTGACGGCTATTTAAAGGGCTGGGGCGGTAGAGACATTGGGTGCCCTGGGCCCTTTAAATAGCCGCTGGAGCCCCGCTGCCGCTATCCTAGGGCTTCAGTACGAGGGGCTCTGGTGGCAATTTAAAGAGCCTGGGGCTCCCAACAGTGGCTGGAGCCCCAGGCCCTTTAAATTGCAACCAGGGGAAGCCAGGCTGCCCCAGTACGGTGCACTGGCTCTTACCGGTACACCATATTGGGGCATACCATCTTACTTTCACCTCTGCATCCTAGTACACAGGTGTGGACTAATATATATGCAATGTGTACACTTTCAAGGAGGTCACATCACCTGTTCAAATCTACTCATTTGTACGCATTTTTATTGTGTGATTTTAAGTTGGTCAATGACATATACAAAATTGCCACTGAGTGGACATTTGTGCTTGAGAGAAGGTGAGGATGCAAGGATTTTTTTAAACTGAGAGAGGAGTTTCCAAAGTATTTTTTCACCCCTCTCTCTTCTCTTACACACACCCAGGTTCCTGACTTGTAAAAGAGAGAGGGATTGCGGACTTCTTGGCTGATGGTATGCTGCAGATAGGGTGACCCGATGTCCCGATTTTATAGGAACAGTCCTGATTTTGGGGTATTTTTCTTATATAAGCTCCTATCCCCCCAACTCTGTCCCAATTTTTCACACTTGCTGTCTGGTCACTCTAGCTGGAGAGGGCTTCTTCAGCTGAGAAGGTGCAGTGTTGTAAGCTGGTGAAGTTCTCTGCAGCTAAGATGGAGTTGTGAGCTTGTTACAAGGGGATGACTATTTAGCAGCTGGAAATGGTGAGAAAAGGAGGGACAGTCTAGGAAGGCTTGTGCAGCTGCAAAGTAGGGTGCTGGTGTGATTGTTATGGGAGGCTCTGGGAAGTAGGGTTTTGAGGACTTTCTAAGGTATGATGAGCAGAATCCAGGACCATTTCTGTAGCTTGAGGGGAAGGGAGGGTCATGAATTTGTTGAGTGCCTGTTTAAGGATTTAGAAACTAAGGAGTTGGGAACTATTATTTAACAGGGTAGTCATGCCACTTCTCATTCAGTCACATTTTGAAAGTTCTAGGGCACATTGTTCCATGGTTCTGAATTCCTTTTAGAACATGCAGAGACAGATCCTCTGCTGATATAAATCAGTATAGTTCAGTTGAGATCAACGAAGTGACACAACTTGAAGCTGCCAAAACTTGCTGGACCCCTTCCATGCTTTTACTTATTTCCTTTTGGTTTAGTTGTTGGAAAATTCCTTTTCAGAGAAAATTAGGTACAGCTGTACTTAATCTACCATTCAAATATATTGAATCAGGATTGTATTGGACTTTTTTTAGTTGCCATCTATTATGATGATACACAAACGATAGAGCAATTTGTTACATGTATCTTTATATATTTAAAAACACTCCCATACATACATGCATACATACATGACTCTGTGTGTGTGTATATAGAAAACAAATATTGACTGGCTGAGAAGGAATTTGTGGTAAATATTACCCCAAAGGAGAAATTAGGCATTATATGACAATGTAGGGAACTAAAGCTGAAGTCTGAAGGTAGTATATTAACATAAAGAGAACTATTTTTCACCAAAACGTAATACATTTTGCTACTTCTCTCCATGGTGCATTTAAGACTTTTCAACCTATGAGGAGAAATTTTGTTATAACACAGAAATATGTGTGAAAGTGAATCATGGAGATCGTCTGTAGCCTCAAAAAGCCAGATTCTGATGTCACTGCACTGATACCTGCATTTCAAGTTTTTGTGTGTGTGTTTGCAATCATTTAGCGAATCTTGGAATATATTAATGTCACTGATTTTATGCACATCTGATGGGAAATACTTGGTGCTTTAGAAGGAGACTGTAAACTTGTCAATAGCAAGTTATTCTAGTATAGAAGACTGAATTATGGGACAAAACATTTTATATTTGAAGTGTCTTAAAATCTTCTTGAATGCAGGAATCTGCATCTACTATTTCAAAATCTTTTGAAAGGGGACAATAAGGCCCTTTTAAAAAAATTTCCCTCCAAGTTTTTCCCTCACTTCCCAGTCAAACTGTTATATAGCTATGTCCCTAAAAATGTGGCTTTAGACTAGAATGTCTGCCTTGCCCTCAGTGTTGTACCACAAATGTAAAGGCAACAAATTTAAAATTGTACCTATATTAGATTAAAAATTTCCTTTTGACCCACATCTTCTATTGGTATGTATTTCTAGTCATATCTAAGGTTACTCAATGTGTTCCTTTTCAGAATATAACTGCATGAAATGTAAAAATCACAGTTTTCGGTAATACAGTCAGTTAATTAGGCTCCCCTTTGAATGTTGGACGGTGGTTGATTTATTGTGTGCTTTGAATTCTTTTGTTAAACATGCTGTAGACAGGTCAGTAGGGATTTCCAGTTACCAGCCTGGTGATGTTTTACTAGTTCCGGAATGCTGCCAGGTAGTAGCGAGAGACCTGCACTCCTCAGCTTTCAGTGTTTTAATGCTGGGCTTAGCAAAACCTGTCTATTCAAATTCCCTGAGCCGGAATGTGTCTCAACCTGTGTGCGAGCACAAGAGTGGAAGAATAGAAGGCACCTTCCATCTCTTTGCCATCGACCAGGGACCAGCCACTGTGTTGTACATGTATTCATATATTCTCCAAAGCTGGGTGAAGGGGAGGAGGGGGAAGAGGTGGTCCTGCCTCCTTACACTCTGGCCAGGGTTGGTGTGTGGAGGAACACATGCTGTACTGCTGCATAGGCTCTCCCACTTCATATGTTCCCCACCTGCCCCTCATGGAATTCAAGTTAAGTCAACCAGGCTGCCTCCATGGACTCATGCTTTTGTGTAGCTCTTACATCAAATCCCTCATTGGCTGTTACTTAAAGGCCATAATCTAGTCTTCCAGCTGTTGCTATAGACAATACATTTCCCATCATCCCTCAGGTTATACATACTCCTCTAGTTTTGCAAACACAGCATCTTTCCTACTGCAGCTACCCCACCACCACCAAGTGTGAGGACCAAATGATGTGCTCTCATCCCATCGATGTCTGTGCGGTTGCATAAGTGTAAAATCAGCATCAGATTTGTCTCTATTTTATTTACTAATCGTATCACACTGCCAGATTTTCTCTGTTCTTCTAGCCATCAGCCTCTTCCATTGCAGCTTACACCTGTCTGCAAGCAAAGACTAGTACTGGCACAGCATGTATGGATCAGTGGAGGGTTCTGTAAGCATGGCATAGCCAATGGATTCCTGACACATCCAGCCATCTGCGGCTTATGATTGGAGTCTCATTAAGCTGCAAGGTACGCTATCGCAATGCCCTCATCTCAGTAACTTTTGTTATTAATGTATACATGTCTCTGAAGTTTGAATAGTGTTACATCCATCAAATATTAACTTCAACTCTTATTATGAGTATATCTTGTAGATTTCTGATTTTTCATTTGATGTGTCGATATTAGACATGTTTTTTGAATACTCTAAAAGCCCCTTGAAATCACATCTTATGGGGTCTGACGGTTTCTTAAGAGACCTCTCTTCTTCTGAAACAAGTGAAGTCTATGTAGCACTATGGATTATGGATCAGATTGATAGGCCATGATGATCATGCACAGAATGTTGGGAGTGGGGAGATTCATGTGTTTCTGTAGAGGTTTGACCAAACCAGTTGCACACTAGAAGTCAATGGAAATTCCACTTGCTGTAAAAGGGCTTTGTAGCTGACCCTAAATGAAGACTTAGCACCTTTTTCCATTAAAATTAGCGAAATCATAAGGTGCCCAGTACTTCTGAAAATCAGGCCACTTTCTAGGCTCCTAAATATATCCATAGTGAAGTTACCCAGTTTTACATGTCCAAGTTTGAAAATGTTAGTTCTTTTCACTATAAAAGAAAATAAGAAGCTGTTACCAAGAAAATTGCAATACATTGAAAAAAATGTGTAGTTGAGCCCTCTGGATTACAGATGAACAAGAAATTGTCTTGAGCATACCTAGACAATTTTGACATTTCATATTTGCATGAAGTTTCTTGCAAAGATAACCAATAATTGAAGGTTATTGTGTCTGGATAGTAACTTTATATTCTAGAAGAAGGCTTGTAAGGAATCACATACAGAAAGCTCAGTCATTAGCTATACCTTACTGCAAACAGGCAGCAGTGTTGAGAGAACCCAGTACCTTGGCTTAAAAAACAAAGGTTACTGTATATACATAGTTGAAATAAAGATGAACCTCTATTAACTGTAAATAGCATTAAACTTCTTACAGTAATTGTTTTAACACAGAAAAGGCTGGCCACTTCTGTTTCTTAAACTGGTTTCACATACCCAGCTAGTCTCTGCAGGGGGTGGATGCTGCTAATCTGTTGCCTAAAAACATTAGTCCTATTTTTGTTCTGTTTAATTTTAAAATGTATGACTATGGGAACACTTAATAGTATTTTGACCATTTGTTGTCAATTTATTAGTTATGTCGGTGAGGAAATCACTGAAGTCAGTGGGGCGACATGATTGTAACAGAGCGCAGAATTTGGCCAATTATTACCAATTCAGCAGTATTTAATCTGCAAATTTTCAGGTCAAGGATTCTGTCTATTGTTTTTTGTACAACACCAAATCAGTAACAAATAATTAGCGTCACTAGAGAATGGCTTAGGACTTGATCCTGCAAACTCTTATGCATAATTTTACTCACAGGGCTGCAATAGGACTCTTTTTGTGTATAAAGTTATGCTTGGGCTTAAGTGTTTGCAGGATTTGGCCATCGTCTCAAAGACTCAAGATATTCTCACATTCCATCCAGCTAATATCAGGGATGCATGTACACTCACCATGACACAACCATAAATTAAGAGAGAAGAATTAAAGGTGACTCCACTCCAGCAAAATTCCTGTAGTCTTTTGAAATAAAAAGGTTTTCTTTTCTATTCTGCATTAAGGCTTCCTTCAAGTGAAAGTCAGAGCTGGCCAGAAAACAATAATTCTGTTTTGCAAAATTGCTGAGGTTTTGGTATTTTGTCCTGAGGTTCCACATCAGTACAAAGTACCAAGATCTTCTGAAATGTTTCATGAAAAATGAGAGAGAAGTATAGCCAATAGCCGAGTGTGGCTGATATATGGGATACCCAGATTCAAGTCTCTGCTCTGAATCTAAATCAGGCTATTCTGGTGTGTCTTCCCGATTGTGACCACAAATTCTATCCTGAACCTGAAAAACCTTCCAACCAAAAATGTTCTCAAAACTGATATGCTTCTGCAAAAAGTTTTTGTTTATACAAATCCAGCATTTTCTAAGGAAAAAATATTTTGAAAAATTCCCAACCAGTCTAGTGACCTTAACCTCTATGTTAAAGTATTCTGTGCAGCTGTTGAGTGGCTCAGAACTCTTATTGAGCCTGGCAACAATATTAAGGTGACATTTTAGCAATAACAAACTGCTTTAGAATAGTGTTCTCCTGTGTATGGGTAGCACTAATATACTTACATTCAACATCAGGTGAACATTTTCCTGTTTCTCCTGTCTTTTCCTTCAACAAACACACTGTATGTTGGTCACCTTCAAAACTTATCAGTGTTACCTTTGTGACTAAATAAGATTAAGTCTCAGTATTGTCGGAACTTCCCTGTAGTTGGTACATGGAATAACAGTGTTTCAAACAAACCCCACAAACCCTTCAAACTACTGTCAATGTTATTTAGTAACAAGGCCAATAGTGGCTGGGGGTTTAATGCAACCAGCATATTTGTTGTAGCGAATGCGAAGACAATCTGTGGCCTATTTTATTATTTTTTATTTATTTTGTTGAACTCCTCCCTATCCCCATCCTTTCCCCAAAAAATCTGAAGAATGTGGGGGGCGTTGGAGAGGTGGGACAGGCAGAGAAACAAAACAGACAGAAAGGTGTAGGAATGAGAGGGGAGAGGATGGAAAGGCAGAGAGGGGAAGTTCTCTCTCTCTCATTCAGCATTCTCTTTTAATTTTGTTCTCTCTAGCTCTAGCTTTCATTACGCCTGTCACTGTGGTATCTAAATACTCATCAGGTCTGCATGGAGTGTCCATAGCAGACTTCAAAGAAAATGCCGTTTTTTAGCTTTTGTGGAAGCTGGTGACAAAGCCCTAGTTGGTTTTCAAACCCATATCTTTTTCTCCACGATGGTGGTTTGAGATTCCAATAGCATGCAATAGCTGGCAGTGTTCAGTGACCTTTTCATCAAGTAGGTCCTAGTGTTTTTTTGGCATTAACATGGACTTCTCAAATTGGCATTTGAAAATCGAGTATGCTAGGGTTACCATATGTCTGGATTACCCCGGACATGTCCAGATTTTTAGTTTTTAAATAGCCATCCGAGATGACTTTGTAAAAATCTAAAAAGGTCTGGGATTTCCCTCCCAATGCAGAGTACGACGCGGCTGACAGAGTGGCCAGGCCGAATTGAGCCACTCGCATTGGGGTCTCCAGCAGCCAAGTTCTGGAGGGGGCCTGTCGGGGGCGGGGGTTTGGAGCGGGGTCGGGGCAGTCAAGGGACAGTGAGCAGGGGTTTTGAATGAGTCAGAAGTTCTGGGGGGCCCTGTCAGGGGGAAGGGGTGTGGAGAGGGGTCGAGGCAGTCAAGGGGCAGGGAGCAGAGGGGTTGGATGGGGTGGAAGTTCTGGGGGGGGGCAGTTAGGGGCAAGGAGCCAGGAAGGGGTTAGATGTGTCAGGCATTCTGGGCGGGCAGTCGGGACAGGGAGTGGTTGGATAGGTGTGGGAGTCCCGGGGATCTGTCAGGGAGCGGGGGTGTGGATAGGGGTCAGGGCAGTCAGTGGACAGGGGGTGGGATCCTAGGGGGCATTTAGGGTGGGGGGTCTCAGGAGGGGGCACTCAGCGACAAGGAGAAGGGAGGATTAGATAGGGGGTGGGGTTCTGGGGACAGTTAGGGGCAGGGGTCCCGGGAGGGGGTGATCAGGGAACAAAAAGCAGAGGGGGTAGGATAGGTTGGGAGGTCTGTGGGGGGCAGTCAGGGGGCAGGAAGTGGGAGGGAGTGGATGGGGGCGAGGATATCCCCCGCTCCTCCCATGGAGTGTCCTCTTTTTTGAAAGTTCAAATATGGTAACCCTAAGTATGCCCTTTGCCTCATTCCCAGAACATGTGCAATGGCACCAGAACTAGAAACTGCAGAAGGAGCCCTCACCAGAGAAACAAGCAGACTTCATTGGCATTTCTCTTCCCCAGTGTGAAACCAGTTGGTGTTCAAAGTATAGATGAAAGGGACATCTTTCTTCTTTTTTTCAGAAATACAGTTACAGAAACGATCAGATTGAAAACTAAATAACTGGGGGTACTGAAAATATTGATTTTAAAAATAGAAACAGGCAAAAGCTTATTTTTAAAAATATGCAGAAATCAAAATAGGTATGCATTTTTAAGAGAAAAACACAGAAGCTGAGAAACAAAACATAAATTGAATCATACCATGGCTATTTAAAAAAATTATGGAATAACTGGACCTCAGATTCAGTATGGTACATTGAAGCATGTATTTAAAATTAAGGATATGATTAATCCTATTCTTTTTTATTAGTCATGTGCTTAATGTTAGGTGTGTGCTTCAAAGTACCTTAATGACCTGGTGTGTAGGTTGTGCACGTTCTTAGACCATGAAAATCCATAATTTTCTTGATAATTTGCCCTTGTTGCCTGTTCTGTATTTCCCTTTTAATGGGCCCAATTCATCACCGTTACTCTAGTCATACCATGGTGTAACTCAGAATCATAGAAGATTAGGGTTGGAAAAGACCTCAGGAGGTCATCTAGTCCAACACTCTGCTCAAAGCAGGACCAACCACAACTAAATCATCCCATCCAGGACTTTGTCAAGCTGAGCCTTAAAAACCTCTGAGGATAGAGACAGGTTTCAGAGCAGTAGCCGTGTTAGTCTGTATCCACAAAAAGAATGAGGAGTACTTGGGGCACCTTCGAGACTAACCAATTTATTTGGGCATAAGCTTTCATGGGCTAGAACCCACTTCATGAAATGCATAGAGTGGTACGTACAGTAGGAAGATCTATACAGAGAACATGGAAAGATGGTGGTTGCCGTACAAACTCAAAGAGACTGATCAATTAAGTTGAGTTACTATCAGCAGGAGGGAAAAAAAATTGTAGTGATAATCAGGATGGCCCATTTCAAACAGTTGACAAGAAGGTATGAGTAACAGTAGGGGGAAACTTAGCATGGGGAAATAGATTTCAGTTTGTGTAATGACCCGTCTCCCAGTTTTTATTCAAGCCTAATCTGATGGTATCCAATTTGCAAATTAATTCTAGTTCAACAGTTTCTCATTGGAGTCTGTTTCTGAAGTTTTTGTTGTTGAAGAATTGCCACTTTAAGGTCTGTTGTTGACTCCTACTGCTTTTGATCAGCCAACTCCCTCAGCACCCTCAGATGTATTGCATCTAGCCCCAGGAACTTGTGCATGTCCAGCTTTTTAAAATAGAATTAACCTGTTGTTTTACCACTGAGGACTACCCACCTCCGCCCCATACTGTGCTGCCCACTGCAGCAGTCTGTGAGCTGACCTTGTCTGTGAAGACGGAGGCAAAAAAACAAGCATTGAGTACTTCAGCTTTTCCCACATCATCTGTCACTAGGTTGCCTCCCCCATTCAGTAAGGGTCCCACACTTTCCCTAACCACCAACTTTTTGTTAATATATCTGTAGAAACCCTTCTTGTTGGCCTTCGAATCCCTTGCTGGCTGCAACTCCAGTTGTGCTCCATTTGAATATCATTGTCTCTTTTTTTGTATCTTGTCTTTAAATTTCATTGTAAGCTGTTCTGGGTTTCCTATAACAACTAGTAAAGTAGCCCAAGTCTGAATGAGGCCTTTGGGTGCTACCAAAGTATTAAATAATTAACCACACAATGTATGGTGTTTAATATTAAGAGATTGCATTTGTATCCTGTCCTTAAAATCCCTCTACCTACAGCTGAAACCAGCATTTGGCCATGGGCTGCCCAGGTACTCTTATATGACCAAGTATACAGTCAGATGTTCCCTCATTGAATATTATACAACTAAACATTCTGTATGCCCAAAGAATATGCTATCAAACCGAAAAAAATTGTGATGAATAGAAGCATAGGTTACTAATTATGAGAGGCTGACTAGTACTGAAACAGAACTTCAAAAGAACTTTTTCTCCATCAGGTTGTCAGAGGAGGTGAGGTGGACTGCTGTTTGTGCACACATGAGTGCTACTCAAGAGATGAAAGATACTCCATGTGAGGCTGTAAAGTGTATATAATATAAGTGATTTGGGGTTTATGTGATATGGGCAGGGCCGGCTCCAGGCAGCAGCTGAGGGAAGCATGTGTCTGGGGAGGCATTACAGTCAATCTTTTTTTTCTTTCTTTGGCAGTTCAGGTGGCTTTTTGTTTGTTTGGGGCAGCAAAAATGGTAGAGCCGGCCCTGGATAGGAGGAACAGTAGGACAATTGTTACTGTTTTTTGTGATAATAGTCCTCTTTGTATGAATATATAGATCTTTCTTTGAAGTGATGTTCTCATTTTAAAATAAACTTATAGACATATACAGGAATAAAATACACCTTCAGAACATTCCAGTTACCTTAGATGATGTAACTTTACCTCAGTGGTTCCACTACATTAGATATTTCTATAGGCAATATAGGGAAAGTTGCAAATACTTAAAACTGTAGAAATACCATGCTTTAAAGTATGATTGATCACTGTAGGACATCCAGGAAGATACATAGGTCAGGAAAAAGCCTGCAAAACAAGCCACGTGTAGAATGTTACATGCATAGCACATAATGTCTTATATAAAAGTCATGGCTGTTTTTTAACTGAGCATTCATACAGCAATGTTTAAACTGTCAATCTGCAAGAATCCAACATTAAGGAAACTTTTTTTTCTAAAACTATTTTTTTTGTAGCTGTATCTGTAAGACAGGTGATTTATTAGACTGAGTTGTTCTGTCACAGTTGAGGGCAACTGCACCTGTATTTTCCCCTCAATGGTCCAGCAAAGGTACCCACTCTTAAGCTTCCAGATCTCCCAGCAGTTGCCTTTCTTGGGTGGAGACTTGTATCTTGAAGGATAAAAATAGTGCAGATGTTCCTATTTGGGTTGGAGAGAGGGTGGGGATTGATTAGTCATAGACTTTAAGGACAGAAGGGACCATTGTGATATCTAGTCTGACCTCCTGCACATTACAGGCCACAGAACTTCACCCACTCCTGTAACAGACCCCTAACCTCTGGCCGAAATACTGAAGTCCTCAAATCCTGGTTTAAATACTTCAAGTTACAGAGAATTCAACATTTACACTAATTTAAACCTGCGTGTGACCCATGCTGCAGAGGAAAGTGGAAAAAAAAACAGGGTCTCGGCTAATCTGACTTGGGGGAAAATTCCTTTCCAACCCCAGCTATGCCAATCAGTTGGATCCTGAGCATGTGGGCAAGATCCACCAGCCCGACACCTAGGAAAGAATTCTCTGTGGTAACTCAGAGCCTTCCCTATCTAGTGTCCTGTTCTCCAGCACTTGGGGATTTTTGCTACCGGTAGTCACTGATGGGCCACATGCCATTGTAGGCAGTCCTGTCATACGGTCCCCTCCATAAGCTTATCAAGCTCAGTCTTGAAGCCAGTTAGATTTTTTTTGCCCCCGCTGCTCCCCTTGGAAGGCTGCTCCAGAACTTCACTCCTCTGACAGTTTGAAACCTTTGCCTAATTTCAAGCCTAAGCTTGTTGGTGGCATTTATAGCTATTTGTTCTTTTGTCAACATTTGTACTTAACTCAAATAACTCCTCTTCCTCCCTGGTATTTAGCCTTCTGGTGTATTTATAGAGAGCAATCATATCTCCCCTCAGCCTTCATTTGACTAGGCTAAACACATCAAGCTCTTTGAGTTTGCTCTCATAAGGTAGACTTTCCATTCCTTGGATCATCCAAGTAGACCTTCTCTGCACCTGTTCCATGGGAGACCAGAATTGCACACAGTATTCCAGGTGAGGTCTCACCAGTGCCTTGTATAATGGTACTAATACTTCTCTCTCTACTGAAATACCTCACAGGATGCATCCTAGGATTATATTATCCTTTTTCACGGCTGCATCAAATTGACGGCTTATAGTCATTCTGTTATCAATCAGTACGCTCAGATCTTTCTCCTTCTTTGTTGCTTCCAACTGATAAGTCCCTAGCTTATAGCAAAAATTCTTGTTAATCCCTAAATGCATGGCCTTATACTTTTCACTATTAAATTTCATCCAATTTCTGTTACTCCAGTTTACAAGTTCACCCAGATCTTCTTGTATGATATTCCAGTCCTCCTCCATATTGGCAATACCTCCCAACTTTGTGTCATCCACAGATTTTATTAGCGCACACACTTACTTGTTGTGAGATCAGTAATATATATGTTAAATACAATTTGGTCCCAAGGGCCGTTCCCTCTAAGCTGTGCATGTATGCATGCCCACACAGATCCTAAACTCTGCGCACACGGTGGAACACTGCATGCACAAAAATTTGCACAGAAGAAATTTATTGCACACACAGCCTGTCAAAAATTAGAGGGAACATTGATCCCAAGACTGATCCCTGAGGAACTCCACTAGTAACCTTTCTCCAGTGTGACAGTTCAACTTTCAGTATGACTTGTCATTGTTGCCCTTTAACCAGTTCCTTATCCACTTTTCAATTGTCATATTAATCCCCATTTTCTCAAATTTAACTAATAATTTCCCATGTGGAACTGTATCAAATGCCTTTCTGAAATCCAGGTAGATTAGATCTACTGAATTAACTGATATTTTTAGACAAAGGAATCTTCTCAAAGTTGATCAGGCTGGTCTGGCACGATATACCGTTTGTAAAACCATGTTGAATTTTATCCCATTTATTGTTCATCTCTGTCCTTAACTACTTTCTCTTTAAAAATTTGTTTCAAGACCTTGCATACAATTAAGGTCAAACTAACAGGCCTGTAGTTTCCTGTATCGCTTTTTTCCCTTTCTTAGCAATAGGAACTATATTAGAAATTCTCCAATCATAGGTTATGATCTCCAAGTTTACAAATTCATTAAAAATCCTTGCTCATAGGCTTGAACTAGCACATGAAATTGCCTCTAATATTCTTAGATGGAGATTTTCCAGACCCCCCGCACCGATTTAGTCCTATTAAGCTGTTTGCGTTTGACTTCCACCTTGGATGCGGTAATTTCTACCTCCATGTCCTTGTTGCCATTAGTCACTCTGCCACTACCCCTAGGCTCTTCATTAGCCTCATTAAAAACTGAGTCAAAGTATTTCTTTAGCTGTTGGGCTATTCCTAGATAATCTCTACCTCATCTTCAGTGCTTATTGGTCCCACTTCTTTCCTTGTGTTCTTATTAATGTAACCCTTCTGCCCATCAGAGTTGGCAGCAACAAGGGCCAGGTTCAGTATCCAGGGGTTCCATTCCAATAATACAATACAAAACCGGCTCGAACTCCCACCCAGTGACCTGGGACAACCATATACCACCCCTCTGGGCGTCTCTAAGAGACAATACTTCCCCTCTCGCAAGCACAGAGTCTGAGTGTACCAAAAGCCTTTTAATAACAGAGAGGAACAGTGTGGCATTATATAGGAGAAACACTACAAACAGGATTAATAAAACCAAACCATGAACCAGATGCCCCCCTCCCAGCAAATAGACTGTGTCCTTCCCTTTGGCTCTTGAGTCCCATGACCCCAAAAATCACCCAATAGTCCCAAAAGTCCAACAGCCCAAGAGTCTCTGTTCCTGGTCAGTGCAGAGTTCAAAAGTCAACCTACAGAGTCTTACCTCCCAGCCCGGGTGGAAGTGGAGGGTAGGACAAGGGGCACCTTACGTGGTCTGAGGCCGACTGCGCTGCCTCTCCGTGGGGTTCCGCTGCACCCCTCACCGTAAATCGCTCTGCTCCACCAGCCGTCCCACGAACTGTTCTGCTCTGCCAGTCAATCTGCTAGCTGCTCTGCCAGCCGACACTCAAACTGCTCTGCTGCGCCAGCCACGCCAGCACTATTGTTAATTACCTAGACAACAGAAGCTTTCCAATTCACTTTGAACACAGACTTTTCTAAAAAAACTAATAAGCTTATTGTAATGCATACCGCTGCTGCTGAAGCTTTCTAAATAGTTTGTGCAAAATTCTGTGCCTGCCTCCCCACTCCTTTGGGTCATTATTATAACTGTAAAGTCCTTGGTGAAGCTACTTTTCCCCTTATTAAAGAGAGTGGTTTAAAAATATATAGTGGCAGAGCTCTGTAGGGTATTATCCTGATATTTGGATGAGACTGTCAGACTGGACAACTGCAGCTGTGAAGCACAGTCTGTCAAAACTTAGCCAGCTAATTGCTAAAAATCTTTGGGGACATCTCAGAAATCCAGCTGAAACATTTTCACATTCACACTATTTTAAAAATTTCTTGCAACTGAAAATACATTGAGCCAGATTCATTGCTCAAGTGGCTCAAATTCTTCTCTGTAACCCTGGTTAAATTCAGAGTATCTCTGCTGAAATAAATGAAGGTGCTCCAATATACACCATGGAAATGAGAGGAGAATTTGTCCTAATGCAGTTACACTAGAGATTAATTTGGCCCATGCTTTGTATTGTATTGGTTTGCCTTAACATGTTTCTCAGAGTCTGCAGTTAAGATTGTAATGTAAAGTCCATTAGTGAGAGATTATATTGCCAGACAATTTGTTGGGTAGAGTTTTAATAATAATTGCAAAAAACTTTGCAATGAGAGAGGAGCATTTTAGAGTAGAGTTCATATGATGGGATGTTCTGGCCCAAGAAGCTTTTATTTGTCAGAGGTATTATTCAGGCATGTTGTATGTCAAGTGTTTGTTACTGTAGAATTCCTATCCACCATATTTTTTTCACATGGAAAACATGGTGCATTTGTAAATATAAGGAAATTTTGTTATATTATGACCCACAGCATGAAAGGTTAGATTCCACATTGTGTGCATGCTTTCCATTTTATTGAGTTTAGAATTTTTTTCAGTTTTTACAAAATGATACAAGTGCAATAGCTGAAACAGAAAATCAATAGTAGGACAGAAAAAATGCTCTGTGTGTGTGTGTGTGTGTGTGTGTATATATATATATATGTATATATAATATAAACATATATACACATACACACTCTCACTCTCTCTTTCTCACTCACTCTAAAGGACAGGAACTCACACCCTAAAAGTTGAGAGATGGCTTACTTGACTTGATTCAATATTGTTTCCGTCCCTTCCACCGCCTACTACCCCAATGCAAGATTGACATTCCTTGCCTTCTGAAGCATGTACTTTTCTCCTTAAGCATTGTATATATACATCTGGTGGACATTTTTGTTGTGAAGAACATGGTTTATAATGCATTGTTCTCTCATTTCCTGACTAGGGCTACTGATGTGTGGATATTCTTGATGTGTTGTCACCTCAGAGTTTTTAGGTTTGATAAGGTAATAGAATCATAGGTCTGGAAGAGAGGTCATATAGTCCAGTCCCCTGTACTCATGGCAGAACTAAGCATTATCTAGACTATTTCTGAGAGGTGTTTGTCTAGATTCTATAATAGGTTCAGTTGAATGCTCCTTTCAGATAAATGTACATCTCTGGTTACAGTTGTAAGCCTGAAATATTTTAAACTGTCCAGTCTAAGGTATGTATAAATATGTCAGGGAGGTGGTGACGCCATCAGCAATCACTGTAGTCTTTCTACAGTTTGCTTGGAGTCCAGAAGCAACTGCCTAGAATATTTTGTTTTAAATTAATCCAATCATAGTTGGGAGATGAAGCAAAATTTATCAGCTATATTTCTAGTCTTCATCCAATAGAGAGCTCCCATCCACTCTTGGAGTTGGAAGGTGAAACATAAGCTGATGAGATACATATTGCAGGTGCTCACTACATACATGACCCCTTTTACTGAGGTGAGGACAAATGTTGCTTCAAATAGCTTTTGAACAGAGAACTTCTGGAAAGAAGAAAATGTGTCAGGAGATTATATCATGCAGAAAAAAGGTGGTCAGTCTATGAATCTTCAGAAAAAAATGTCACCCCTGAGAAATGTCTTGCCAGTTATAAATGAATCCTCTTACTATTTCTTTTCTCCAAATTTTCTATACTCCTATATGAGCAGTGAATGGATCTTTCATGATTTGTATGGTAATGGGGCCATTTTGGGTCACTGTTCATCAGATATTTAACTCTTAGTGTATCTAGGTATAACAATAATCTACCTTTAAGCAAACTAAGGAAGATAACAAAAGGGTGAGATCAGAATCTTTCTAATTAAATATCATGCTGGCTACAAGAGCTACTGATGTGGGCATTGAACAGTTTTTGATAAGGCACAGATGGAAAGCAAGGTGGAAAACATATAAATCAGAAGACTCATGCTTCATTCATGCCAGGATTTTCTTAGTGTTTTGATTGCAGTGTGTGGCTTTTTCCCCCTGCCAGAGGAAACTTAAATCACCGAATGAAATTATATTCAAACACTTGGAGAGAAGCTTTAATAGGGAGGCTATCAATGCTTAGAGGATATTTTTGCAAGGAACCAGATTAATTTAACCATTTCTATTCTTTCAATGCAGTGGTTACCAGTAGAGTTTCATGTCTGCATATTAGCTGCTTTGAGTCATAACCTTTTCTATATTTTTGTATAATGATCCTCAATTCAGATATGTACACTGCCAAGTGTCTGCATAGTTTTCCAGTTTTGAACTGGAGGACACCTATGTAAGCACAATTTTTGTGGGAGATACAAAATATCTTTAAGATTAAGCTAATGCCAGTTTTCACTTTATAGAGAAGCAGTCATAGCTAGTTGTATATTTAGAATATTAACAGAGGTGGTAGATAAGCATACTAGCATTTAGAGTAATATATGTAATCTGGAATTGGAAGGATGCTTGGGAATTCCATTAACTTCTGTGTTAGATTTTCTTTTTCAATGCAAATCTAGAGGTTTTTTGTTTTGAATTGAACAAGGTAAACAAAAACATTAAGCAAGCTTGCTCGCTCTCTGAAGAGAGAAAGCATTGGATTATTCTTCTGTTATTTTCAAGAAGGCATTGGTACAAATTGTCACCTTTAAAGATCCATCCTACACAATTTTGAGCAACTCCGTTCTGAGTGCACTCAGTGCCCAGTGACTTGTGCTAGTTGCCGATGGTGGTGGTACTTCTGCAACCAGTTCTGCTACTGCTAGATATGCTCATTCTATCCTTTCAAATGTTTTCACTGCCTTTTAATACTAGGAGCTATGTGAGGGGCACTTGGTGACTGTTCCTTGCCCAAGAAATTCTTCCTTGTACAGATCTCACTGGGCTGAATAAACCATGAATTAAGTTTAATTGATAATCTCTTTCTGAATTCAGAGGGCCTGATTCTCCATTTTCTGCAGCTTGTGCAAGATGGGTGGCATCTGCCTGTCAAATGTGTGTAAAACACTAACCATTTTGCCCAAGTGTAAATGATTATGCAAACTGCAGAAAATGGAGAATCAGGCCCAGGAACTACAATCTGCACAGTGGGGATTTTCACAATGAAAGCCCCACTCCTTCCCTCCTTTTTAGAGCAGGGCAAAACCAAGGGAGGCTTGGACATCTAAATGTTCATTGGGTTGAATTTTGTGTTCCAAACCAGGAATGGAGGTGGTGTCAGGGTTCCCTCCCCACTCTGAACTCTAGGCTACAGATGTGGGGACCCACATGGAAAAAAATGCCTCTAAGCTTATTTTACCAGCTTAGGTTAAAACTTCCCCAAGACACAAGTTTCTCCTGTGTCTGGTTGATAGGCTGCCACCACCAAGTGTAAACAAGAATTCGAGAAAAGGCCACTTGGAGCCCCCTATTCCTCCCAAATCTCTCCCCAAGCCTATACCCCCATTCCTGGGAAAGGCTTGAGATAAACCCCTCACCTATCCTTACAGATGAGCACGATCCAAAAACCCTTGATCTACACAAGAATTTTAATTAAAGAAAAAGAAAAAAAAATCTACCTCTATAAAAATCAGTGTGGAATCACTTTACAGAGTCACAAAATATTAAAAGAAAAACCCACAGAGGAATCCCCCCTGCTTAGTGTTAAAGTTACAGAGAAAACACAGAGATATCTCCCTAAAGCATGAGAAATTCACAAGTGAGAAACAAATATAAGCTGGCTATTACTTACTATTTGTGATGGTTAGAGACTGATATAGATTTAGATGGAGGGAAGAAAAAGCTGTCTGGCTCCTTTGAAATCCCCAAAGCTAACGAACCACAAACAAACGTACACAGAACAAAATCCTTCCCTCCCCCAGATTTGAAAGCATCTTTGGTCCCCATTGATCCTTTTGGTCAGGTGCGAACCAGGTTCTCTTAGCTTCTTAACCCTTTACAGGTAAGAAGGAATTCTAGGCTACTCTGTTGTTATGACAGGTGGCATTTGTCCAACCCTTCTGCAAAGTTTGGCTGGGGGGTTGCTGATGGCTCTTGTTTTGTCCCACCTGTAATTCTCTTTAATGTAAGATTGAGTAGTGGTCTTGTCCCCCTTGCAGCAATTGTTCTGTAAGCTCTCATCCCTTCTGTAAGAGCTAAGCAGGACTTTAAAGGCATGGGGGAAAGGATCTACTGGGAAGCCATTTGAACATATTCATGGGAGTGAGTTTTCCATGGACAGCAACAATTCTATAAGGGAAATTTCTTTCCCCTGTTTCTTTTGAGGAACAATTATTTTTGAAGCATAGTCTGTATATCCTTGACCATAGCATCCTCCTTCATAGTTTTCATTTAATTTTTTTTTTGTAATTTACTTATAATTAAAAATCCAAGACCTTTAGAAAATAAGGCTACTTTCATAAATGTTGCCTGCTCTCATTGGAATAACAGGATTTGATTATAGATAGCATTCAACTGAAATGTTAAATTTATATAAATTGTCATTGACATCCTGCTGTTGACACACATTAATGTAGGATACTACACCACTTAGCACAAAAAATAAAATTGAACACTATATAAATTGCAGAATGTTTCCATTAGCATATTAGATGCTGTGATTCTCAGCTAAATTGAGTAGTTTTGGTTTTACACCCTTCCTAAAATATTTTAAGACTTTTTAATAGCTTTCTGGTTAGAAAACCCAGTAAAGTACCTGGCACCCGAACCTTTTTTAATAAAGCACAGTACTTCATTTGACGTCGAAGTGTTCAGCAAAGCATCAGGCCCAATTGGCTCCATGAATCTGATTCCTATCAAACTAGTTCTCAAATGGATTGACAACCAATATGGTTTTGGTGCCCTGCCACTCATATTAACTAAGGGTATGTAATTAATGTTAGGGAAAAGGACACGAGATGCTTGATTAAATGGTGCTACCTGAGTGCAAACTTATTGAAAAGATATGGTGAGCCCAGTCTCTTGCTATTCCTGAGCTTATCAAATTCAAGATTAAGTGGTTACCTGATTGTAGTCAGTAAGAAGCTACATCAGAAGAAGATATTTGATAGAACAGAGCTCTATCAGGCAAACTAGATGCAATAGCTGGAAATTGAAGCTAGACAAATTTAAACTGGGAATAAGGTATAAATTTAAATGTCAGAGTAGTTAACCATTGGAACAGCGTACCTCGGAATGTGAAGGATCCTTCAGCACTCCATTTCAGTCTTTCAATCCACACTGATGTGTTTCTAAAAGAGACACTCTAGTTCACTGCAAGTAGTTAGGCTTTTTGCAGGATTTACTAAGTGAGACTTTATGTAGAGGTGGGCAAATAACTGAGTTGCTTGCTTTTTGCTGGTAGTCCTGAAAATCTTTGTAAAGAATGATTCATGTCCAACTGAAAATTTCAAAAAAATTGAACAAAACTGAAAAGTCAGCAGTTTTGTTTCTGATCAACTGAAGTGTTTCAATTTGGGGGCATTTTAAAAATGAAAAACAATGGAAATGGAGGGGGGAGGTTTGCTAAATTCACAAAATGGCCAGAAGACGAAGTGGCTCCCTTATAACCTTTAGCCTAATAGTGAGGGCACTGACCTGGGATATGGAGCACCTGGTTCAGTTTCTCCTTCTGCTTGATGAGGGATCAGGGATTTCAGCTTTGTTCTCCACATTGCAGGAGAGTGCCTTCACCCAGGGGCTCTGGGATATCCTGGGGCAGGGCTCTCTCTCCTGTTGAGGATGTTCCGTTGTATATAAGAAGTTAGAGCAGGGACTTGAACTTGGTCTCCTGTGTCCAAGGGAAGTGCCCTAATCCAGGGGTTCTTAACCTTTTTCTTTCTGCACCCATTCTTCCCCCCACCGCACATGCTATAAAAGCTCCTCGGCCCACCAGTGCCACAACAACTGTTTTTCTGCACATAAAAACCAGAGCCAGCATTAGGGGATAGCAAGCAGGGCAACTGCCCAGGGCCCCACGCCACAGGGGTCCCACAAAGCTAAATTGTCCAGGCTTTGGCTTGAGCCCTAGGTGGCGGGGTTCAGGGCCCCAGTCTTCAGCCCCGAAAGATGTGGCTTCAGCTTCTGCCATGAGCCCCAGAGAGTCTAAGACTGACCCTGCTTGTCAGATCCCCTGAAACCTGCTCATGGCCCCCCTAGGGGGCCCTGGACCCCTAGTTGAGAACTGCTGCCCTAATCAATGAGCTAAAAGTTATAAGGGAGGGATCCCACCACCTCCTTTGGCCGTTTTGTGAACGGAACCTGTGAATCCCCCCCGCCCATGTGTTTGGACAAAATGATGCAGCAAATTCTCACATTTCCCGTCAACCCAAACTGCATTTTTTGGCAAATAAACTGTTCATCTGTAAAATTTTGCCCGGCTCCAATTCTGTGGTTTGTGTTAGGTGGGAAGTCAGGCTAATGACCTTCCTGCTCTTCAGTTTTACGTAAAAGTATTAGCAAAAACGAATTATCTGTAGACAGGATATACATAGCAGCTGTGTAGTGTTTACACCACTGCAAACAAAACAAAATGTGTTGCCTGCTCCTGTGTCTGTATGCATCTCCATAACATAATGATCTGACTGATTCTACTAGTGCACAGATTTATCTTCACAGAATAGTTCCTCTAGACTAGATAATTTGAATTGTAATGGTATTCAGTGGCTTGAATCTCCATAATATCTTTCACTTTAGGACACTTTACAAAAACTGTTGTATAGATTCCAGGATTTATATCACACTTTCCTATTTTATACCAGGAAAAATGTCAATAGTTGATGACTGTACATGGCATGTATAAAGAACAATTTCATGACTCAGCAGTTTGGTGCAATTACAGTAACAGTTGTGTGAAAACAGATTTCAAGAGCTTGTGTAGCTCTTTCTGGTGCAAAAGTAGCCATTTCAGATGCAAGAGGTTTTGTTTAAAAACCAAAGCCTGTGGTACCTCCTAAATGTAATTGGAGTCTGAAGCTATGTAGGAACTGGAACTTCCATCCCATGGGAAACTTTTGCATTTTTGAGAATATTTTTACCCCAATATGGAACAAAACAATTCTCCCAAGCTAGAACTAAACTCTGACCCTTACAAACATTTTGGCATATTTCCAGTATTTTCTGTATCTGGTTGCAATGGAAAAACTATGAGCATTCTTGCATGCCCAAATACCACCTGCTTAACATAATTTGGGGTGGAGGAGGGAGTTAACTAAACACTTTTGAACCTCAAAAATCTACATTGCAGTTTAGTTCTAGGTGAAGGTTCAAAGGAGATACTTAATTTATCCAGACCAGTTCTTATATTAATTTGTAATTGGCTGTGATGTCAAATGGAAAGCCCCATTTACATAATATTGCCAAGGAATATTCATAGTCATAGCTGTCAAATCTATTTTAACATTTGTAAACCGTCTATTCCTAAAACATTTCACCCGCAAATGAGATGCAGCTACTTTTGAGGTGGAATGTGGCAATTCAACACACAACAGCTCAGGGAGGGAGGCAAAGTAAATGCCTATGTTCAGACTCAAGTATGGTTTTTAAAGTGACAATGAAAGTTCAAAAAGACTGGTGACATATATTTGTTTTTAGAAGGAATGGTTACAATTTCTGTGATCCCAATCACAAGCTTTTTAAATAAGGTGATGTTCCATTGAAATAATCCACAAGATGAGGATCTGCCCTCGTTTTGTTGTTTGTTTTCAAATCCTATAACCTGCATTCAGATGTGCTTGTGTGTGATTGTTTTTTAAATAACCCCTTCTGAGAATGCCCTATTGGCTCATAAATAGCTTTGGAGCAGTTTTGAAGGCTGAAGTGATTAGTGCTCTGTGAGCTTCATTCTAATTGCAAAATAATGTAAAATCAAGACATTGTTTAATTCAGTAGCATAACACCACTGTAACGCTGGTTTCAATGAAATCAGAATCACTCTGCGTCGTGCCCGCTCACATAAACCTTCCCCCATACCATGCTTACCTCTACACTAGCGACAAAGAGTCTTGTAGCATCATTCATCTGATGAAGTGGGTCTTCGCCCATGAAAGTTTATGCTCCAAAATATCTGTTAGTCTATAAGCTGCCACAAAACTCTTTGTCACTTTTGCAGATCCAGACTAACACGGCTACCCCTCTGATATTAGTTCTACATTGACACTATTGATCAGTTACTTTCATGACTATTAAGTTTGCTTGCAAGTTTGAGATCTGAACGCAGCAAGCTTGTTCTCCACTGCATTGTTGTGTTGTCATTTATAATGTGCATTGTGAACATACACTCGAGGCAGCGGCAGTAGTTTAATTCTGATTTAATAACATTTTACTCTGCCTTAGCCCTCAGTTTGAGCGGGAAGATGGCCCAGTGATCAAATTACAGGGTGAAGACTTGGAAGATCCAAGTCCAGCTATTAGCTCTACCACACTGTGTGACCTTAGGCCAGTCACTTTAAACCTCCATGCCTCAATTCCCCGTGTATAAAATGAGGCTAGCAATACGATCTAATCAAGGGTGCAGTGAGGCTAATCTGTTTGATTTATGTGATTTATGGGTACTATTGCAATGGGAGCTGGATAAGAACTTTGATACAAAGATAGATAATGGACTACAGTAGAGTCAAGATGGTAGAGGATCAGATAGCGATCATATTAAAATTAATGCTCCTTCTTTGAAACCTAGTTTTGTTTTCATGCCCACATAGTCTCCACCTTCCAGTGGTTTTCAGTTCCTGAAGTGAAGATGTTTTATGGCAGCTTTGTTTAGACGCTGTCAATAACAAGAGTGAAACATCTGTCATGGCTAGCACTGTTCTGCTGACCATCATGCTCTGTAATAGCTCTGACTTAATCATATCTCTAAATCTCCGAGAGATGCAGCTGCCCTTGTAGTTAGTGTTTCACACCATGGCAGGCAGCTTTGGTTATGGAGGAAAGGGGACTTTATTTAAAATAAATATGCATTGTGTGTTTCTTACGCTTTACCTTTCTGTCTTTTTGTTGTTTAGAGAGGGAGCATAAGAGGTATGTCATATCTTGAACCTTGTTAAATTTCAAGGGGGCTGGGATTTTTGTCAAGGTCTGTGATAGAGTGGAGGTGGACCTAAGCTCAGATCTTGAGCTAGATTTGAACTTTCCAAGAGTTTGAGGTCCCATCAGGAGCCCACCATTTAGCACAAATTGTGATATCAAGGATGGTGGTGGAGAAGAAACTTTCACAAAGGGGTGGAGATGAGGCTAGTCTGACACATGCTGAAACAAAGAGACCCAATATCTATACTTAATGAGGACTTTGGAGATCAGTGGTGTCCAAACTGTGGCCTTCAAGCTACTTGTGACTTGAAGGTTACTTGTGGTCTTTGGAGCTTTCAATTGTGGCTCTTGGTGGACAACTGTTAAGGACAAAAATTGCATTTGCTTGTAAATTGAAAATTTGATCCCTCAGATTGTGCCCTGCAGCTTTTAAACTGAAGAGTTTGAATCCACTGCATCCCTATGAGGAGGAGAAATGGGGTTCCCTTCCCTGAGGGAGAGCAGGATAGACGCTCAGCTGGCTCTACCAAGTTCCCTCCTTGCATCAATCAAAAGCTGATTTCAGCTTCTCTCTCTTACATGGCCACCCAGAACAGTAGAAGAGAAACTAAGAACCAAAAGCCAGTTATGGCTTGTTGTTTGATGACCTCAGCGCAGGTTAGAGCGGCCTACAAGCTGTTCTAACTGATGCTAGCCGGTTATGTTTCCACCGGGATCATAGGCCAGCTGGAGATAGTTAGAGCACAGAATATGCAAACTACACCCCCTCTCCACCAGCAATGTGGTCCCTCAGTCAGGAACAAAGAAGGTAGGTGTAGGAACTTGCCTTGCTGGTTTCACGAGTGCTACGGAGTCGCATTGCATGTGACTCTTTTTGTTCCATTTGAGCCACCAAATCAATGCAAAAGGTGTGGAGCAGGGCAGAGACTAAGGCCAGATCTACACTACAGACCTACATCAGTATAACTTCATCACTCACAGGTATGAAAAATCCACACCCCTGAGTGAACTAGTTATACCAGGGATCTCAAACTCAAATCACCAGGAGGGCCACATGAGGACTATTACACTGGCCTGAGGGCCGCATCACTGACACCACCCCTGCTCTGTCCCCAGCCCTGACTCCCACTTGACCTTTTCCATTAGGCCCCTGCCTCGCCTCTTCTCCACCTCCTCCAACAACTCCTATTTACTTCTGTCAGGAGTTGAGTGATAACTCTCTTAGGCCCTTTGATCATCCAGCTTAAAGTTCCCTAAAGTTTTCTGTTTTGTGGAAGACTTCTGCAAGACCACCTGAGTCACAAAAGAATTTGATGGACTGTAATTGTTTCCCTGGTCGCTGCTGTTGTGTGTGTTTTATCTGACATGCTGTTCTGCAACCATCTGTAATTTTCTGTTTTAAAAATTTGCCAATCCACGGGTCAGTAATCAGTATTCCTGTACTGTGTGGTGCACTGCACAGCGGAGACCAAACGATGGGGCAAAGCTGTTGCTCTGGGCCCATGCAATAGAAAAAGGTGATTTGCACAAAAATATACTCCACCCCAGCACAGGCTCTGTGTGCTCACCATCACTTCCTCTGCTAAACACCCATGTCGTGAATGAGAAGTGGGCAAATAGAATGGGACTAACGAGTTGAGGAGAAGCTGTACTAAGCAGCAGAATTTGAACTCCATGCAAAAACCTAGGAGCAGTTAATTCCACTTTGAGCGGCCTTCATTAATAGAATGCCCTGGGTGAGACTCCTCAGTGGAGTCACAGAACAGTCCGGGGCTTGGTGGCCAATAGCAGAGCAGAGGCAAAGTCCAGCTTCATAAATGGCAGGGTTTCCCATAGATTCCTCCCCGCCCTGCAAATTTCTTTGGCATTTTGGCTCTGCTCCCAGCCTTGTCTACTTGATTTGGAGGAAGTGTGTGTGTTAACATCTGCCTTTTTTATTCCCAAGGAGCACTGGGACTAATTTGTTCCCCTCTGTGTTTTTATGCAGGAAGGGACTGTACAGGTCTTTGGCGTAGAGTCTTTCTTCAGCACCTAGCGTAACAAGGCCATAGACCCTGACTGGGGCCTCTGGGTGCTACCACAACATAAATAATTCATAATAGTGGCTCCAAATTACATTTGTTTGTGTGTGTTCTAACTGGTGATCTTATTTTATTTGAATTTAATTACCAGATCTTCATATTGTGAGAAAGCGTCCTTAAATACAGTGCCAGTCTCTCACCTCGTTGCGTGGCTTTTGTTTAGGAATCCTTTTGATCCACTTCCTGCAACCATCAAGCTTGACAAGTAACATGTCGGGTTGATAGATGAGAGAGATCCCATATTTTTAGAAATATTTATTAATAAGTTTATTACTCCCCGGTAATGCAATTCAATAGGGATTTTTTTATCCCACTGTTACAGTACGAGCCATTTGTCAAGTTTATCCACTTCTGTCATCAAGTGATGCAGGGAATGCTAAATGTGGAATTACTCTATGTAGACACCCTTAACCAGAAATAAGCAACCAAAGCATTTGTTTATGCAGCGATTCTGGTGAATGCCTGCCGTCTAGCCCTTCAAAACAAACTTATCCTTTCCATAAACTCTCTCTTGGTATGGTTCTTCTGTCCTTTTGAAATGCAGGGCATTTGTATCTAAAGACGAGTGATTGACAGAAAGTTTAAATCAATCTTCACATTTAGGAGCATGGCTTTTTTCCAAACAGATGCTTTTTTTTTTTTTTTTTTGAAGAACATGTTGGATGTGCTTAGCCTGATCTGTAACAGATTATATGATTATATTCCACAATGCAGAACTAACACATTTCTTTCCAAAACATAGCATAGGCCCAATCTAGTCCTTTTTTATGCAAGCAAAATAGGAAGCAAGGACTGAATCACTTTTATGCATAAAAAGGCCATTTGCTCAGATCGGGGTTTAAGTCTTATTTTTGCCTGAAGTGACTTTATTTTCTTTTACCAGTCCAGTTAAGAGGACAATTCTTGGAAGCAGAGACCAAGAATCCTGAACAGGGACTGAACTGTAATTTCTTTGTGTGCACAGCTATAATTGACTTCAATGGGAGGTGCATGCATGCATGCAGCAGTTAGCACCACAATGGGGCCTTTGTTCTTACCGTATCTGAAACGTTTCCAGGAACTTTTTGATCTGTATCTATCTTGTAGTTTTTCTGGTAACTGGTAAAGATACTTTTATTTTCATCTGTAGCTTCATTCTTATTCTTTCTGCCAGATGATCATTGATTTATAAAACGAACATAGTAAATCCTAAACACCAGTATTTGTACTGTTCAAGCAGTGAACTTTCCTCTATACTGAAATGCTTCCACTCCTCAGTGTACTCAGCACTTGCTGTCTAAGCTAGTTCTACACCCATTTGAGTAGCTCATTCTCTGTACCTTAGTTACTGACCTTGTAAGTTAGAATTGTGTGATGCTATTTCAAAAATAACTGTAAAGCCCTTATAAAATATTATGTCCCTATCAGGTAGATACAATATCTCTTCAGAATCCATGCTGAATCTTTATCACATGGTTTCTCTCTAGATGCTGCACTTGACTGGCCCTAATTAGTGCTCTGCCACTCTGAAGCCTTGTCTTTAGGTCAGCATATTTGTCTCCCTTTTCTAGTTAGCTTCTTAAATATGAATTTCACATTCAGCTTTCTGTGCCCCACTGACTTCTTCATATGAAGATCCTCTTTCCAACTAGATATTTGAAAACTTCATATTAAATATTGTTTGGCTAGATCCTTTAGAAATCTAGGCTACGTTGCTGAAATTAGAAGCTCAACTACAAAACTCTCTCTTATGGTGTAATCCACATTTCTTCTTTCCTTGAGAGACCACTGATTTCCATGAGTGCTCTTTCTTGGAGAGCCTGCTCCAAACTCACACTCTTCCATTGTCCTCCCTCTCCAATTTTTCTGTCTTCTTTACTTTTCTTTTTTTAGTCAACCTCTGCAAATAAGTTTTTATTGTGATTTAAAAACTTAATTTAAAGAATCTTTCTATGAAGTCCTCTGGTTTGGCTGCTTCCTCATTCCTCTATTCTAAGTCAGTGGCTCTCAGTTGAGGTACATGTACCCCTGGGGGCACTCAGACGTCTTCCGGGGGATACTCATCTCATCTAGATCAGTGTTTCTCAATCTGGGGAGTTGCAGGTCCCATGGGGGTCATGGAATGGGTTCAGGTGGGTTGCAAGAGCAGGGCCAGCATTAAGGGGTGGCAAGCAGGGCTTCAGACAAGGTACACAAGTGAAAAACAGGTTCAGGTATCGCACTGAAATATGAGTACAATATTTATATTCCAGTTTATTTTATAATTACATGGTAAAATGAGAACATAAGCCATTTTTCAGTAACAGTCTGCTGTGACACTTTTTTGGTATTTTTATGTCTGATTTTATAAGCAAGTAGTTTATAAGTGAAACTTGGGGGTACGCAAGACAAATCAGACTACTGAAAGGGGTACAGTAGTCTGGAAAATTTGAGAATTACTGTTCTAAGTGATGTAGGTGCCTGAGTCCTGCTTTCTAGCTGATTTAAGCACTTTTGGTTCCTAAATCCCATTGAAAGCAAATGGGACGTAGGCTGGTAAGTAATTTAGGGCCACATTTTCCAAGGTGTTTAGGAGGATTTTTAGAAGAACCTAAACAGATTAGGTTTAAATTCTCTGGAAAATCTGGGCTTTGGGCAGTCTTTTAAAAGCTGCCCTGTATATCTCTGCTTTACGTCAATCGGACAGACCTAGAACAGATTTAGGTCTCATTATGCTGGTGTAATGCAACTACAATAAATGACAGAGTCCTGTGGCACCTTAAAGACTAACAAAAGTATAGAATCATAAGCTTTTGTGGGCTAATACCCACTTCGTCAGATGCATCTTTGTCACTTCTGCAATTCCAGACTAACACGGCTACCTCTCTGATTCTTGACTACAATAAATGTTGCTGCTATACCAGATTTATACAAGTATAATGGAGCTGTACCTTGCCTTTTTGGACTTGCATTAAATTGAAACATCTGGGATGAGCAATTTCTTTCCTAAAAATTGTGGATTTGGGGCTAGGGAAGAGGAGCTGAGTGTCTACATTTCAGATGGCTATTTGGTGTGATATTGAGGCATCTGAGTCCAGTCCTGTTCCCATTGAAACTAATAACAAAACGTCCATTAACTTCAAAGTTTCAGGCTCTGTATGTACAACTGCAGTGGAATATAGCTCCTGTGCTAATTATGAACTTGAGTTTGAGACTATTCCATAGTCAAAATGTGGGCTCCTTCCAGAACCCACGTTCCATTAGCTTCCAATGGGATTTAGGAGCCTACATGACTTAAGCACATTTGAAAACTTTTGCTTTAGGCTCCTAAGTCACTTAGAACATAAGAATGGCAAGAGTGCCCAACTGGAAACCCTATTAAAATGATAATACAATGGTTTGTTGATGCAAAAAAGAAAAGTGTCCATTTTAAGTTTTAAACTTTTAACTGAATACTTAGTCTGAAGAACTGAATTGTGGGGATGAAGGCACACCTGAAATCCCACTGAAGTGAAATGGACTTTCCATGGAGGTGTAAGGGTGAGCATGCTTGTGAAGCCGGTTGGGGAACTTTCTATTAGTTCTTCCCCTCCCCTCCTAGCCCCATTTTTGTTCAAGTGATGTTGATGTGCACTCCCATTGTACAATCAAATGGTTTTACTGCTGCCTTCCAGAAGCAGTAGCACTGCTACAGTAATGATTCTGGGTTAATTTACAAGGAGCTTTGCAAAGTTTTTAGCAGGACACAGATTCTCTGTCTTTAAGAAACCATCAAAAAAAAATTAGACTCATGTTTGAGGCCAGAACATGCCCCACCCATGTTCAACATTATAGCTTAAACAAAAAACTTGCCCCTCCCTCACACAGCTTCCAGTGGGAGCATGCAATAGCAGTCCTTACGTGTAGAAGTCTTACTCCCTCTCTTTCCCTTAAATGAGCATTTCTTGATCAAATCTAGCTGGTTTTTTTTAAGGAAATTAGTTTGTCATGTCACTTCCTAAGTCTCCTGAATACAGGTTATGTCCCCCTGCCCTTGCTACCTCTCTGATGAAAACCTTTGTCTTTTCTCACTAAAAGTATTGAACAGATTATAAGCATAAGTAATGATCAACCTTAATGTTTCTCTTTGAAAAAACCTTTCCATAATAAGAGTGACACTCTTAACAGTGATTTTCCCTCCTCCTCCTACGTCTAAACTCCAAAAAACAAAATAATAACAAAATATATGAATAAAATCTTAATCTAGCTGAAGCAGAGTTGTGACCCACCCAAAAGGAGAAATGCTAGAGACTCCATGAAGTCCGCTATGGACTTTGCAGTTGCTATTGATTTTATGTGAATGATGCTCAGATATTACAGTAAGGGATGGCAGAGTAAAACCCTAAGATAGCAAATGTTTTGACCTCTCAGTTGTTTAGGTGTTAAGTGTGAAATAACTGTATCTCAAAAGTACTGAAACGTACAGTATAGAGCAGGGGTGGGCAAACTTTTTAGCCTGAGGGCCACATCGGGGTTTCAAAATTGTGCGGAGGGCCAGGTAGGGAAGGCTGTGCCTCCCCAAACAGCCTGGCCCCACCCCCTATGTGACCCCCACCCACTTCCCACCCCGACTGCCCCCCTCAGAACTCCCTACCCCCCCACCCCCCCCCCCCCCGGCTTCTTGTCCCCTGATCGCCCCCTCTGGAGACCCCGCCCCCTATGTAAGCCCCTATTCTCTGTTCCCTGACTGCCCCCTCCCAAGACCCCACCACCCTAACCACCACCCCCTGAAACTCCATCCCCAATCTAAGCCCCTGTGCTTTGTTCCCTCACTACCCACTACTGAGATCCCCAAACCCTAACCACCACCCCCGGAACCCCACCACCTAACCCCCGCCCTTACCATACTCAGCCGGCGCTCCAGTCTGAGCGCAGGGCCCTGCGGCTTCCCGGGCTCGGCCCGGTCCCGGAGTGCGGGGCCCCACAGCACATGGCACTGGGCCCAACCAGGCAGGGTGGGGCCCCCCAGCACGCTGCGCTTGGTCCGGCCTCCCAGGCTGGGAGGGCAGGGCCCTGCGACATGCCGCCCTTGGCCCGGCCCCTGGGCCAGGAGCATGGGGCCAGCGGGCCAGGAGCATGGGGCCAGCAGCCCTGCACCCCCAGCTTGCGCTCATGGGCTGGATAAAAATGGCCGGCGGGCCACATGTGGCCCGCGGGCCGTAGTTTGCCCACACCTGGTCTAGAGAAACAAGAAAAGGTTTGAAACAAATCTTAATAATTATCTCTTAATGCCCATTCATGGATACAACTCCCACTGTTTTAATCATCTGGTTCTTTGCCAGGCCTTAGGGGAGACTATAATTGAAGACCACTAAAATAATCACAATTATTGAATACACTGATTGTTAAAGAAAATTTAAATCAGAATATGATGTTACTTCAGATATAATCTCTTAGTATGTCTCGCTGTTACAGAGAGCTTTAGAGAAAAGGTCCACCCTTGGAGCAGAGTACAATGCTGTATTCTATCCTGTCTTGGTGAATCATGGAGAACTACAACAGTGTATAGATGGGCAAAATAATTTCTTAAACCAAACAGTATTCACTTGTCTTTAATCATGGATAACATATGCGGTTTATAAAAGGGCAATGGTGAGTAAACTTGGCTGTGTCCTGTGAAACAAAAGGGTATATAGATTCAGTTTCTTAAGAGAAGCCATTTAAGGAGCTGTCCTGAGATATTCAAATATGTGATTATTAAGAATCTTAAATTCAAATTCAATCCCACTATTTCTTTCTCTTCACTAATGGTAGATTATGTCTCTCCACTAGGAATACCCAGGCTAAACCACTTTGGTATTTAACAGGAGAAGCTGTTTAGTATTTTAAATAAAAATAGCATTCCAATATCCTATTAAAATAAAGAAAACCAAGAAAACGTTAAATCTAGCTCCTTGGCAGTGCTTTCACTAACTTGAGTCTCACCCATGGTGTGGTGGTAATCGGTCGTGTTGTCATAGTGCAGAATCAGTGCTAACCAGAACAATTGCTTCTTGATGCTGTTCTGTGGCTTTTTCCCTTGCAGTCTTTTGAAGCTTGTTTGCAGAGATGAACAGCATGAGCTATACAGACCACTGTTAAGTTGAGGAGGGGGTGCAAAGTGTGCTTATTCAATTCAGAGAGACTTTATACCCCTCTGTTCCTTTTAAATTCTTTGAAGGAAGGAGATGCAACTCTTTCGGGACTGGCTGTATTCAAAAATTAGTTACTGTCATCCTTTCATTGACTTTATGGTTTTGGTTGTTTCGGTCTTAGTAACATCTTCATTTCTGCAGTGTATAGTCTATTTAATCCCTATGCAATATATTTCTGTGGGCTCTAGGACCTGGCTAGGAGGGAGGGTCCTGGGCTGCTGCAGCCCAAGCCAGAACATCTACACCACAGTTAAACAGCCCCATAGCCAGAGCACTGCGAGTCCAAGTCAGCTGCCATGGGTCAGCCAGGGGTGTCTGATTGCTCTGTAGACATACCCTCTGAGTGTGGTAAGGAGATGGTTTTAGTATTGGCAGATATCTAATTAATTCCCCCAATTAATATAAACATTCTATACTTAAATTGTCCCTTGCATTAGTAATGAGTCACAGCAAGCTCATTGGATTTCCATGCTGGTACATGAAGCATCTTACTATTTACATAGCAATGATATTAGAAAATTATTATATTAGAAGCTTTGTATTTTGATAAAATGTTTGCAAATATACATCTCAAAAGAAACTGGTGTTATTTTCAATCCATATAAAGAAATAAGCAAACAATTGAAAGGAAACATGAGTTAGTTAGAACCAATGTCTTCTGTAAAACATATCACAACATCAATGTTTTTCTTGAGGTTTGACAGTTTTACATTGCTTAAGCAATTTAATTTCAGTAAGAAAATTCTTTAGCACCTTTTTGAGTAGGTTTAAATGAGAGGCTTTAAAAAGGTTCGGGGGGGTAGCAATCGATCTTTTGGCGATTGATTTCTCGCGTCTCGTTAAGACATCAGAAATCGATTGCCAACAGCACCCCACATCGACTCCAGAACTCCAGCTTGCCGCAAGGTGCAAGCTGGAGTCGACAGGGGAGCGCGCCACCGACCGCTGCCGCCATGAGGATGGCAGGTAAGTCAGCTGAAGATACGCCAACTTCAGCTACGTTATTCACGTAGCTGAAGTTATGTATCTTCAGTTGATCCCTCCCCCTAGTGAAGACCAGCCTTTTGTCTTGAAAAAGAAGAGTAAAGGAATGCCCACTTTTATAGTGTAGTTTTATGACACTAACAAAATAGTTCTCTTTGCTCCTAAACAGAATAACTCTATGTTTTTTTAAAGTTATGACTCTTTCTAAAACATAACTATCCTACAAAAAAAAAATTCCACTAGATTAGATCATGCTAACTGGCATTGTATACAAAAATTTGTCTAGTGCTTTGATTAAAACCCTTCAGGATTGGTCTGCCTTTTGACCAAAATGGTACTTAGATTTGGAACCTATCTTTTGTTTGTTTAGTTGCAAGTTGTAAATATACTGCCTTTTTGTAATATATTTACAACTTGCAACTGAAGACTTCTCTTAAATGTTTAATACAAAGCACAATAACCAACAATAACCAACACTTGTATACATTTTCAAAACCTAGCCTAGAAAGATAGAAGTTGAATCTGTTTTATGGCCTAGTGTATTATCTCCTGGGGAGCCTGTTGCTAATTAAGAGAGAGCAGATTTCATTGAAGTGTCTTTAAATTAGCCTGACAGTTTATGTAATAAGGATGTGGTATTTATATACTCCAAACATTATGTGTATAAAAATAATTGTAGATATATCTTATAACCCAATAAAAGCATGGTAAATTTGTACTGACCTAACATTATAAAAATAAATTGTAATTTATTAATCATTTTTGCATCAGTATTGAGGTTCCCCACTGCCAGCAAACACACTAAAGCCCGCATCCCACAACAAATGGTATACTGGCAGGAATCATACATCTACCTGGAACCCCAGTGATGTCAGTGGAGCTCCTTGCAGGTGCTGAGGTCCCTCTCACAGATCTCATTGCAGGATTGAAGCTCAAGCATTTTCCTTGATAAACAAGATGTATGCTTCACAGAATAAGTAAAAAAAAAAAATTACTAGAACATAAAAGTTTTATGGTTAACATCTGTTCCCTTATCAGTTAGCTACAGCTGAAGTGTGAAAAAGGGATAACTGGTTCTTGTTGACAAAAAGGAAGCTGGGCTTGGTGGAAGGAGTTCCAATTTTTATTTTTAATTTTATGAAATAAAACAGCCATCAATAAGAATGTGAACTAGCCATCTATAAATATATTGTGCAAGACTGTATATTTTTGGTCCATTTCTTAAAACTTACTGAATGTAAAGTTAGGCTCAAATTGTTCCCAATATAAATCAAACAATTTTTATTAATAACCATTTTGCATCAATTTCAGTGGCTTCCACTGCCACACAGATATTCTAAAAATTCACTAAAATGGCAACCTTATTATTCTGTGTTTTCCAGACCTATTTCCTGCTGTTACAGTTCTCTGGGCTTCATATGCTTTTTATTTATTTGTGGCTGCTTCTTCCCTCATCAGTTTGTTCTCTTTTGTAGATCTGGGGGAGTCTAACCATCCAAATTCTCCTAATCACCCTGAATGTCTCTACCTTATTACTTCTAGCCTGCTGTAGTTTATTTCAGTGGCTCTCAACCTTTCCAGACTACTGTACCCCTTCAGCAGTCTGATTTGTCTTGCGTACCCAAGTTTTACCTCACTTAAAAACTACTTGCTTACAAAATTGGACCTAAAAATATAAAAGTGTCACAGCAGACTGTTACTGTAAAATTGCTCACGTTCTCATTTTTACCATGTAATTATAAAATAAATCAATTAGAATATAAATATTGTATGTACATTTTTGCATATAGTATTAGGAACAGTGTAAAGAAGTCAGTATCTGTATGAAATTTTAGTTTGTACTGTCTTCCGTAGTTCTTTTTATAAAGCCTGTTGTAAAACTTTGCACATGTCTAGATGAATGGATGTACCCCATGGAAGGGTATGCATCCCCCTCGTTTATTCCACCTGGCAGGGTCTAATGTCTTCCAGAAAAGAGCTTTAATGTTGGTTAAAGATTCTTTTACTGGCTATTTTTCCCAGCCATGCATTCAGATTTACAACCTGCCATTCATATAGCTACTGGTAATATTTATGAATAAATAATTATAATGTTTGAGGTCCCATTCTTTAGCTAAATTCCTAGCTTCACAAATCTAAAGCTTCTTTCAGGACTCAATCTGACAAAATTTCCTAGTACTTCAGGTGGCATTTTGCCTGAGAAAAGTCAGTCTCAGGTTTACAGGACTATCTCCTTCAACTAATATACTTTGGCCAATTTTTGCCCTCTCCTGCACTTGTACACCATTGGAATCAAGGCAATTGGGTGCAGCCAGCCAAGGGCAGAATTTGTTCCATTAATTCTATCATCAATCGGAACTATTGGGTCTTTGCTCTCTCCTGCCAAAAATCTTATCTCTGTTACATATGTCTTGCAAATGTAATGAACAAGATACAGGAGCCAATATCAAATTTTAGGTTTATACTACTGTATCTCTAATTCTAGGTGTTGCATTCCCAGACTCTACCAGTTATTATAAACTACAGCCACGAGGAGCTCTACTCTACTCAACTTTCTTCTATTATGTATTGGGTTTCCCAACAGGAGTAAGTATTTTTCCCCAAAGTCAGCAGCAACTAAATTCCTCAGAAGATCATCTTCATTTCCAGCAGTGTTCTACAAGTGACTTAGAAAGATATTTCCATAATAACAGAGTGGCTGGGAATTTATCAGCAAAACATTTTCTCATTGGAAAATGTCAGTTCATCAAAACCAAAATGTTTCATGGGAAATGGTCAGTTTCAATGAATATTTTGATTAGAGAAATATTGAAATTATTGAAATATTTCACTTTGACAATTTGGAAATGAAAAAATCCAGTTGCCTGGTTTAAAACAATTTTTCATTTCATAATTTAAACAAACTATAGTATTTTTAAAAAAGAAAGGAAGGAGAAAAAATAAAAACAAAGTTTTTTTAAACTATCAAAGTTGAGTGACCAAAACAACTTATTTTTATAATATATGTAATTTTTTGTGTGTAGGGGAGGTGGGTTTCAGTTTGAGAGAATTTTTGAGATTGACTTTTTCTCTTCCAAAAAAAAAATTGCTGAATCTCTAATATCTCCCCTCCCCCTATGTATACTTAACTCATCAGAAAGTACCTTACGTTCAAGGAAAATTATGTACATTATTCAGATTTCAACTCTTTTCAGTTGTACTCTGATTTCCACTGTGACTCACTGGACTTAGAGACTCTGGGCTAGATTGACAAAGGGACTTGGGTGTAACATGTGGGTGTCACAATGTCTAGCTTTACCACAGGAAAATCACAGGAATAATGCTGCAATTCACAAAGCCTGAGTTAAGTACCTAGGCTCCCTGCAGAATGAATGGGGAGAACAAGGCACCTTAGACTGCGAGCCACAAAAGCCAATACTCTAGGTGGGGAGCCAACTAAACTAACCAACGGGAGATGCTAACAACAAGGGTGTGTTCTTAGCCCTGGACCTATGTCCCTTTGCGATCCACAGCCAAGAACCCCACTCCTGGCGTCAGGCAGCTTAAGGTACCTACAACCCTTTCTTGTGAGAATGAATTAGGCAAGTGCCTCACTCCACACACAGTGGTGGGAGGAGACAGTGGTGTTTGGTGCCCATCTTATGACTTTTAGCTCAGTTGTTAGAGTGCTTACCTGGGATGTAGAAGACCCAGGTTTGAGTCTCCCCTTGAGGGGAGAGAGGATTTGAGCAGGACCCTCCCACCTCTCAGTGGAAAGTTCTAACCATTGAGCTATGGCATATTCTGATGTGGGGCTCCCACAGGCTCTCTTGTAGAAGCTGTTTCATTGTGGATAATTAGTCACTGGAGCAGAGGGGGCTGGGTCCTGGGTCTCCCACCTTTCAGGTGAGTGCCATAGCCATCAAGCTTCAGAGTCCTTCCCTCTCTCTTCCCCTCCCTTCCCTCAGTGACTATTTAATTATTTATTCACAGTAGGACAACTTCAGCAGGAGAGACTGAGGGAGCCACACATCAGAATATCCCATAGCTCAGTGTTTGGAGAATTCTCCTGAGCGGTGGCAGATCCCTATTCAAATCCATTCTCCTCCTCCGGCAGAGAGGGGAATTGAACCTAGGTCTCCTACATTCAATGAGCGCTCCAACCATTTGGCTAAAAGTTGTAAGATGGGCATCACCACCACCATCAGTCAGATTTTGAATAGGACCAGATCTGGTAGGTAGCCTCTGCACCCGCCTACTGGATTGGCCTCTGCATGTGAGATGGGTGGTAAACTCCTATCTTCTTCTGGCTTATGGATCGCTGTGGGACTCAGGTGGGAGATAGGTATCCAGTTAGGTAGTAATGCGTGTGCCTGGAGGCAGAAGTTTAAGTACCCTAGGGAAATTTTACCCTGAAGGTTTAGGCTCTGGGTTAATTTAGGCATATAAAGGATTTGGTGAATCTCAGTGGAGCCTAAAACAGTCTTAGGAGCCTAAGTGTCTTTGGGAATTCCACCTTCTGTTCCTCATACCAGCTCAGAAATCAAAGTGGTTCTGAGTGAGTGAATAGGGCCATCCTGGTGGTCTAAGTGACAACGCAATGCTTTTGCATCGATGAAATTGCCGCACTACTTGTTCAGTGGTTCTTGTGTGCTCTTGCTAGGAGCCGAACAAAAAACTTGGTATTCGTGGGCTCTGTAGGAATGCTCTTATTGCAAGAGGAGAGTTACAGCATGGCCAGGCATAGGCAAAATCAGCATAACGAAAAATGCTTGTGGTTCCAAGCACACCCTGGAGGGAAGAGAGGCAGAAGATTGTGGCAGTCTCTGTTACTACTGCCTTTTATGTTGTCTTCTGATCCGGCTACAATATCTTTTGAATCTTAAATACTGGACTACTTGCATTATGTCCTTCAATCCATCTTTCATACATTTATGTATCTCAGAACTTTGCTAGTCATCCTGTAGTCTAGATAAGTGATCTTCAAACTTTTCCCTCCGCAGCCCCTTTCCGTGGAGGGAAAAGTCTGGCGGTCCCCGGGGCTATGTCCGCCAAAATACCGCTGCAGAAAGTGGAAGCTTCCGCTTTCCACGGCGGCATTTCGGCAGGACTAAAATAGCCTGCCCGGGAGTTCGGCGGTCTCCCGGGTGGGCCCAGCGGCGGCGCTGGGGTCTCGTGCACCCCCGGGAGTGTGCGCACCCCAGTTTGAAGACCACTGGTCTAGATCTGTGATGAACACTGACTTCTCCAGCAGGGTTAGGGGAAATTTTCTCTTACAACATCTATAATGACACTACAGCATCCGGAAGAGTTCTTTTCTTAATGAAGATTACAAAACCATGAAGTAAGTAGACTTAATTATTGTCAGATCTCTGCCTCAATTCAGATCTACCTGTGTCAGTGAGGACCCTGGAAAAGTTTGTGGTGAGGTAGCTGCAGTTATTCGGGAGAGTCCATTGCTGGTGAAATTTTAACCTGGTTTTAGACTGTATCGTAGAACTAAGGTTGCTTTAACAAAAGCATAATACAAGGTGGCTCGGGCAGGTTTTAACAGTCAATTATATGAATATATCTATGGCTTTTGGGACACATTACAAGCCTTTCAGGTTATGTCCTGAGGTGGTTACATACTTATTAGTCTCCTAAGGTGCTAGTTTGTCATCTTAGAAAAGTATTTTATAGATGTAATACTTCTACTCTACTCAGCACTGATAAGGCCTCAGCTGGAGTACTGTGTGCAGTTCTGGACATTTCAGGAGAGATGTGGATTGCAGGAACTGTAATCCACACCGTGTAGCGTCAAGCACAGGAGTTTATTACGCACAGCACTGGTGGAGTGTCACTTTGCTTATTAGGCTCAGAGATACTGCAGAACAATTAATTACAATAGATTATATAGGGTGCTCATTGGGTAGAGAGAAGCAACAGGAATGTTTTTTTCCAAGCCCCTGGATAGGTTCTAGCAGCAAGCCAAAATGAGCACAATAAGCCAGTGGTCTAAAAGATTACATAATGGCTCCACCCATGCCCAAATTAACATTTTGCTGACACACAGATAATTACCCCCAAACTGTCTACTAAAGTGTATAGGTTAAATCGGGGTAAGCAACCTATGGCACACGTGCCAAAGGTGGTATACGAGCTGATTTTCAGTGGCACTCACTGCCCGGGTCCTAGCAAACAGTCCAGGGGGCTCTGCATTTTAATTTAATTTTAAATGAAACTTCTTAAACATTTTAAAAGTCTTATTTACTTTATATACAACAATAATTAAGTTGTATATTATAGACCTATAGAAAAAGACCTTCTAAAAACATTAAAATGTATTACTGGCACACGAAACATTAAATTAGAGTGAATAAATGAAGACTCGGCACACCACTTCTGAAAGATTGCTGACCCCTGGGTTAAATCTTAATTGTTGGGGTCCAGGGGAATGAGGTAGCAGTTCTCCCGGTTGACCAATGAGTACATTCCTGGAGATTTAAAGTAAGAAGGCAGTAAATAGTACTTAACAATAACAATTGTTTATAAGTTTACCCTTGCATTTCTGTGGGCTATATATGTGAGGGAAGGGTGTCCTAACTCATGTCACTCATATTAGGTCTCTCCTCAAACTCTGTCTGGGATCTGAGGGGTTTTGTACCACTATCTCCTCGCTGCATTAGAGAGTGAACTTTGTGTCTTTAACTTGTGATAAGGATGCCCTATTACATTCTGAGTTATGCAGACTCCGCTCACTGGCTTGAAACACACACAACGTTATCTGTATACCCCAGCTTTCTCTTAGCCATGTATTGTTCTCTGTTAGCTGGCCCTCGTGCCCAGGCCAAGCTGTGGACTCCAGGCCTAGATGAAAAGTTCTTAGTGGAAACTGCAGTTAAGATCTTACATCCACAGCTAATGGAGTTTGGCCCTTCATGGACAAATTGGAGATAGCTGAGAGGACAGCAACAAAAATGACTGAAGAGCTTGAAAACATGATCTATGTGGATAGAGTGGAAAAAATTGAGTTAGTTTAGTCTGGAGAAGACATGACTGAGGAGGGACATAACAAAGAGGAGAGTGTTAAGTTTTACCCATTTCCTACTGAGGACAGAGCAAGAAATAATGGTCTTAAATTGCAGCAAGGGAAATTTAGGTTACACATTAGAAAAACTTCCTAATTATAAGGATGGTTAAGTACTGAGACAAATTACCTAGAGAGGCTGTGGAATCTCTATCATTGGAGGTTTCTAAGAACAAGTCAGACAAACACTTGTCCGAGATGATTTAAATAATACTTAGTCCTGCCTCAGTGCAGGGGATTGGACTAGATGACCTATGGAGGTCCCTTCCAGTCCTACATTTTTAGAATTCTGTGCTGTCCCTGTGGATTCCTACGGTTCCAGGGATCAGGGCTCCCCTACAATCCATGGTCGCTTTTTTGTGATTGTTTGCCTGAATTGCTAGGCCATAACACAAATCCTAAACTATGGGTCTTGATTTTGAGAATTATTGAGGACCTCCTGTAAGTCAATAATCATCTTTAGTCCCTTGTAGGAGAGAGAACATGCAATTGTAGGTGCCTTAAGTTAGGCATTTAAACTTTTATATGTAGACGTCTAAATAAGTAGCCCAATTTTCAGAGGTGCTGAAACCCACAACTCCATTGAAGTCAATGGAGATACTTGCAAAGCTAAGCACTACTCTGTAGTGCTTCAAAGCTCCAAGTTCCCATTCTGTTTTCCATACTTTTTGAACTTGTGAATAGACATTTTAGTACATGAATAATCTTTGTGGTTTTAATCTTTTTCAGAAAATCCTCTTTTGCCTTGCAATTCTGTGTGTATTTAAAGTACACTATGGATTATTTAGATAGTAAACAAATACTCTCCTCCCGATTTCCACTTAAAAAATGGTACCTGCTCATCAGGGAAATGTGTGAGGCTACAAAAGACAGAAGCCTTGTATATAGATCAGTATTTATGAGAGAGCCCATCTCTTTCTTATTTCATTTTCCAGACAGATTTTTGAAACTTTTTTGGGGGGCAGAGGGGAGGGTATGCCTTTAATTATGCAACTTTTTCATGTATCTGTTTAATTTAGAGTATTAATCCTATATCAATGCCATGGTTATTAATAATCTATTCTAGTTATGGGCAAAATCCTGGCCCATTGATGACCATGAGAGTTTTGTTGTTGTTTTCAGCAGGACCAGAATTTTCCCCCCTAAATACTTTAGGGCTATTAAATTTTCAAGGAAACCGGGACAATTTAGAAATACAAACATGAAGTTGCTTTATTCTGGTCTGATGTTCTGACTGGAACTGCCTATCTTATCCACAAAAGACACAAAGAGTCCTGTGGCACCTTATAGACTAACAGAAGTATTGGAGCATAAGCTTTCGTGGGTGAATACCCACTTCATCAGATGCATCTGTATTCACCCATGAAAGCTTATGCTCCAATATGTCTATTAGTCTATAAGGTGTCACATGAATCTCTGTCGCTTTTGCAGATCCAGACTAACACAGCTACCCCTCTGATACTTATCTTATCCACACTATTCCAGCCTTCCACACCATTTTAGCATTACAAACAGCTCTACCAAACCTGGGATTATTATATAAAAATATGGAGGAGTCCAACATCTAATAAAATGAACATTTAAGATTTTTATGGTTGCAGATCAGTTTTGAGAAGCGTGTTCTCTGCAGAACATGTAATGTAATATATTGCCTAGTGTGACTGGACAATACAGAATTTGAGAGAAATACAGTACTGAGTAATATTACCAAAACCCAAAAACAATTGTTGGTGTTAAATAATGGGTGAAAAAGAAGGAACAGCTGTACTATATCAGTGGTTGAAGAAGTAAAGGGCTGTTTTGCTATGCAAGGGGCATTCAACACTGCATTGTTTTTCTGGCCACTTGCTCCTGTCATTCAGATTAATATTACAGTAAATGTTCAAACAAAGCCACTTGATACAGGAGCTCTGGGTATATTTAGCTTGATTTATGATGGTTCATTGTCCAAATGCTTTGAGGGAGTATTGCAGTTACTATTTATGCCTTTAAGCAATATAAGAACACAATCACTGCATTGGTTTTTTAAAAAAACTTAAATATACTCATCTCCGACTTCTACTTCCAAACCATCTGTATACATTTATTCCTGGAGGAAATGTTAGCATTTCATTTATAATGCTCTGTGTTTGAGCCTCAGAATGAAGACAGTGAGGCTGAACCAGCACAAATAAGAACAGGATTTGGCACAATTTCTTCATATACTTGTGTTTTGGGTTAGAAGAGGGGAGAAGCAAGGACACGGAGTGAGAGGACCAGACTCTCTGAGCATCTGCTGCTGCTAGCAGCACTAGAGCTGACTAGAGGATGACCATTCCATTTTGCAGCAACTTTTGAGGTGTCACAATTTTGGTTCCACTCTGAAATGAAGACCAAACCTGTTGAATGTTTTCATGAAAAAAGAATGAAATGTCCATTTTTGAATCTAAAACCTGAGGATTTCAATTTGGGAAGAGGTGTCACAATATCAGTACGTAGGCCTCATGGTTAAGCACTCTTCTGGGACATGGGAGACCCTGGTTTAGGTCCCTGTTATGCTTGATTCAAAGTACAGACGCTTTCCTCCCAGAGCATTCTCGTTCAGGCAGAGATGGGACTTCAACCAGGGTTTTCCGCATTCCCAGGGTTTCTGTCACTCTTGTATTTCCTCCGCCATCATCCTGGACCCTAAAAACATCTTGACAAAGTCTTTGTTGAAACAGAAAAGTCTCTCTGAAAAGTTTTGGCTTCAAATTTCATTTCATTGAACTTGTGTAGTGCTGGATTAGTCAGGGCCGGCAGATGCACAGGTTGCATTCAAGAGGACTCTGTGTGTAAGTATTGCAGCCACTGATGAGGGGTGGTGCTACTCTTGTCCTGGAAATTGCTTATGCTCATCTTGTTCTGTTGTTGATAGTTGAGTCTAAATTTGAATTTTTGTGTTTAATGCTTGGGGTCTAATCCCATGCAGTACAGGAGCAGTGTGCTGTATGTATAACAGCATGGTAAAAATTAATGAGCAGAATGTGGCACTCGGAGTGACCCGATTTCTGTGTGAATGATGATCCTGCAGCATAGCTGCCAAGTTACTTGTGTCTGGTGGCAGACGAAAGGATTAAGAGCGAAATGCTTAGATAAGCTCTTCATTAGTTGAAATCTTCTATCTAATGCTGATTTGCCAGACACACGCCTTTTCTGCCAATGCACCATTCCGTTTTTACCCTCTGAATAAGGGAAAAGGCTTGCATGGGCCTTGGTGCTTATTGTTCATTGCTAAGGTCAACACCGAGAACTGGCTCTGGACCTTCCTTTGCACACTTTAATATCTGTACTGCTGCTGGGGTGCAAAAGCTGGAGCACCGTTTGCTTCTCTCATTACATATGGACTCTCAGAACCCAGGTCTATTTGTCCATCAATTTCTTTTGTTCTGTTGTGGTGCAGAGAGAGCAAGATTTTTCTTTTCACTTCTAAATGTGATAGAAATGTGAGTGGCACGTATAGCATGGCAGCAGCAGACTGACACAGGACAGCAGAGTTGGAACATGTTACTAGGCTCAGCTGGGATTACATTGTGAGGCTCAGGTCTCTCTAAATCAGTGCATTCTTGCCTTCTGTTCCAGTCTCCACAGGCAGTGTTAACATGGTGTTCTTCTGAGAGTTGTAGTTTTTGTATGCTGGGCTTGGGTTTGAATTTTTCTAGTTTGGTTGGGAGATTTTTTGGACACTTGGCCCAGCTTTTCAAAATTTCAGGCATTTGCAGTTAGGTACCTAATACACATAACAGCTATTGCATATGCATGTGCAAGTCAGGTAATGGGGCAGTCAAATGACCAGGTGCACATTTAACTGGTGCAGACAATGGTGTATGCAATTTGCAAGTGAAGCACTTTGGAAAATCTGGTCCTTTTGAAGTTTGGAGAGCTGTTGTGATTAGGTCTTTGTGATTTTTAAATGAAAAAATAAGTCCACAGCAGCAACAAGGTGATAACTTAGCAGAGAGATCATGGTGGTTTAGACTGCGTTCTTAACTGGCAGTTTGCGTGAATCATTCGGCAGTTTTGGTTCACAGGGCTCATATCTGTTGCATTTATTTGGAGTTTTAGGTTTGAACCTCATAACTCAAAGCAAAATAGGATGAAAATCCCATTTGAAGCATTTGAAATTTGTAATTTTAAATTGCTACAATTCATCCCTCCACTCCCAACCACTGAGTCCAGGCATCCACTTACCATTTGGCATGTTCAGTGGCATTGGCTGTTCTGCTTCCCTCTCCTGTGCAAGCAAAACAAGGGCAAAATACTCCTGCACGAGGCCAGGAATGCAGTGGGGAGGGGAGGGAGCTGCAGGCCTAATGTGCTGTGGCTGCTTTCTGTGCTGCGTTCCTGTTGCCTACCAGCCAATGCACTGTTGCCCATCTTCTGTCCAGTCCTATCTGTTGCTGTTATGGCCACCCAGGGCTGCCTGCATATCTTTGTCCCTAATGCCATCTCCTTGAAGGGTCTCAAGACCCATCATTTAAAAAAAAATAATGAATGCTAGTTCTCCTCTCTGCCTGCTCCTATGATACCACATTTACCTGTCCATCAACATTCATAGTTTAATTCTGTTATTTCCAAGATCAGTGTTTTCTGACTCCTGACTTTCCTGAGTATTTCTTTTACATTATAGCACCTCTTAATACAAATATCATCCTAATGTGATTATGCATCTGTTTGCTTATCCCTGGAGGATCTGGGCGAATAACTTCAGGCACGCTATTATAATGAAAATATATAATATAACCACCTGGCCTGCAAGAACCTCCTGTAGAGATAGACTCTGATCTCATTTGTGCTGGTGTAAACTCAAAGGAACACTATTGTAGGCAACGGAATTATTCCAGATTTACACCTCATTAAATGGAGTCAGAATGTGGCCTATAGGTTACTCCGGCACAATATTGATTCCGAGTCTTAACACTCTGTTACCGAACTAATGATGGTTTTAAAAATGTTTTTGCTCTTATGAATTTTTTTTTTTTGCTACCCATTTTTTATATTAGGAAGAAAAAAGTAAAAAATGAAAACATGACTTTTTAAAGACCAAATTCTGTCCTAGGACATGTGGTGGCCCATATTCTGTGCCGACTTCAAGCCCCATAAGTGCACACACCAAATTTTGCCCCTCAGTTACCACTATGTAATGCTCTAGGGAAATAAGTCAGGACAAAATATTTGTCCACTCACTTCAGTGAGGTTGCATTAGGTATAAGTTGGAGCAGTATTTGACCCACACTGTTTTCCTGCTGAGATAGAAGCTGTTTAGATTTAAAAGTGTGCAGATCAGCTATTAATCATTACATGATAATAAAAATCCCAATTCTTTTGACTAACAGCACCTCATGGGAAAGAGCTAATGTTACCATGTCTTTGCTTTCTAACTGGCTTTATATGCTTTGGACAACAAAGAGGAGAAGGTGACAGTGGGCTGAATTGCTTCTTATGTGGTGGTCTGGTCCACACTAAAGATTAGATCAACCTAGCTATGTTGCTGAAGACTGTGGAAAAATTCTGCCTTAGCATTGTAGTTAGGTCAACCTAACTCCTGATGCAGATGAGGCTAGAATAGATCAACCTAGCTATTGGTTCTTGGAAAGGTGGATTAGCTATTTCAATGGGAAAAAACCCTTTCCATCAACGTAGGAAGCATCTATGCTGAAGAGGTGAAGAGGCCACGCTAGCTTGACGGGAGAATTCTGGCAGTAGCAACACTAGCAAACTTTTAAGAAAACATGCTTATGGTTTTTGAATGAACATGTTGTGGCACTAAAAAAAAAGTTGCCACAAAATGTTGCCCAGATTTTGATTTGAAAAGGTTTATTTTTCCTGGGTGTGAAATAGGCTTCCAATAGACTTCATCTCCTTTCATGATCCTGCTGTGTCCAGCTGGGTGAAATAAAATGATGCTCCTCAGCCTGCCCACAAACTTTCTGTTGCAGCCTGTCCATTCCCTGCTCCTACATATATCTTGTTTATATAGTTGACTATGTGCCAGTTGATCATTACATCATCAAGAGCCTTAAATAAAGCCCAGCCTTTTTAGGGCCAAATGCTGCTCTTGTTGAAGAATAAATCCTGAGTATCTCCACTAGTATAATTGTGATGCTCTTGTTTCACACTGTTGGAACTGAAAGCAGAATAGTGTCCTTGATCTGTTTGTTGTTCGTTTGCAATTGCAGCAGAGCAAAGGACTTTGCAGTCAAAATTACTTCAGCAAATACTCATATCTTAATATATAAAAAAGCCCTTTAGTAATCAGGAGTGGAAATAATGTGGCATAAGAAAGCATTGGTTCCAGTGAGGATTATATATATAAAAATTACTTGTGGGCATCCAGTGATTTCTTCTTTTCAGTGGAATATGCACTGTATATGGGAATGAAACTGTTTGATATAGCAACATCAAAAGCAAGAATTCAAGCTATGAATTCATATAAGAGCTGAAAGGCAACGTTAAAGAACGTGTACAACAGATGAATGCAGAGCTGGAAACTGGGCTGATCCCTGCTCCATAGACAGAAAATCCCCATCATATAGAACTTCATTTTGGTTGTGGTAATGGGGCTCTCTTTACAAATGTCTGCCCTTATGCCTTGACACCGGTAAAGTATTGGGAGGTGGCTTTAAAACCCTTGCATTCCAACTGAATCAAGGTGTAAATCAGCACAGAATTGATCTTATCATACTCAGTCTGGTAAGTCACTGATATTGCCATGCCAAATGGCATCTGAATTAAAAACGGAGAAGGGAAAAATATAGAGAGAAATTCACGTTATGGGCCAGATTTCTTTGTTGGCACAACTTTACTGGCTTTGATGCAGTTACCCTGACAGATGAATATTTCATATTTTGGCCCATTATAACTATTTTAAGAAAGATGTTCCATACAGAAGAACATTAACATTTAATGTTACAGCTGTCGAGATTTCACACATTGGGGAAATGCTCTCAAGTCAATGGAATTAACCTGAATTTGCTCTGCTTAAATGAACAGAATCTAGCCCTTCGCATTGAAAATTTAAGTAAAATTTTCATTAACAGGGATGAATTGATGCTTAATTCAGACATGAACCTGCAATTCCCATTGACTTTAATGGTAGTTACATGTATATACTGGGGCATAGTCTGGCATGCTGTGCAAAGGGAATTTAAGGATCTTACACTGTCTACAGATGAGAACACTGAAGTGCAGTGAAGTTAGGGGACTCGACCAAAGATGCACCGCAAGTTGGCAGCAGGGAATCTAAATATGAGGTGCTATTCCATTACTGGGACTCCTAGCTTCTGCAATGCTAACAAAAAAATAGTAATGGAAAACAGGAATTAGTCCTGTGCTGCAGCTGCCCTGTCTATGCATAACGTACCTTGCAATATGTTGTTTATATTTCTAAAAGTCTTCAGAATTGTGAAATTCTAGTATTGGTGAGAGGGGTCTCACCTGTACTGAAGCATACATTTACATGAGGTGGGGAGGTGAGGCCCAGAGCTCCTACAATATTTCCATTGCGGGGGGTGATGATCCCTGTTGCCCCGGTTTCCCCCCACCCCGAGTGATAGTGGATTTTTCTACAGTGCAATATCCTCAAGAATATAATTGTATTGGAACAACATAGTCTACACACGGACTTCTGTGTGAGCTGTTTCCTTCCATTTAGATTTAATGCAGACCATATTCAAATTCTAAGATGTTTGTTTAGCATTTGGTATTCAGCACTTTGTATTAGATGAGACGAAACCCCATATTTAAATTATTCAGTGACTAGGGTTGATGAAAATTGTCAATCATCTTCCAGCATATTTAACCAATCCTAAAGGATGCTTACAGGTGCAAAAAGGCGCAGCCAATTACATGTATAGATTGTTGGTTTTGTTGATGCTGAGTGACTCTGAGACTTTGCTTGCCTTCTGATGTATTTGCAGACTGCGCTGTCGACAGAAATCAGTCCTTCAAATATTAGGGAAACATTCCATCATCTCTAAAGCAGCCAGATTAACAATGACAAACAAATATTTTAAAAGCATACATGGCTTATTTTAAATTATATTTGAAAGTATTGCTGGTATGTACAGCATAAAAATAAATTTCAAATAAGATAATTGGAACATTTAAGAGTTTATAAAGTATCATATACAATTGGGTGTCAATTTAAAGAATTAATATGTATTTATTTCAACAGTTCATTCTTTGTTGTGTGTGTAAGGAGAAGAGAGATTATAAACTGTAAAACAAGTAAGACAAAGAAAAGCCTTAGAGTGTATATTGAATGGTGCTAGCAAGGTCTTTGACTTTGAGTCTCATTTGTACTTCTCTCTCCAGCAGGAACAGACTTGTGAATTGAAGGCAAGGAATGAACTGAAAAAAAATTCACTCATGTAGTCACTCAATGGTTTAAAGAGATAAAAGCCTCAGAACTATACTACAGAGCTCCTGCCTTGATTAAGCATATTGTGATGCAACAGTACATCCCATTGTTCAGAATGCCAGAAAACCAATTCACAGTGAACATATGCAAATACAGAGACTTAAAGAAACATATAGCTGGTACCTAGAAGTGTAGATCTCATTACATGGAGTGTACCTGAGACACTTATAGCATGCACTTCTGGCATTGTCTCACCATCCTCCAAGAAAAAAGCAGATGTGGGAGGTCTCTGTCTGTCTGTCTCTCTCTAAGCATCAAATTGGACAGAATCTTAAAAATGAGTGAGGTTTGAGGACAAGGGAGTGGAGATTTACCTCAGGTAATGTTGTTCCTGCTACCGCAACAGAACCCTGGAGATTCTTGGGTGTTAATGAGTGGAAATTGTTATAGTTCCCTAGGTGCAAGAGATTGCATTCTCAGTGCACTATTAATGAAGACTTTCAGTCCATCTTCTACCCAATGATAAATTTCTGGCTCAACCCAACTCCCAACCACTCTCCCAGCTTCATCAACCATAATTACAATTTCTCCACCAATATCAATGTCCATTCTTAACCAGCTCCTGTACCAACTTTGCCACCTCTCAGCCACCCAAAATTTCAGTAGTCTTGGGTGTCAGATAATATCCTGCTCTATTTGTGACTTCACTTATGAGGGATGCAGTCAGTTGAAGCTCATCCTGATAAACCTAAGTTCAGACTACACTATCATGCCCCTGTCCTGCTTTTTTGCCTATATTTTAGCTAGTTAGGACTAGATTCAGACTCTTAAAGGCAGAGAAATGCATGCCAGTAGGTGTCTACATGGGCTGCATGGTGGCAAGAACCTTCAGAGTGAAATCTAGTTGACACAAACAGCATACCCCCCTTAGGCACCTCCAAGACTTAAAAATGGAGCCACTCTGGCTTGAGTCAGTTCATCCCATCAGCATTCACAGATGAGCTGGCAACAGAAAGGTGACTGGCAGGTCTAAAGTAACATTCAGCCTGGACACCACTTTTGTCATTCTGTAGGTGGGGATGATCACCCAAGACACATACACCTATCTTCAAACTGTTATCCAAAAAGGGGAGGTTGGAGATTGTGGTAAATGATGAAGTGTCATTAAGAGATGGTTTATTGAGCAAAAATCAGGGAACTGCTCATTTGTGTGAAACTCCTGTCCCACAAGGAGGACTTTCCTGTAGATTCATAATGGGAGACTTTCATTTGAGTCCATTTATGAACATCATGTAAATGTGTGACACTCCCTAAAGGACTCTGAATATCTAAATCAGTGAATAGCAAGTTCTAGTTTGTCTTCTGTGATCTATTCATAATTTTTAACTCTCAGAGGTTTATGGGTGAGAGCACAACAGAATAAAAATAGCAGAGACAGAATAAGTTTGAGGATGTATTAGTCAGATCTATATCCTTCTTAGGATAGACACTCAGATAACAGAGTCAGAAGTCAGGAGAGGACAGAATTATTTCACATGATTATATTGATGTCTATCTTCTGTATGTTAAGCAGTTTAAATTGTGCAGATTCAACCTAAAATTTTTCATTCCTCATTTAGACTCAGTCCTGCAACACTTTGAAGTCTAGTACTATTCTCATGAGTAAGGGTCAAATGTGTCAAGCTGTCTGGAGTGATTCTCATCTGTGAGTGCCTATCTCAGAGCAGACTGTCAGAAAACAGGGCAGACATTTTAAACTGGCCATCTGTTCTATTATTAGATTTCACCAAGCCAGTAACAAATGTGAACCTCTGGATCTCTGTGACTCTTAGACTCTTCAGTTTATCTTGTTGCCCAAACAAACTCAACTTTGTGGTTATAGTCACTTAAATAAAAAATCACAGCACCTCAGTTTTCTCCCAGTCCCAAGAAATGAGTTACTTACCCCAGATCAACTGGTGCTTGCATGAAAGACAAGGCTGGCAACCAATTCTGTAGTAAACTAACTAAAGATTTTTTAGCTAAGAAAAAAGACGGAGTTATTGAGAGCTTATAGCAGGTAAAATATATGTACAGGTGAATCACAGTCTAATTCCAAATGGTGGCAATGATGTAATAAACTGCTCATTTCCCAGTAGTCTTTCAGGGTGCCCAGATTGTCTCTTGGGATCTCCACTTTGCCTGTTGTATACTTCCCTGTAAGAGCCCAAACAGTTCAAAGATGAAGGGTCTTTTCTTTTAATGACAGTGCATGAGGAATGCACTTAGAGCAGTAGTTCTCAATCCAAGGCCTTTGGCCTCTTGCAGCCCAATCAGCACACAGCTGCTGCCCATGTGATCTCCTCAAGGCCTGTAGGTAGTATATATATTGTGTGGAGGCAGCCCACGTAACACATGGAGAGCTGCATATGCGGCCCACAATGGTAAATAGGTTGAGGATCACTGACTTAGGCTTTGGCTCTCCTGCCAACAACACTAACACCACTCGTTGGGGATGGAAGTTTTGTCAGCAAGAGAACACTCTCCTGCTGACAAATAGCAGCTACACTGCGCACCTTTTAGTGGCACAGCTGTAGTGGCACATCTGTGTCATTAAAAGCTGCATAGTCTTAGTCTTTGTCATAGTCATATGACTTAGTCATAGTCATTAAAAGCTGCATAGTCTTAGTCTTTGACCTGGATCATTACACACAATGGCCACTTGCTTTGAAATTAGCCTTTTTTCTGTTAGTAGTTCTTTTGCATTCCACAAGACTTCTTTGATGGGTTATTTTGTTGCAGGGGTATACACAATGTAAATGTTTCCTATTACAACAGGACACAGATAGTAAAAACAATGCAAGTAACATTCCCCTAGTTTTCATTATATTTAAACACCCAGTACACTTGTGCATTTAATAATTGCTTTGATCTACACAAGTGAGTTGTCATGAATGCATTCTAGCATGACCTAGTAAGTTAGCATTACAAGAATGATTGGGTCCTGAATATTTTTTAGTTTGTTAAAAGCAATGTAAAAATGACTGGACATCCCCTGCTGGACAGGATGGGTAAGAAAAGGCACATCAAATAACCTTTTATATAAGTATAAATGTGAATTGAAAATGGGACTCAGATTGGTCTGGGTTGCACTAATTCAGCGATCCTGCATTCTTTAAGGCTGTCATCTTCTCCAGAATTCCCACTTGCATATTTTAGTAAGTTTCTAGCCATTGTAGTAGTAAAAAAAAATCTTGAAAATGTGAAACAATTGTAAATCAACTCAGTGATGCCTTCCAAATTCATCAGAGAGCCTGAAACAATAGCTATGAGGGATATCATCTGTGTGCATCACCCCACTGATGGTGAAAGGTTCCTTGTCAGCCACAGCTCCAGAGGGGTCAAGTTGAAAGGGAATCCTTTTTTAAAAAAGTGGTAAATATTTTCCCTTTAACTATTCATCGTTACTTAAAATTTTGTAGGCAATAAGTTTGAAAGGTAGTCTGAACTGGAACTGACTTTTTGGATTGTGTGGGTACCAAATGATGTGGAGGTACCATTGATTTGTTAAAATCATTTAATGACCTTTCTACATGTCAGACACTATTATTTAATTATATATTAATACAAGTTATTAAAATTACATTATTGTATTGCAAGAGTAAGAAAGATTATGCTATAGATTCTGAGTAAAATGTTCAAAGTCACTTAGTTGCTTTTGAAAACTTTTATTCTGTGGATTTTTCATTGAAGCTATTTTTCAATAGATAATTTTTTGTTCTGCTTTGGTTTTTTGGTCCAGAAAAATCCCAAAACTTTGTGAAAGTATATGGTTTTCCATGGAAAACATCAATATTTGGTCAAAAAGAATGCCCCAAAACTGACATTTTCAGATTTTGGGTGAAAACTCAAATATTTTGGTTCAAAGTGGTGCGTCTATGTCTCATTGGAACTGTAGTTTGGGTACCATATGCTCCCCTTCTCCTCTCTGGCAAGACTAACTCTCCCATAAATGCCCCAGGGTCTTCTATGATGACTCACCTCCCAGAGAGGGAAGAAAGTTGTGTATCATGAGAGATGTAGTCAAGGCCTGAGAGGTTTGACCTATTGAAGAGAATGAGAGCATAAGGTTTCCAAACTACAACTCCCATAATGCATGGTGGCACAATTTTGAATCAAAATATTTTGGTTTACATTTTCCTTCCAAAATTTCAATAAAAATTCAACAAAAATGAATCTTCCATGGGGCGAAAAAAATGTTTTTGACCAACTCTAGTATTGACCTAGATTATGGCTGTCACGTAGTACAGCGTCATTGTCTTCCACCTGAACGTATCATTTTGTAGTTCACTTAATTAGTATGTAAGATTTTTAGGACCTAGTTAGGTAAAACCTTGAATACTCAATGTGGGTGCACAAGTGACAGTGCTATTGACTATTCTAGTGTTTTAAGGATTAGGTCCAAAGTCATTCTGAGCCACATCTTAACTCTTCTCTGGAATTTATTGGAGGACTTTCCAGGGAGGAATTCAGTTCACCTTTTTTGTGTTCTACAGAATCATCGATGCAGAGAAGTTAGTCAAATCTGGAGTTTTGCAAAACCGGTTGGTTTTGATTGACATGGTTCATATCAGTTTGGCTGAACCTTTCCTCTGGGAACATTTTCATAAAATCCCAACATCTAAATGCAAAACTTAACAAAATCTGCAGGCTTCAGGTGATCTATACAGAAAGTGGTACATTTTCATGGTTTTGTTCTGAGACCAATCAAGTTTCACAATTAAATGATGAAACCTGTGTTTTGAGGTAAATTATTCAGATTTCCAATCTTTATTTTTAATCTCTCTAAAATATCATCACCAATTTCACCAGTGAGTCTGAGACTATGAGTTTCATCTGTTTCAGATTGTTACAAATGTTTCACACAGCTTTAGTTATAGTCCCTTCTGTGTCAATTAAAGTCTTCATGTTTTGTTTAACGAATAATCTATTACTCCAGAGTTCCTTTTAGCAAGGTACAGAACATAACTGTGACTTGTTGAGTGATCCTTGTGAATTCAGACCTATCCCAACAGAACCAGCCATGTTGTTTAGTTTACTTAGTTACTTTCATCTGTTTCTTTGAGAATCTCTTGGAAATCTGCCAGGAATTTTGGAGTAACAAAAGAACTGCATTTCTTGAACATAGCAGTGTTTTATTTATATTTACACCTCAATGTTTTGATTCAAAGACTGTCTTGAGGTTTATGGAATGTGACTTGACAACAGAAACACAACCCAGTAACACAAAATGTACTTTTGTGAGATTAAATAAAATCTGTAAATCTCCATGCATACTGCAGTAAAGCAGCAAAAAGCCTTGATCATCCAATTCCAATGCACTATTTTAGTGCCAATCTACTCTGTGATGTGATTTTTTTTTCTTTGCTCCTACTGGTACCTAGAGTGGAACTTATTCACCAACAGAACATACTGATGCAGAGCCATTCAATTTATGGAAGTCTCCAAATGAAACAAAGATGTTTTTCATCTGAACTGTTCTTGAAACCTCTCCCACCATCTCAGCTGTGAGATGGTGGGAGAGGTTTGCACCAAAAAGACCAGTATTGTGGTATTTTACTCTGATCATTAGGAAACCATAAATAAGGTAATAAGCCACTATTCATTATAAGGCCAATTTTGACCCCTCCTGGAACTTTCAAAAAAAACATCCAAGATGCATGAAAATCATTTGTTGAGGATTCTTGTCTAGGAGCCCTTTGATAGGCTTTGTTTCTTTCTGATGAAGATATAAACCCTTCTTGGGGGGTGATTTCTTTTTGTAATTCTAGACCTTGCTTCCTTAGCATAAGGTGGCACTAGTTCCTATCCTGGCTTTCTTTCCATTTTGTTTCTGATCGGTTAATTCATAAAGCCAACAAATGCGAATAAAAAAATAGGGATGAAGCTCCCTTTAAAACAATTAACAATATGACTGCACAGGGCTCCAGCATAAAAAGGGGGATTTCATTGTGTTTCAATCATCATACTATTCTCTTAGCTGTTACAGCAGTAGTCTCAGTCTGATTCCTGTTAGATAATGTGCAGCAGCAGGATAACTCACCCCTGCGGTGCCTCCTGCTGGTTGTCCAGGGAATTAGCTCACCAGCTCCAGAGTGCCTTCTACAGGCCAATGTCTGGTTGTCCGCTGAGCCCCGTGTTCCTCCCCAATCCCGGTGCCCTTTTATCTGGGGTGCTTCCCCCTGGCAATACTCCTTCATTCTCTGTGGGTCTCCCCTCCCCAGGGAACCCGCAACCCACTTTCCCCACCTTTCCTCAGTCTAGGGCTACTGCCAGTCATCATCAAGCCCCCGCTCCCTGGGGCAGACTGCAGTGTAAAAGCCAGTCATCATAGGCAAGGGGTTTCTGGACCTGCTGCCTTTCCCAGCAGCCCAGTACCCTTTTAGGCTTTAGTATCAGGCCGCAGCCTGGAAGGTCACCAGGCCTGAGCCCCCCAGCTCAGCCTGCCCCTTCCCCAGCACTGTTCTAGCCTCAGTACCCTTTGCCTCAGGCAGCCTTTTCTCTCAGAAGCTAGAGGGAGAGTGTTCCTAATCTCAGCTCCAGCCCTTTTATCAGGGTGAGCTGCCTCCTAATTGGGCCTGGCCCCAGCTGTTGCTGCCTTCCCGATCAGCCATAGCCCTCTTTAGGGCTGTTTTAACCCCTTCAGGGCCATAGCGGGGTAACCACCCCACTACAAATGGAAAAAGTCAATTTCCTTAGAACAAGTTACTACAACCAATGCAATTTTTCAACCAGTCCTCATAACTTTTTATGCTCTTGAGGGCCAGTTTCATTCTTTTGATATGAAATTCAGCAGTGCTGCTAATAAAGTCTCCAAGACTAGAAATGGTGCAGAAAAATGCTGCAGATATGAAGTGTCTGCTGTTGTAAATGGAAGTCCCAACACTCAGACTGGTGTCTTCACTTGTTACTTAAGAAAATATTAGTAAAGCCTCTAATAGCCTCATTGGATTTGCCTTTGTGTGGATTGGGAAAGGGATTTTCTCAGTTACGTATTGCTGTTACTGGATCCTTTGCAAAAATTCAGTCTTCCCCCTTCAGATCTCCATGATCTTCAGGACACCCGAGAAAATGTATGTGTCTAAATCTGATGGCAAATACACTCTTTCTGTTGGTACAATTGTTGAGTGAGATCTGTGCTGCGTCACTTAGGCGTAGCACAGAATTCACTGCCCAGTGGCAGGGGGACCCAAAGTGGTTTTAAGCCACCTTTGCGCCCTCCCTATCCTGGGCTAGAGAGGCACCCAGTGAGTCAGCTCTTGTGGGGCTGTCTGTTGTTATGGCAGCGCCCCTAAGTTTCCCTATGGGGCTAAGCACTACCTGGGATCTCCACAGTGCTATGTTCTGTGGCCCTATGCCTGAATTCCAAGGCTTGCAATGGAGGTCCTCTAAGGGCAGCCTTACAGCTGCCTTCTAAAGTGCCTGTGGTGGGGGGAATCCTTCCCTAGCTGTAACCCAGAGTGTTTAGGGGCCTTTTAAGCACTCCAGCCCTCTTAGCTGGGTCCTTACCCAAAGTGATTACATCTGGTCATGGTAGAGTTTGTGTAGCAGACATGTGGAAAAAATTGTACAATCACAGAGCTCTATTTCCAGAGGTAGCTTAAGCTACCCACAATAAATATTATCATAATTGCCTTTGCTTAAGGCAGAATTTGCTGCTCTTAGTTTCTCTGCTTCCATTCACTTCTGTGCCAAGCTTAGATGAAACAAAGATCAAAAGCACAATGTTTTATGATGGGGAAAACATTTTTGCTTCCCAGAATAGGAATAGGGAAGATAGCTTTGTTTATCTTAATAATGATTCCATAATTGATCCAACAGATTGCTTTAAATTTTTGAAACAAATGACACTGTAATTTAGCATCTATTTAATGGTAAGGTCCTGCTTCTGCATTGTGCAACATATGGGTTGACTGCTGCACCTGCATGCTATACAGTGAAAGATCTGGCATTTAGCAGTTCACTTTTCAGTCCAAGCAAATTCAGCTACTTTTTGATATTAATAAAATGAGATTTTTAAAAAAATCAGCTGGTTCATTTTTCTATACCACTTGATGTGCTCTTGTAATAGGACTTACCTTTGAAAACAGAGCATAATTCTGAATTCCAGATTTTAATACATGTAAACTTTCACATCTTATTTAGAGTTATGGTTTAAATATTGTATGTCATGTAATAATAAATATTTGTAAAATCTTAAGATTCAATCCAAAACTTCATTCAGGTAGAGTTAAGGTTGTTGTAAATGTATGCTTTAATACACCTTTATTACACATCATTGTAACAAAATAAACACTTTTGAAAGTAAGGAATTAAGGTTAGAAGCAAACATTTGGAAGTCAGGATATTAGATGTCTGCAGTTCAGAAATTAATGAAATACTCTCTTTTTACCATTTTAAACCCAGCCTTAACTCTGCTTTCTTATCCCACATTACTCACTCCTATTCAGTATTCAGCTGCAAGACACAGGCTGCCACTATGCCAGGGAAAATGTTACATACTAGCTTGCAAACTGCAAATCCTCCTTCTCCCCCTAGTTAAAGAAAGCAGTCCAGACCTTACAACACCCTGTTGGTATTCACCCAAGGACCCCAATATATCCAATTTCCTTCCATGTCATGTCTACAGAAGACCTTATTTACCTTCCCAACATTCTCAACATAAAGGACCAGGATAAATCTTCCCACTTATTCCAGCTTGAAATAATAGGCCTTTGATACCCGAACATTGTACTTTCAATAGGGGTTGAAAAGGTGTGTGCAGTTTGTGATTGTTCAGTAAAAGCAATATAGTAATTAGCATACCAAACAGGGAACACATGAGTTTCTAAAAGTTTTGTGACAACTTGTAGTAATCTCCCACTAGTCAGAGGAAGATCAAATGTCTATATTCTTTTTTTAAAAAAAAAAAAATTCTATGTCTTGCATTTGATGCTGTTGACCACAAGGTGGCATTGATTTGTCTGAGACTGGCAGGGAGAGAGGTCCTTGCACTGAAATCGCTCTTTTTTGAGTGGGGTGGGGGTGTTGTTTTTTAAGAGATGATGAAGAGGTAACTTTGGGATTGTTCTCTCTCCTGAAAGGTTTTGTGGAGGAGGCAGGATTTGCTCCATCGGAATGGAAGAAGTTTTGAAGTGACACAATAAATCTTTTCCAAATTATGCAAGAAGCCAGTCAAGTCCACATAATTTTTGATACCTTTTTTGAGTGTTTAAAAAAAAAAAGAAAAAAGAAAGATAGGCAATGCCACTTGATACAACGGGTTATAAACCTTGGAATAATTGACAAGGGTTGGCAGTTGAAACAGTACAAAGAACGTGAAGAAACACATTGGCAAATGAGTATCTTTTGTAGTCTGGTGAAAATTTAGCAAAATAATTTCCAGGAATTCTTAAAATCATCAGGCATGTGTATCAAGTGACCCTTGCCCATTCCTGAGATGCCTTGTGATCTTAGGACCTGGAAGCATTTGTGGTGGACAGCCCAAAGGAATGTTGATACATCCAGAGGGGAAATTGTGCCAGTCTTAACTATGACAAAATCTTTAAAAGAGACACTACAATAACTCAGCATTATCAGAAAGGAGTCTTTGTTGTTTCAAAGAAACCTCCCTGTGGGGATGTGTGAGCTGTTTAAAGAGAGATTGTGAATTCACAAAGGGAACTAGCCTGCTTTCCTTGCTTTCTGTAATCGGAAGTAATACATATGAAGCCTTTTCCAGTGAGCATAAACATTATTTCACAGTTTTTTAGGCAGGCAATTAACGGCAGAGAAAGGCACAACGTAACTGCCAACAGTGGGCCCAATCTTGAAAAGACTGGATCACTTCCTGTGAAGGGCTGAGTATTTTCCAGTGTATGGGACTAGGAGCCCTAGGGGGTCTATGGTGCTAGAAGCTGCCAAGATGCTAAAATGAATGTGCTGCCTGGGCTTAAATTGGTCTCAAAGAAGTCCTAGTCCTGGCGTTGTCCCAAGAGGGATTTTCATTGATTCAGAGCAAAATCTTTGGTCTCAGACAGCTTCTTAAAATGAATACATTGTTTCTTTCGAGGAAGGGTAAGAAAGTAGTTTTCAATATCAAATAGCAAAGGTATAATGGACTGTATTTGCTAGTTGGGGAGCAGTGAAAGATTGTATTAGTCAGCCTGGATGCTAGTTGCAGATGAACAATGACTGTGATGTAGCAGATGCTGTTGTTGCTACACCTGAGAACTTAAAACTCAAGAAATAAGCCTCTGATTTATTTCCAGTTTGAAATGCAAAATCCCATTTGCTAAGCCATCACGCCTCGCAACCTTCAAATCTCCATATGTGTGACATGAGCAATTGAAATGTGTGACAAATGACAGAAATGTGGAACACCTGTGCTGTATTGTATATTGTGCCATTGTTGGCAGATCATAATGGCTTTTAATAGAAGATCTGTTTTAAAGGATGTTTTCTTAGTGGGGAAATTGCATTAGTGTTCTTAAAAAAATAAACCAAACACCCACACCACCACACACCCAGGAAATGGAAAGGCAATTTCACTCTAAGAATTTGCACACAAACAGGTCATTCTCAGGTGTTGATCTATAGACTCCAATCCTCAGCATCAGATCTCTACTTGAGAGAAAGGACTATTTGTTACTGTTTGTGACACGTAATCTCCCCCTTTCTGTTTGTGTCATCCGTGAAACCCCTTCTGTTTTTGAATTCCTTTCTATTTATTTGGAGGAACATTGGAGATATTTTTCAGTTTTCAAAATGTATCTCATTTGACTATATTATTTTTTATATTAAATGGTCCATAAGAGAACCAAATATTTAGCAGCATCAAGATGCTATTTGTAAAATAAAGATTATTCATTATTTATTACACCATTAGAATCCTGCTCCCAGCACGAATTCAGTCAATGAATGTGCATTACAAAAGGAAAGGAGAACAGTCAGTCTGTTCATGGTACTAGCCTTCCATATTTTGTGTGCACATAGGAAAAAGCTGCCTTAGAAATTGCTTTTATGCAATGGTTATTTTTAAAAGAGGCGAAGAAATTCCATTCACAAACAAACATGCCCAACCTGCTGGCTTTATTCCTAGAGTTCAAATGCAACCATTGAGGTATCAGCATACAAATAAGCAAACTGAAGTTCCTTGCAGCTAATGTAAAATCTGCAGCAGAATCATACCATATAGTGGAGCAGTAGAAAAGAGCCTCAGGGCATAAGAAATGGCCGTACAGGGTCACACTCATGGTTCATCTAGCACAGTGTTCTGTCTGACAATGGCCAGTGTCAGAAGTGTCAGAGGAAATAAACAGGGCAATTTTAGGTGATGTGTCATCCAGTCCCAGCTTCTGGCAGTTGGAGCTTTAACCACCCAGCACATGTGGTTGTGTTCCTGACCATCTTGGCTAATAGCAATTGATGGATCTATCATACATTAACTTATCTAATTCATTTTTGAACCTAGGTATACTTTTGGCCTTCAAAGCATCCCATGAAGAGTTCCACTGGTTGACTGTGTGTTGTGTGAGGTGGTACTTCCTTTGTTTTAAACTTGCTGCCTGTTAAGTTAATTGGTGACCCCTCATTCTTGTGTTATGTGAAGAGATATACACTTCACTATTCACTTCCCCACATGATTCCTGATTTTATAAACCTCTATCGTATTGCTTTTAATTGTCTCTTTTCTAAGATAAACAGTCCCAGTCTTCTTAATCCCTCCTCATATGGAAGCTTTTCCATACTCCTAATCATTTTTGTTGTTTCTCTGCACCTTTTCTTTCTAATATATCTTTTTTGAAATGAGGTAACCAGAACTGTGCATAGTATCCAAGGTGTGGGCATATCATAGATTTATATAGAAGCATTATGATACTTTGTCTTTTTATCTATTTCTTTCCTAATGGTTCCTAACATTGTTTTCATTTTGGTTTTGGTTTTTTGATTGCCACCACATATTGAGCAGATGTTTTCACAGAATGATCCATGAGGACTCCAAGATCTTTCTTGAGTGGTAACAGCTAATTTAGACCCCATCATTTTGTATGTATAGTTGAGATTTTTTTCCAATGTGCATTTCTTTATACTTATTAACACTGAATTTCGTCTACCATTTTGTCACCCAGTCACCAGTTTTGTAAGACCCGTTTGTAACTCTTAGCTTTGGATTTGTCTGACTGCAATCTTGAGTAATTTGTGTCATCTGCAAAATTTGCCACCTGATCGTGGCAAAATCATTTTTCTTCTTTTCTGGACTTTCTCCAGTTTGTCCACATCTTTCCTGAAATGTGGCACCCAGAACTGGACACAATACTCCAGCTGAGGCCTAATCAGCTCAGAATAGAGTGGAAGAATTACTTCTCGTGTCTTGCTTACAACACTCCTGCTACTACATCCCAGAATGATGTTTGCTTTTTTTTGTCAACACCTGTTACACTGTTAACTCATATTTAGGTTGTGAGCCACTATGACCCCCAGATCCCTTTCCACAACACTCCTTCCTAGGCAATCATTTCCCATTTTGCATGTGTGCAATTGATTGTTCCTTTCTAAATGGAGTATTTTGCATTTGTTCTTATTGAATTTCATCCTTTTTTTCCATACCATTTCTCCAGTTTGTCCAGATCCTTTTGAATTTTAATCCTGTCCTCCAAAGCACTTGCAACCCCTCCCAGCTTGGTATGGTCCACAAACTTTGTAAGTGTACTCTCTATGCCATTATCTAAAAACACTGATGAAGTTATTAAACTGAACCAGAACTGATACCTGCAGGATATGCCCTTCCAGCTTGACTTTGAACCACTGATAATTACTCTCTGGGAATGGTTTTTCAACCAGTTTTGCACCCATCTAGGTTGTATTTCCCTAGTTTGTTTATGAGAAGATCATGTGAGACAGTATCAAAAGCCTTACTAAAGTCAGGATATACCATGTCTACTGCTTCCCACCTCCCGCATCCACAAGGCTTGTTACACTGTCAAAGAAAGCTATTAGGTTGGTTTGACATGATTTGTTCTTGACAAATTCAGATTGACTGCTACTTATCACCTTATTATCTTCTAGGTGTTTGCAATTGCTATATTTGTTCTTTTCCCAATCCTCTGGAATCTCTCCCATTGTCTATGATGCTAATCCCTAATGGCTCAGATACTTCCTCAGTCAACTTCTTGAGCATTCTATGATGTACTTCCATCAGGCCCTGGTGACTTTAACACATCTAACTTGTGTGTTTTAACTTGTTCTTTCCCTGTTTTAGCCTCTGACTTTATCTAATTTTCACTGGCATCCACTGTGTTAGAGGTTCAATCATTACTAACGTTTCTGGTAAAAACTGAAAGAAAAAAGTCATTTAACACTTCTGCCATTTCCACATTTTCTTTTCCTGTCTTTGGTCTTCCTCTTGCTTCTAATGTATTGGTAGAATGTTTGCTTCTTACCCTTTGTCTCTAGCAGTTTAATCTCATTTTTTACCTTGACCTGTCTAATTTTGTCGTGTGTGTTTATTAACTAGCATTTCAAGTTCTTCCTGCTTATTCCCCATACTCCTTGCATTTCTACTATTTAAAACAGCATGATCTAGACAAAATAAAAACTTGAATGCATTACACCCACTACTGATAGTGATTTTTAATTATAGATTCAAACTGTGTTTCCATGTGTGTGAGAAAGGGGGTGGGGAAGAGGTTTGCTATACATAAGTTGTACAGGATTGACCAGTACATTATTTCTCAGTAGTAGCTCTTACTCTGGTAGCAGGCTTTTTTTAAAAAATTAAAAACTACTACTATATCAAAAGTGATAAAAATTGTCATCAGCAAATCTTGCAGTCAAATTTGCACAGTGATTGCATAATGGAAATTATGCTGGGTATTTTTAAAACTAGGTTATGCAGTATAATTTTGAATATTCTGCATGAGAAGATTTTATCTGGTTCTCACAGCACAAACAAAATATATAACATTATTTTAAAATGGGGTTTGATCAAGAATTTTTATAAAAGGGGGCAATTTATGAACATGGGCTGTTGGCTGATACATAAACAATTCTAATGGCAAAACCTGTTTGACATTCAAAGTAAACTAGATAAAATGAGTTTTACATTTTCAAAATGGCATCTATATCTTAGAAAACTGTGTTTCTACAGTGGTTCAATTAACATGGGGAATACTTGGGGAATATCATGAATATCACTGTCCACCATAGTGTTAATTGACTTCTAAAGGTGTTTGTAATGGTTTTATTGGTGACATTGAAAAATTAATCATATTTGTATTTATAAAGCAACTTCCAACTTGGGGAATTGCCAACACTGTTAAAATAGACTTCACAAAACATGAAACAAATCATCATACAGGGGAATCGTTAGACTATAAATATTTTTATACGTGGAAGATTTTTGAAATGTTTTTAAAAGCTGGAGAAAGATGGAATAGGTTAGATAGTCATGGCACATAAATATCACATTGTAGAGGTCTCTGTAAAGGCTCCATCACTCATCAATTTATAGCACAATGTTAGAAACCTTAAAGGTTGCATCGTTTCACACCATTAAGGCAAAGTTCAGTGAAGAGGTCTGCAATATAGCCAGATTATTTTCTATTATGAGCTTTAAAAATCAACTGGGGCCAACTTAAAGTCAATTTACCATTTTATAGGCAGCCAGGAGCAAAGAATGCAGGATGAGTGTAATATGAGATGAGCAGGTGTATTGCTGAATTCTGCACTAGCTACCAGTGATGAAGATACACTGCTGGAAGCCCTGCAAAGAGGGAATTATAGTAATCAGACTTCATTGTTGACAAGAGCATGTGTTGCAGTTGCGAGGTAGTCATGGGATAAATAGCAGAGAAACCTGTGCAGACTGCACATCTGAAAACCTTTCATATCAAAACAAAGAATACCATAGAAAGGATGTGGCTGAAAAGAATACCAAGGGGTTGAGATCCTGGTCTCACTAAAGTTTTGCCATTGACTTCAGTCTGGGCAGGATTTCATCCAAGACTCTTAATGTGGCTATCTATTATAAATATACATTGACCTGCCAGTATAACAACTGTTAAAAATCAAATTACTATGTGAGAGATGTAATAGAAGGATTAAAAGCAACTCTGAATGACGAGGGGTTTGTGTGTGTTGGATTAGCTTCCGCTTCCCATGGGACTTTTGGGTGGGCAGTGAATACAGAACCAGATGCCAATAAGATTCTCTCTATTATGGTTATTAATATGAAAATGTGATATGGGTTTTGAACTAGTAAATAATCTCCTACTTGTTTTTCCTTGCACTTTCGCTCTTTTTCCCTTCCTCCCTCTTGAGTACAGCCAATTGCATTGCTACATGCTGCTGAGGCTCGTAAGTCTTTGCTTTGCAAGTTCATGAATGGCTGTTAGCTAGGATGGGTAGGGATTGTATCCCTAGCCTCTGTTTGCCAGAAGTTGGGAATAGGCGACAATGGATGAATCACCTGATGATTGCCTGTTCCATAGGTACTGACTTTACCCAATGCTGGTGGGTGCTCGCACCCCCCCACCCCAGGCTTCGCCCCTTGCCTGCCCCCATTCCAACCCCTTCCACAAATCCCCGGCTCTCCCTCCTCCTCCAAGTGCGCCACATTTCCCCTTCACCCCTTCCCTCCCAGGCTTGCTGTATGAAGCAGCTGATTTGCGGTAAGCCTGGGAGGGAATGGGGAGAAGCAGAGCCTCTCCAACCCTGGAGCACCCAGGGTGTTGGTGCCTCTGGCCTGTTCTCTTCATTCCCTCTGAAGCACTTGGCTTTGGCCACTGTGAGAAGGCATGATGTTGGGGTAGTGGACCTTTGTTCTGATTCACTATGGCTGTTCTTACGTTGTTTATGTTCAACCGTCAAACGTGCATTTGTGCTATCCGAGTGAAAGTTGCTGACTGTGAAAGTGAGAAGGTGATTTACATCAGTGTTGTAGTGTCAGGCAGTAATAAAACACGGGAAAACTGTTGGACACACGTTATACTATACAATTATATAATTATAAACAATATAATTGGAGGCAGTTGAACTTGTGTGCCCCAGTCTGTTATTTACCAATCATCTCTTTCAAGGCTCATTAAACACAGATTTATACACAAAATAAAAGCTTAGCTCTTCAGTGGCTAAATATGTGGTGGCATTTATTCACAAAAACATAATATGTAGGCCTAAAGCTGTCAAAATCTATAATGGATGTAGTCGATGGTGGTTAGTGAAGTTGTTCAATGGGACTCTGGGAGAGTAATGCTGAGGTGTTTCCCTTAATGAAAGACCTCATTTCTCTGGTTTTATTTGCATGTCCACACTGTAAAGCACAAACTTCCTCATCATGGATTTTGCGATCTGAAAGGCAGGAATACCCTAAAAATCATGGAAGTGTTTTAAAACGTGAGGCAGACTTCTTTTGAAGAATTCACCAAGAAGTGTTACAAAATCTTAACCTTTCTAGAATTCTGTAATTCTTCAGTGCCATACAAATTCAGAGGGGGAGAAAAATCTTGTATGTTAGAATACTTTTCTTCTCACTTTTACGTGGTATTCCAGCCAACGTGTTCAATTTAGTAAACACCTTTTATAAATACAACCCATTTTTTAACTTAAGGAAAAACATTCTGTAGATATATATTTTTTCCCCCGTGGCTTTTTGAATTTAGAGAGAAGAAATGCAAAATGAAACATATCATTATAAGCATATTGGCTGGAGCGCTGTGTGGAATTACAGTCAAACTTTAAAAAAAGTTTGAGTTCTAAAAGTTTGGCATCTAAATTTATATTTAGGCACTTATTTAAGTGGCTTGACTTTTCAAGTGCTGAGCATTCATAGCTCCCACTGACTTACTTTTTTATATACATGACTATGAAACCCCAATATAAGTAACCAAGAAAATTATCTAAATAGTGCCTGCAAATCTCATCTCAAACTGTGACTGTTAGAATTTAAAAATATAGCTCAGCAATACAGAATATCTGACCCATATGTACTACATCAGCTTTTGTGTAATTTCTCAATCCACATTTGAGATTTAAATGTTTCGCTTTTGAAAGCTTTTCCAAATATGCCATTAGTTCCAGCCCCATTTTCCCATTCTTTACCACATTTTCAACTAGCATTTCTCCCTGGTTTGATTTGTGGCAACTCTCAATGATGGACATGTTGCAACTGCTAGATTTTTAACATCCTTTAATTGAAGATCTTGCATAATACTATTGCAGTTTCTTCTCTATCCTTCTGAAATCCCCAATTCTGGATTACTACATTGCATCACTGCTGACCTCAGCACTGGAGTGCAAATCTGACAACAAAACAGTGTTTTTTTTTTTCAAGAAATACAACCATACCTTGCTACTCCACAAACCTGACTTCAGAATATTTAGTTTAGTTTTAACTATCACAACTTGTTACAAGTCACATCACAAGTGATGCGCAGTTGACTAAGTATGCATGAAGCATCATAAAACGTTCGTTCATTTTAAAAACAGTATTTTAGTTTTAGTTTGGAATGTTTGAGATCCAGATTCAAATTTTCCACATTGAGCTTTTAAAAACATAAACAAATTCATTTGCTCTTTTCCCCCCAAATGTGTTTTATTTGCAATAAATTCTCAGTCATTTATGAGAATTAGTGAAGTCCAGCTATAATATACCCATTTCCTAGAACACTGCCATCTTTTCACTGTTTGGTGAGAGAACCACAGGTTGGACAAGAATTATATTATTAAGCTGAGAAATCCAGGTTATCAAAAAACACACACATATTTGATTCAATTTTTTAGTAAGACTGCTTTGGCTGTAGATTTTAAAAATTGACTACTTCCCCTACTATTATAGGGACAGAATCATCAGCATGTTGTACCTACTTCTTTACAAAGTGAGTGTAAAACTCTACCAAATCAGTACAGTGACGTTTTTGTGCTCTCGTTATAGTCACTTTGTATGAGGGTAATAGGCTACACATGACAAAAGACAGTGGAAAATCAAACCACAAAATTACTAGATTTCAGGCTCATGTCACTGGTGGCTAAATATCATTGCTGACTAGTAGCTTTTTGCCTCATAGTCTGTAAATACAGCTTTGTGGACAAATGTCCATGTTACAGAAATCCACTGACAGCTCATTAGCAATGTCTTTAGGATGGCCAAAGACTAAATAGATCATAGGGAATGAAATTTCTTTTGACTCTGAACATCCGTTACTGGGAGCAGTGTGGGGGAAGCTTACATTGTTGCTGCCCATGCTGTGTCCACCTCCTGGTGGATATACAAGCACTAGCTTCTGCTCTATCTAATGCTTTTGTCATTTCATGGTTAGAAAAGAGAACCAAGTATAACTTTCTCATCCACTTGACTGCAGGCATTCAGTAAGTCACTCTGTATGGAATGCAACAAAAATAATCATAACATAACCTCATTTTTCTCTGGTTTTAAGATTCTTTACAGCAATCACTGTTTAAAAATCAGCTTTTACTCACCATTATTGTACAGTGCAGTAACTTACACTCCTCCAAGCCTGATAACATTTTATGTGGGATGGGACTAAAGGGTAAGAATTATCGTAGAATTCCTCTTTTCTTACACAGTCACTCACTCTTCCTAATACCTTGCAGCATGGTTTCATTGGAATCAAAATGCTAAGTTTTGCTAGTGGGTATTTAAATGTTGAAGCCAACTTAATGTTGATGATAACATTTTTCCTAGCACTGAAGTAAAAGGAATGTTGATTCAAACCTTGCAATGGTCTAAAAAGAAAAAAAATTAGAGAAACAAGGTGGGTGATGTTATATCTTTTATTAGACTAGCTTCTGTTGGTGAGAGAGACAAGCTTTCGAGCTTATACAGAGTTCTGACATGAAGCTATGTAAGCTTGAAAGCTTGTCTATCTCACCAACAGAAGCTGGTCCAATCTCACCTACCTTGTGTCTCTAATATCTTGGGACCAACACGACTGCAACACCACCATATACAATAAAGATGACACTACAAAGTGGAAGAGTTAGTAGAAACAATATTCTTAGAGACTATGGAAAGAAAAGCATGAAACTTTTTCTCCTTAGGTCTTGGTGAGAGTCTGTTAAAGATGAAATAGAAATATCAGAGAGACAACAGTGTGAATAGTACTACTACTTACTCACCTTTTGTAATGATTTTTGAGATCCTCAGATGAAAACAGTTATAAAAGTCCCAGGTATGATGTTTTTTACAGTAGAGCCTAATTCTGCATTTTTGTCTCCTTCTGTCTTGCAACTGAAGTTAATGAGAATTTTGAATGTGAAAGGAGAACAAAATAGGGCCTCTTGAATTCTGCAAAAAACAAAACAAAACACAAAACTGAGAATCAACCAGATAGCTTAAATTTCCACTCCCAATAACTGTGAAAGTCAGAACTGTAAAGGTTTCCAAGAATCTAATTCAAACATTGCTCCAAAATCATTTCATTTACAGAATTAAGGGAATGGAAAACAATTGATCATTGACATATAATTCACAGACAGGAAAACATCATCTTTGCCTTGTTCTTAAAAGCAATGAATATATTTTAAATTGCTCAGCAGAGCTTTGTTCAGTTGACTAGAGGCTCACTTATCTCAATAACCAAAAGATTCCCTGGGAAAGTTCCTTTTTATAACAGACAATTGAGGTAGATCTGCAGAAAAGTAAACAGCAAGTACGAGACTCTGTTTATTACTAAGGTGAGAGGCATGTAGACCTGTTCTTAGATAATGTCAGAAACTTGAATTTTTAACTGGCCCAATTGGAACTACTACACCCACACAAAAATGTATGCTGAAAAATCCATATTTATCCCCTTTTATTCCACACAAGCTTCACATTGTCCTGGAGCTGATTCACTGACACATTACAGACCCAAGCTTCTTTAATAATAGTGTTAACCTTTATACCTTTGATGCTTTGTTTGAAAAATAGCTTTGTTCATAGTGCACATGTTGACACAATTTAACATCTTTGTATATGAGCACTGAAATGATGGACAATGTAAGAGAATGTCACACTCTGCTGAATTCTAGAATACTATAGCTAGAGACTCTGCTCTGGATTACATTCAGGTTTTGCAATTGATTGCAGTAGGAGCAGGATTAGGCCTTCAAGTAGGGAGATTACACCTGCACCAGTAAGAGGCTCTGTAAGGGAAGGGGAAGACCGGGGTTAATAATGTTGGATAAACTGAAAAAGAACAACTTGCTACATAAGTCAGACCACATTTAGAGCCCTTATAAATGTTTGTAATTCTCCTATCTTTTCTTAGTTTATCCTGAATCTGATCTCTAATCTCAGTGAAACAGAATGAGCTAAACAGTTCAGGGCAGCTGATGGGGATCCAAAGTACTTACAGAGGCAGTGAGTACAGTACATGTGAACTCTGTGTAGGTGTACCATTGTATTATATATATATTGTATGTTCCTAAATCCACCAAGTAAATATTTATGTTTAATTACTGTAATGCCAGCAGAAAGTTGAAATATAACTTAATCCCATTATCCAGCTATGCTGGAAGAACGCCAGGAGGTAAGGTCAAAGTTCCCAGGAATCAATGGCAGATGATTAAGACAGGCCTGCTTCATAGCCAGTGGGACACAAGGGAGTGATTTGGCCAGTATCACATCTGACTGTCTTCTAGTGCCCTAATCTGATGGATTAGGTACCTATTTTGCAGGAGGTGGGAACAATACTCAAACCCATGACCTTCAGAACTGTAGGTAAGGGCCTTAACCACTGAGCCACCACATGGAGTTTTAATGAGACTGCAGATTTAATCTCTTGAATATCTAGGAGTACCTGGCAAAGAAATTGGACAGTGCGGGTCACCATTTCCATAATCCCTCCATGTACTCACGGGGGCTGCCATCAGCCCTCCCCATTTCCAGTCTGGTCCTAGCCACCATGCTGCTGGGACTGCACCATGTCCCTCATATGAGGGTGCTAGAAATGAAGGGGGATTGACATTCCTTTGTAAATGTAGGAGCATTGAACTCCTCAGTTGTATCCAATCAGCATATCCATTCCGTAACGAGTACCTGCATGGGACATCCACTGCATGGAGGCACCAGCAGTTAGCTTGGCTACCTCCCCTGATCCTAGACAGTTTCCCAGATATTCACTGATGCCTTTTTTAATATTGGCCAAAAATATATCTGTTCCCTAGTTGGATAGATAGATCCCATAACTGATGAATATCTCACGTACCCAGTAAAATATGCCTGGCTGAGAAATTACCAGCCCCCTGCCAGTAAGAATTTGCCCACTTCCATGTTCACATGTAAACTCATGGAGGCTTCACCACTCCTTGCCACACCCTGCGCTGAATCATGTCAGACCAAATAATGGTCACTCCCAGCTTTGCATAACTGCTGCTCCAGTGATTTCAGCAAAACTACGCTTGTGTAAAATGGTTACACCCCCTTACCAACTCCCAATTTAAAATGTGTCAATATAAGAAAGTAAGAGTACTAGCCTGAGTAGTTATCTGGAGGGTGGAGGTGTTGGCAAAGGTAGAATTAGTATAATAAAAATCATTCCTGGCCACATCACTCTCTCTCCTTCTTGATTTCCCTTTCCTCTTCCCTCTCTCTCCTTCCCTTCTACCTCTCATCTGCCCTCCCTCTTTCCTTTTTTGTTCATTTGGGAAATGTTCTTACAGACCTTTTAAAATGAGCAAAGGCAAGGGCAGAAAGAGGGGAGAAACTGCAGCTCAGCATTATTGCAGGTTATTATTCATTTTAGGATCCATCCTGCTTTTTTGTGGACAGCCTTGAATTCTGCCATATTAGTTGGGGCCATGGAATTGCAGTCAGCTGCAGGCCTTGAGTCATTGTTGTGTGCAGGTGTATGGGCAGCCAGATATGATACAAGACCATTTGCAACATTTTTACCTGAAACTCTTGGAGGAAGGTTTTCAAAGAGCACCTAGATCACCAAGAATTTAGACGCATACATCCCAATGAAAGTCAATGGGCTCTGAGTGCTTCTGACTGTCTCCCCTTCAATATACCGCTGAAGATCCAATCCTGTGATCTGAATTCTGGCAAAAAAAAACCCACAAAAAAACATTGATCTCAGTGGAAATTCTCTGAGTAAAGATACAAGAGTGGCTACTGTTTGGCAATGCTATATTATTTTTGCGTGTTTTAAATATATAATGAACATTAATGCATGTATCTACGGTAGAAAGCAGCAAAAGGTTTCAGGATGCTAAGCGCCCTGTGTAAAAGCTTTGTATTTGTTAACCTGGTCTAAAGTGTTATGAAGTATAGGTCAATATTTTGTTATAAGTGAAAACTTATTACTTCATCTTCTATAGGTCAGAATTTCTTCAGAAGGAGTTGTGGCGCATGAGGAACTGATACAGTAGGTAAGTTGATTTCGATTCATCTCTAACTTTTATTACTTCGCTGACTAGTATTGACTAAACTGCAATTTTTACTCTGTTACCCAAGTGCTAATCCAAAGTAAAGTCATTGATTTACCAGAGTGCAAATGAAAATGGAATTTTAGCCACAGTGTTTTCCAAAATGAAATTGCAGAAACAGTATTATTAAACTTGCTCTCAGTCCTTGATCATAGACACTAAGAGATCAACACAAGAAAAATGGTTTCAGTCCAGTCTGTTGTTGAAATCAATTAAAGTAAAAATATTTTTTATGGGAAAGGGTAAACCTACATCTTATCTCATGGCTGCTCAGAGGATCCAGTATAATTGATGTACTGCAACCACACACAGCAAGTAATAACTATCCCTTTGGATACCGTAATGCCGCCGATGAGGTTAAATTACTTTAATAGCATAGTTTGTCCTTTCTGCCCTTTCGTACTTACCCTGTCAGTTTATGAATCAGACAAGCTGTGCTGAAAACAATGTATCCAAACATGTAGCCAGAAGATAAATGAGAGATTGATGTGAGGGTGGAATTTTATATTGTGCCGGTCATTGAGTTCTGCAATTCAGGGCAGTTGTTTAGTGCTTAGAATTTAGAATTATGGGTGTGTTTTGCCTCATGGTCAGGGAACAATGCCATGATCAAGCTGAAATCTCCCTTAATCTGCAACGTGTCACTCCTTGGGTTCCAGAGTAACAGTGGAGAATAATTTGAAGGGATTAAATGTAATAAAGATATGTGGCTCTGGACGTGGTTTGTGATGGTATCAACCACTGTGAAAATCATTAGTGTGTGGGTTGTGGTGATGAGAAGTACTCTAGTTCTCTGGCTTCCCGTGGGATTGCCTGTTATGTCACTCAAACAGATGAACTGTAGGAGAATTTATTTCCTTTGGCAGAGTCTCGCAAATAAAGCTGAATTGAACTCATGGTGGAAGTTTCTTAGAACACAGTGCAGAGATAGAAAAGCTTTCAGTTTGGCTTCTCTGCAAGTCCAGCTTAAAGTCCGTTAGTAAATTTTGTTTAGTAGCATCAGTGCTTGAGACCTTCATTTGCAGAGCTATCAATTGTTTTCATCTTCATGAGTACAAAATATACATCCCTGACACAAATCACTGGGCTGTCTATTTATAATATGTATAGTTGTGTATATATAAAATTGTCATAGTAGTGATTAGAGTGAAGGTAGGGAAAAATGTGATTTGCTTTTTGTACAGGACTAAACTTGAAGACAAATCTATGGAATTGCATTCACAGTACTTAAAAAAAAAAAATTCTTGAGCATTTGAATGGACTTAATCCTTCCATCGCCTAAAGAAAACATTTTAGTTCCTTTGTTGCTGCACAATAATTAAGTGATGGGTCACTACAAAAAATAATCTTCCCCTGCTGATACTCACACCTTGTCAACTGTTTGAAATGGGCCACCTTGTTTACATTGGCCTCGTTAGCACTACAAAAATGATTTCCACCCCTTGTCAACTGTTGAGAATAGTCCACTTCCACCTTAATTGAACTGGCTCGTTAGTACTGATCCCCAACTTGGTAAGGCAAATCCTCTCTTTTCATATGCTGTGTGTTTATACTTCCTTACTGTATGTCCCACTTAATGCATCTGATGAAGTGGGTTTTAGCCGATGAAAGTTTATGCCCAAATATATTTGTTACTGTCTAAGGTGCCACAAGGACTGCTAATCTGTATCAGCAAAAACAACAAACAAGGCTATCACTTTGAAATAATTAAGTCTGTTTCTTCTTGAATTTTCCATGCGTGTTGATCTAGGCATCACATGTGATTTGAACTACATTTTTCTAAAAAAGTCAGTATATTTCTGTTGCATTCGAGGAACGATCTAGACACTAATTATTCGGTGGCTAAAATGATACCTGTAAATCTCTATCGATTATTAAACAAAATAGGCCAGATTTTGCCCTGATGTATGCCCCATACAAACACAGTGAGGTCAGTTCAACCTCCTGCTATTCAATGGAATGGTTTGGATTGTAAGTTGCTGGAGAACATTTGTAGCCCAGTTGAAGTGCCTGTTTTTGATTTCAACGACACTGAATTCAAAGCCTCCTGGGATTTTTGTAGTAAGCCGTGTGTTAATTCTGTCCATCAATATGTTACCCCCTTAACTTGGCTATTTTTTGTATGTGTGAAATATCTTGAATTAAATTATATACAGTTGCAAGCTGTGGCCTGACCTTGCAGTCCTTTAGTAGGAGATATGCACATATATATAATACACACACACACACAAACGTGCTGTGGGACCAAGCCCCGTACATTAAAGGGAGATTTGCTCTACATACCTGCTGTATCAGAAGAATGATCTTCCAAATATCAGATTGAATTGATAACTGACGCAACTCTCAATTTCTACATTGTTTCTAATAATGTGGAACTAGTTACAGTCCTAACTCCAGAAAATGCCCTCTGCAGGATCTTAGGAAGTCAGAGAGGGAAAGTGGGGGCCTACAGAAGATGGGGCTGAGCCCCTATGCACAAGACATAAGATCTGTTAGTGGAGCATGAGATCTGTTAGTGGAGAGGAAACTTCCATGTGTGCATCTTCAGGGCAGAGTTGGGCCCATCATTGTTATTTATCTGTAATATAAAGAATATGTTGGTACTTTATGGAGAGATACTTACTTTGAGGATCTTAGAATCTAGGGGCCTGATCTTGCTCACACTGATGTCAGGGACCAAAGTTCCATTGACTTTAATTGGAAGACACTCAGTCCTAGATAGGTCCTGCTCAAATGCCAGGGCAGGAGGGGGAACTGGAAGGAACAGCTAGAAATGTGGATGTAACAGTGATGTGTGTGTTAGTTCCATGATAACTGTTTGGATTTTATATTTTGAATATTTCATTTATTTTTAAAAATAGGGGAATGGCTGGCAATATCAGTGGTGGTTTAGTCTCAATGGGGAAAGGGCTTTAGGGTCTTTAAGCCTTTTGAAAATATAATGAGGCATGGCAGACTTGGTCAGGGAAGAGATTTCCAGAAAGCATTTCTCATATGAAAAAAAGTATAGAGCCGAGAGGGAGAGGAATAATCAAATTGGATTGAAGAAACCAGTTATGCCTGGGGTCATAATAAGGGAAAGTCGGGGGAATGCAGCTAAAAGCAGAGGGCAATTCTCCTTCCTCTCAGCACAGCTTATACCGCTGCCACCTCCTTGTCTGGGGTGATGAATAGCTCCCCCTCATTTCATTCTACTTTAACCATTGGCCAAGTGGCTTGCATGGAACAAAGGGGACAAGAAGAGCAGAAGGGTTTGAGTTTAGAGAAGTGGACAGGAGCCAGGTTTATTCAGGCCCTTGAAGGGGATAGGACAAGGAACATGAATTTGATGTCAGTGTGGTGGAGAGAATTGTCAAACCTTGCCAAGGTGCTGGAAAACAAAGCAGTTTCCTGGTTTGTTTTTACAGTGAAGAACAAGCATCCAGATGTTCAGTATCTCTAATGCTCTTAACAAGTTAAACTGTGTTATTGATACTGATACACAGATGCAGTTTTCTGTGATTTTCAAAATCTGATCCATTGTGGAGCATGATAACCCAAACACCACGGAAGTCAATGGCATGTTGCTTTAAATATATATAATGTAGTAGATCCTATATAATGTAGTAGATCCTAAGAAGGATCTACTACATTATATATATTTAAAGAAACATGTGGTTGCTTATTTTAGAAATTGACATTGAAAAGAAGCTCCCCTAAGACATATTCTGCTGGGCCTCGTTTTCATTTACGTACTATCTTTCAAATGCTAGTGGGTTTCTTCTTTGTTTAGCAATGATTTATCCAGCATAACTGTGAACACTTAAATGTATGTAGAAGTAGGGAGGTTTTAGCTTTAATTCTGCGTCTTTGGTTTTAGTCTTTCTTATACCACTTTGATGTTTCTCACATAGTGGCTGTCCCATTTACTAATCACCAGTATTACTATTGCAGTTCATATCCTGTGCCATGAGTATTGTTCTTCACAGTGTTGAACTGGTGAATTAAAGAAAACCAAAACAAACCATCGTGAGGACAACGTCTCTGAAAATGAAGTCATTTATGTTCAGTTACGGATGTTTTGTTCCTGTAGCTGGGACACCGTAATATCGAAAGACTGAGTAAAATGACAGTAAAATTAACAATCTGGTATATGTGCAGCAAATACTAAAGATTGGATGTTCTGTTTTATTTTGTTTTTGTTTTTTAATGATGCACTGCGTAATGTATCATCATTTTTCTTCCTGGTTTTATAGCAGCCACGCTTTTTAATATTAATGGTTCCTATTGTCTCTAAAATACTCTAACCTATTTGTTAAATTGAGCATTCTCCCCCGGTCAACACTTCACAATGCTGTGTTTGTTTATGTAACCCTCCCGCTGGGGGGTCAGAGCGACAAGGATCAGATTCAATATCTAGGGGATCCTCTTACCAGTGCAGCACAGAACTGGCTTGAATTCCCACCCAGTAATCTGGGAAAATTAAACACCACCTTAGGTGCCTCTAAGAGGCAATACTTCCTCCCTGTTTCACAAGCCCTAGTTGGGTAGGGTAAAGTAAACCTTCCTCAGGGCGAGGTCCATGTGAAATTCTGTCCCCTACCTCCTTTCAGTAGGTGTAGAACATTCCCCCAGTGCATGCTTGATCTACAGGCTGCTGGAGCAGTTTGTGGAGGCAGGTACTTGCCTCCTGTTCATCTGTCTCCCACCCCTGTGGGTGAGTATTGCCCCGAAGATGCAGAGAGGGAGCAGTCCCTGCTCTGCTGGGAGCATAGGGACTGCAATTATTTTTGTTGTTTTGTCTCTCTAACCTTTTATTTTTGAGCTCTACTAGCATTACATTTTAATAAGACTCTCAGTCCAAAACACTGTGGTGAGAGCTTCTCGTCTGTGTGACTGATGTACCCAGTGCACTATGCTATTCCTGTAACGTTGCAGGACATGGTGTATAGAAGGAGATCCGTTCTTCCTCTGATATTCTTTCCCAGTTATTCTACATGTACTTATGCCAGTGAGGTATACTGATGTCGGAGCTATGCCTAATTAGCAAGAGATCATCCTTGTTAAATCTCTTCTTCCTTCTCCTGTGTATTTCTAGAAATTTCCTTGTACTAAGTTAATTGACTTCACATGACATGGCAAAGAGTCTTAGTTTAGAGGGAAGGAATAATGGAAATTCTTGTAAACTACTGTATGTTCCCTAATAAATTCATCATAGGATAACCAAATCCCTCTCCTGAAGAGCTAAGATAATATATTTAGCTTCTTCCATCATTTTCTCTTGCCATATTAGTAATTCTGAATCTGTTGGTAGGTTACTTAAGAGTAAGTGCTTTGTTGCATCAGAACATTGAAGTGCATGATTGTGTCCTGTTGACTTGCTTGGCTGAATAAATGCACAAGTCTGGGTAAAAAGAGGGACAAGACCTTAATTGTTCTTACTTTATATATGTTTGTGCACCAAATTCCAGAAAGCAGGGACACCACTGGTTGAAGTGCGGAGCAGGGGAGAAACCAACAACTACAACTCCTCCCACATGGGCCTTTTGTTCTCCAGCCACCTTGTATTTTGATTGCCACAGCTATTCTTATTAAAACTCGGGAAGTTTTGACTTGCAAAGTTTGTTTGCCAGAGGTGTTCAACCACTCGGTTCTTGTCTATATTTTTTTATGACAGAAACAACCTTCTTTACTTTCCAGTGGAATAGGGAAAGGTAGAAGAGAGGTTCCGGAGGCCAAATTTAGGCCACTAGGAAAGAGATTGAAGTCCAGGACCTCCATGTTAGCATTCTTTGAAATAGTTCCAGTTCCACATACAGTTAGATGGGCAGAATTGCAGAGTCTCAATGCATGGATGAGATGAACGTCTAGAGATAAAGGTTTTAGGTTTATTATGACCAAGGGAGCCTTTTGAGAAAGGAGGAGCCTATGCAAAAAGGATGAGCTCCACCTAAACCAAACAGAACCAGACTGTTGGCATGCAAAGTTAAAAAGTTCATAGGGAAATTTTAAAACTCAAGTCTGGGGGAAAGCTGACAGCTGTGGAGGACCATGTGATTTGACTAGATATGTCCCATAGTGGAGGCTCTATTAACAGGGATTCTCTACATCCTAGTAAAGAGGAGAGGATAGAAATTGATAAAGTGAAGGTAGGAAATGAAGAGAAAGTCAAATGAAAAATAGTCCCTTTAAATTGCATCACATCAAGAAAGACAACTAAAAAGAGACAAATTTTGAAAGTGCTTATGTACAAATTCTAGAATTCTAAATACTAAGATAGGTGAACTTGAGTACTTGGTATTATATGAGCCTATCGATACAGTAAGCATCACAGAAACTTGGTGGAATGATGACAATCAATGAGACATGGTAATAGCAGGGTACAGAATACATAGGAATGGCAGAGTAGGCCATGCTGCTGGGGAGGTGGAACTATATGTGAAAGAAAGCATAGAATGAAATATAATGAAAATCTTAAATGAATTAAACTGTACCATAGAATCTTTATGGATAGAAATTCCATGCTTGAGTAATAAGAATATAGCAGTAGGAGTATACTACCAACTACCTGGCCAGGATGGTGATGGTGACTGTGAAATGCTCAGGGAGATTAGGGAAGCTATAAAAATAGAAAACTCAACAATAATGGGGGATTTCAAATATCCCCATATGAACTGGGAATGTGTCACCCTAGGATGGGATGCAGACATAAAGTTTCTAGACATCACAAATGACTGCTTCTTGGAGCAGCTAGTCATGGAACCCACAATGGGGGAGAGAATTCTTGAGTTAGTCCCAAGTGGAGCACAGGATCTACCCCAAGAGGTGAATATAACAAACTGCTTGGTAATACCAATCATAATATAATTACATTTGAAAATCCTGTGGGGGAGGTTGGAGGGAGGGAAATACCAAAGAAGCCCACCACAGTAGAATTAACTTCAGAAGGGGAACTACGCAAAAATGGGGAAGCTAGGGGTCACTGGATGATTGAGGTGTTAAAGGAGCACTCAAGGAAGGTAAGGCAGTTGCGGAGAAGCTAAATGAATTCTTTGCATTGGTCTTCACTGCAGAAGATGTTAGGGAGATCCCTACACCAGAGCCATTGTTTTAGGTGACAAATCTGAGGAACTGTCCCAGATTGAGGTGTCAATAAAGGAGATTTTGTAGCAAATTGGTAAATTAAACAGCAATAAGTAACCAGGATCAGATGGTATTCACCCATGAATTCTGAAGGGAATCAAATTTGAAACTGCAGAACTATTAAATGTGATGTGCAACCTATCATTTACATCAGCTTCTGTACCAGATGACTAGAGGATAACTAATAGGGTGACAATTTTTTTACAAAGTCTCCTGAGGCAGTCCTAACCATTATAAACCGGTAAGCCTGACTTCTGTAACAGGAGAAGAGTTAACAAACTGACAGAAAGAAAGGGGGATGACTGATAGGCTGGATTACAGAAACTCCTTAGGTCTGCCACTTGATGTGCCTTGACTACCTCTGAGCCCATTTTCCCTGTGATCTTGGGACTTCAGTATCTTGCCTTGTTTGAGCTAGACATGCTTGCAGGCGGCAAACACAGATCCAAGTCTGAACCACATCCCCCATAAACTGCAGGCTTAACAGAAAACAGCTTAAGAAATGCTCCTGTCTCCAGCACTCAGATGCCCAGCTCTCAATGAGGTCCAAACCCCAAATAAATCTGTTTACCCTGTTTAAAGCTTATACTGGGTAAACTTATAAATTGTTCACCCTCTATAACACTGATAGAGAGAGATGCACAGCTGTTTCCCCCGCTCCCAGGAATTAATACTTACTCTGGGTTAATTAATAAGTAAAAGGTGATTTTATTAAATACAAAAAATAGGATTTAAGTGGTTCCAAGTAAAACAGACAGAACAAAGTGAATCACCAAGCAAAATAAAATAAATCAAAACACGCAAGTCTAAATTTAGTACAGTATGAAACTAAATGCAGGTAAATGTCACCCTCAGAGATGCTTCTATTACAGCCTAGTCTAAGAAGAGCTGCAGGGCCAGGGGGAGTTCAGCTCCTTGCTGGAGCTGTAGCAGTGTGGATGGTGATGGCTGATGGAGCTACAGAACTCTGGACAGGGCAGTACTGCCGAAAGCTTGGGAAGCGAGAAGGAGCCCCGAGTTGGTTGCTCAGACCCCATTAGGACAAGGCCCTGAGATAAAGGTGAAGATGGCAAGGGGTCATAGGGAAGTTGCACAGGGAATTTGATAAGCTATGCAAAATAGTTAAAGGGATACAGTACATGGCTGTGATCTACAGGATCCCTGGGCTGGGACCTGGAGTAGTGGGCATGCCCAGGTCTCACGATTAGCCACTGAGGAGAAGTGGCCTGGACAATGAGGCACCTCAGATGGGGAACTGAACTATATTGGCTCAGCTGTAGAGCTCTAGGTAGGAAGCCCCAAGAGGGTGAAGACACTGTCACTTCTCTGGGATAGAGCAGTACCCCAGAGCTCTCTTTCTGGAGACAGTCGGAGAGAGAGTGTGTAGGTGTGCACACTCGGCCAAGGGAATGCTCACAAGAGGTGAGTGCCCCCTATTACACCCCCTCACATACAAAGAACTAGGGGTCACCCAAGGAAATTAATAGGCAGGAGGTTTAAAACCAACAAAAGAAAGTTGTTTCTTCATACAACGAGCAGTCAACCTGTAGAACTCATTGCCGGTGTATAATGTGAAAAGGCTCAAAAAAGTTCATAGAGAATAGGTCCATCAATGGCCATTAGCCAAGATGGTCAGGGATGAAACCCCATGCTCTGAGTGTTCCTAAGCCTCTGACTGCCAAATATTTGAATGTATAGCCAGGGATATATCACTTGATGATTGCCCTGTTCTGATTATTCCCTTCAAAGCATCTGGCATTGGCCACTGTTGGAAGACAGGATACTGGGCAAGGTTGACCATTGGTACAGTGACCAGATGTCCTGATTTTATAGGAACAGTCCTGATTTAGGGGTCTTTTTCTTATATAGGCTCCTATTACTCCCCACTCCCTGTCCTGATTTTTCACATTTGCTGTCTGGTCACTCTAACCCATTGGTCTGACCCAGTATGGCCATTCTTAGGTTTTTGTGTTAGGTATTATTAAGTTTTGTTATGACTCAAAAAACCTAGGAATGAAAATTCACAGCATATGTATGACTCCTTTAAATACACTAAAAACTTCATCTTGCAGATAGATTGAAAGGGAAAGCAAGCATGTGCTGATACTTATGTGCTAGTGCATGCATGCATTTATAAAATGTTAACATTGGCACATGAGAGAATGAATCATCAGCAAACACTAATAAAGTTCCTTTTCATTTCTACATTTACACCACAGCTATTAATTTTCTGTGTTATAACAGCATGTCTGATAAAAGATCTCCTCACATCAATTCCTAATTATATCAAAGGCGCTAACACAGTAAGTACTAAGTACCCAAATTGCAGCCAAGCAACATTTTCTCTCTCTTCTCTTAGCTCCAAGGATTACATCCTGGATCAAAGGACTCTTCTTGGCCTGGTACTTCCCATGCAGCCAAATCTCTCCAACTCCCACTTTGGGGTTGGAAATTGGATTGAAGTCCATTTTGAGCTGGTATCACTTTTATGTTATGAGAAAATTTAGGTGTAGTTCAATTTGCTAAACTTTGTTCACCCATCACTAGACTGTGACTGATCAGATTTTTATTGGTAAATGTTGATTCTACCATACAGCATAAACTGACAAAAATATTTCCATTGATGATGATAAAAATGTACAAATAGGCAAATAAAAATGCTGCTTGAAAACTTATTAATTTGATTTACTTTGAATATTCTGACGTGATGTTGAGAATTTGTGTTTTAACAGTTATAAAGCTTTAACTTTTTTGAAATTGATGTCTGTCATTAAATACCTTTTTGTCTGATCTGCCCTTTGGTCTGGCTCCCTCATAACTTCCCACAACTGTGAAAATTTAAATTGATTAAAAAACTAAAAAAAATTATACACCCAAAATTATGAGTAACTGTGAAGATTTAAATAAAAAAATTATAAAGTGCTCAAAAATAAACATTGATATTGTGTGTCAATGAGAAAAATTGAATTCTGCCAAGCCTACCAATCACTTAGCCTTAATGATTGCTTGATTACAGATTCATGCCCACTTTGGGCACCACTTGCTCTTTGGCTCTGTGAGAGAGAGATCCCATTAGACCATTTCTGTATTTACTATTCTGTTGAAAAATAATAAACCCCTTTTCTCCAAAATAAAACCACCCCTTCTTATGGATTTAATCTATTTTAGGCCAGATTCTTTCCTTCTGTTGCAGCCACTTTTTGCCTATGAGGTGACACAAAGGGCCAAGAATCTAGACCTAACTTGCCATTGTGACACTTCCGAGCGGTACCCAGAGTTATGAGGCACCTCACTACCTCTTCCCCTTAGAGTGAGGAAGCCCCAGGGGTCAGGTTTGCAACTCCACCAGCCATGAGCAACACAAGCACTCTCCTCTGCACCTACACACAGACCCTGTTGTCTCTCTACAGGTTGACAAGATGCACACTCCAACTTCTGAGTCTTCCTGAAGTGTTCAACCTCTGGTCCACTGGACACTCGCATTATGCACTGCTCCCCCAAGAAGCACCCCAATGTACTAGTTACACCTGAAATCACAGCTCCACTTAACACAGAGCACTTAATAACCTTTTACTTGCTTTCACTATAAACATATCTAACAAAATATCAAGATTCAAGTACTTGCAAGTAAAAGTATTGCAAGCAAATGGTTATGTATAAAATAAAATCCGTTAAGACACATCCTAGAACCTAGATTTACTTAACTAGATACTTTGTCTTACAGCAATGCTCACAGTCCTTCTAGCATTTTATAGGTAGGCTTGACTGTGACCATCCATTCATCTATTAAACCTCCTCTTCGCTTGGCTTCTCAGTGAAGGGTTCTATGTGTTTCTTTCCATTCCCTGATATAGAAGACTAATCCTTTGACCTTAGTCATAAACAGAATATCCCCTGCTGATTATTTTTTTACCTGTATACTCCTTTCTTATAGATTTCACAATCTCTTAATCACCGTCTGTTTAGTATACAAATATGCCCACATTGTGAGACACACAATAACAATGACCATGTCTAAAAGGAGCCTGTCTGTGGCATGTCACCTCCTACTTACCTGCCTAAACTCCTGGGCTTTGAGAGTATTACTTCCAGTATGGATACATAACTCCTTAAATATTACTGAAATGATTATGATGTTGAGGGGGCTACTAGCTCTAGATAGAGACCTTTGAATGCCACTTTTTGGTGATTGTAATAAGCATATATCTGACCCCAGGGATCTCTGTAAAACCCTATGCATCCATTGTGCCCTCTGCCAGTTGGCATCAAGAAGTCCTTGGGTCACAGCCATCAGAGAATTGTTTCAGCATTCAGGCACTCTCAGTTGGCATAAAGCCAATTTTGCCAGCTTCTATCTACACCAAGTACCTACTACCGCCCACTCTGTCATAGGTTATGGGTCATGGGCAGGAGGGAGCTTACGTGCACTGAACTAGTATATGGTCCCTTGAGAACCCTAGCCAGCCGGCTGGGATCGAGGCATCTAGAAAACCAAAGAATGAGTTACAGTTCTCTGATATGCCTCACCATGCTGTGACTCTATTGTTTTGGCTGGATCTTAAATTGAAAGAGGCCTATTTTCTGGTACTAACTTACATGAAGGTGAAATCTTGTAATATTGGCCCTATAGGAGTAGCAGGGTGGGAATTCTTCAAATTCAAACTCAAACTAATCTTGGCAGGTTTACTTCATTTCCAACTACTGCAAGCTGAACTGCAGGCTTCAAATCAGATGAACAGCAATGAATCTGCTATTTCTCTTCTGTATTGCTTTCTTTCCTGTATGTCTTCTTTTTCTAGGCTTCTCTTTTATTTTTCTCTCATTTTAGTCTGATTAGTCTTTTAAGTGCATCATGCAGGCCCTCCAGAGGGAGTATCCTGCGTAGCACAGCATATGTATGTATTATTAGGACTTAGGTAATCCTTGAAGATTTCAGTTCACCCTGGAGATTCATTATCAGGCTCAAGTTCTAAAGAACACAGGTCCCAGAAGAATGCCAGCTTCCTCATCTGTGCCCCAGTTCCAGGCTTTAGATACGTATGTATATGTATAGTCTTGTTTAATAGGTCTATGTAAGACAAATGAGAAAAATACAAGAATATCCAATCTCTAATGTGGTCTTTAGACTTCTGTTTGTATCTCAACCACTCTGTTTACGATTGGCTCAGAGAGTGGTAGAAAGTTATCCAGGTCAAAAGGTAATATCTGAAGGGATGTTATTTCTTGCTGGCATCTTTCAGGAGATAAAGGATTACTGAATCCTGTAGTCAAGATACCGCAGTTGAAAATGAGATATGAAGAGAAAGCGAAGCCCACCTCATTTTCACAGTTATTCAAAAAAGTTACATTTTGAAGACCTGTAGACTTTTCTTTTTTGTTGGTGAAATTCAAACAGGAAATGGAGAACTTTGTGTTCTTCTCATATGGTTGTTGAGGTCCTTACAGTAGATAAGCTTGTATTGTTAGGTCTGAGCCTTTTTTCTATGTGTGAACATCTAATTTGCACTATAATGGAGTACTTAATGCCATTCCTCCATTATCTGCCTATAAATATAGATAGATATGGGAAAGAAGAAGAGAGCTTGAGAAATGAACTGTTTTCTGAGACCTTTTGCCACTTCAAATATATTCACTAATTATATACCTTGGAATGAAATATCTTGGAGCGAGTTGATCTTATCATTGTTTTTCACAATGCATCCATCCCTGCAACCATCTCAGCTAAAAAGCAAATGAAGATTTCCTTCTGACTTCTTTTACCAGTTGGAGGTAATAATTAAGCAATAACACATCAGAGGCATTGCATGACTGGGGTTTATTGCATACCAAACGTGTCCTAGGAGGCTCAAAGCTAGCTTACTTCAACCTGAAAATTTACTAGTATTCTAGAAAATACATACTTGAATGTTCCTATTGCAATTGTAAAATGAAAGGCAAAGAAAAATAGGGTTTGGAGATATTTGACCTGAAAATTTATGTAGGATTGTGGCAGTAATAAAATTACTGGTATATATAGTAAACTAGTTCTGGAGCCAGTCTATGAGGTGTTATATTGAAAAGACAGTCCATACAATTTTGAAGTTATGATCATTCCTAATGTAGGAGGAGAAATACTGCACAGGAAATGAATAGTCTGAGCCACATTTGCCAGGTAAAATAACAGTGATGATAAATATATGGTCTCTCAACATACAGACGGCATAGGCCTCTGAGAAGCATACCAGTTTATGTACAAAGTGCTGGACAAAGTGGAAATGGGCCTCTGAACAGCATTTCAGGTTCCTTTGTAGTCAGCAGCTAGAGAGATTTCAAATGCTTGGCTGGCTACAGAATGAAGCCTTTCTACAGATGATTTCACACAAATAGTTAAAGTAATATTTGTCAAGGATAGCAAGACTAACATGGCTAGAGTCATACTCCACAGCAGGCCCTGAGCTATTGGGGTGGGGAGTTAAAGGGAACATTTGACTAAAAAATGATTTTCAAAGGTCCCCAAATTATTGTCAAAAGGAAAAATATGTACAAAAATATTCAGTGTTAAGCAGTGGAGCAGCAACTATTGGATTCTAAGCAGAATCTGGAAAGGGTTTCCTATTGGTATTCTAGCATCCACAGCTCTGGATCATGTCGATTCGCTGATTATAGACAGTTTTAATAAAAACATTTTTCTTCTTAAAATCTTAAGATTCCCTTTAATGACAGAGCAAGTCTTGTTTATCCAGAATGTTGCAGGGAAATCAGTGGCACCTAGGAGCCCTAGTCATGGAGCACTGTCCCATTGTGTTAAGTGCTGTAAAAACACTGGACAAAAACAGTCCCTGCCTGCCCCGGAAAGCTTACAATCTCAGGCCCTCTCCTATCTGCTTTCACTCCTTTGTGCAAGCACTAGAAAGGAGAATGATTCAAGATCCTGACTCCTATAAAGAACTAACTATTGAAGTGTAGAGGTGCAACCGAGGGTGCTATCTTCCTGTCCCACTGAAGGCTTGAGCCTGCTCTCATTGAAATAAAAAATACAAATAAAACCAAACCAATCAAAACAGAACACACGTGGTTGAACCAAAACACTACCACTCTGGGGAGAGGCTGAAAGAACAAGCAACACATGACAAATGCATAGTCACTTTGCTTAGCTCATGACTGCATGGTGCTGAGGTGCTATGGTGCAAGAACCTCTCTAAAACAGAATACAATGGCAACCCTCATTGATTTCCTTGGGGCAGGATCAAGCCCTAAACAAGAAGTAATGTTTCTGGGAGAGGATGGGCTGCAGGGTTCAGCTCCTTGCAAGAAAGAACAGGTCTCTGAGGTGAGGCTCCTGAGCTCTTTGCCCCTTCCAAAGAGATGTTTGGCTTCAGGCTGAGGAACACAGTGGGGTAGGCTCTGCTATTGTATTTGTTTTGCTGCAGATCTAGAACACCTGCATTTCTTTTGCCTGGCACCTGCTGTGTTTGATCCCTGGAACCATCTTTCTCCTAGTGAACTTGTTGGGCATCCGTGATGTCTAGTATGGAATATTTCCCTCTTAATGTGTGTTCTCCCTTCCCCTTAATAGCAGCAAAGTTAGACTGAGGATGCAGACTTTCCTTGTGGTAAGGCATATTAGGATAGGTGGATTTTTATCAGGTCCACTATGCCATAGGTTTGTTTTCAAGGGGAAAAAGCACCAATGCATAAGAAAACAGGCTTCAAGAAAGGACTGATCTGATTGTTTAACCCTTCCAGCTTTTGTGGATAACGGCAACACTAGAAGCACTGGCCAGAGATTGTTAGCTATAGCTAGGCCCTACCAAATTCATGGCCATGAAAAACATGTCACAAACTGTGAAATCTGGTCTTTTTGTGTACTTTTACCCTTACTATTCAGATTTCACAGGAGAGAGCGGCATTTCTCAGACTGGGATTCCTGACCCAAAAGAGGATCGCAAGCCTATTGTAGTGGGGTCATGGTATTGCCATCCTTCCTTCTGCTCTGCCTTCAGAGCTGAGTGGCCGGAGAGTGGTGGTTGCTGGCCAGGCACCCAGTTCAAAAGGCAGTGCTGCTGCCAGCATCAGTACAGAGGTAAAGGTGAGAATGCCAATCATGCTGCCCTTTCTTCTGTGCTGATGGCAGCACTGCCTTCAGAGCTGGGTGGTCAGAGAGCAGCAGCTACTGGCTGTGTGCCCATCTCTGAAGGCATCGCAGAAGTAAGAGTGGCAATACCATGACCCCACTACAATAGCCTTGTGACCCCCCCCGTGATACCCTTTTGGGTCAGGACCTCTACAGTTACAACACCATGGAATTTAAGATTTAAATATCTGAAACTGTGAAATTCAAGATTTTTAAAATGCAATGACCCTGAAAATCATCAAAATGGACTGAATTTGGTAGGCCCCTAGCTATAGCAGGCTCCCAAGATCAGTATAGCTGGGAGGTGAGAGGGGACAACAGAAATGAAATCTTTTCCTGCATCTGTTTTTACTTTAACATGCATTTTAACTTATTTAAAATGAGTAACTCAGCCCTGGAGTCCCTTGGATCCTAAAGCTGCCGTATCTGCTGAAACTGGCTTTTCTAGCTTCAGTCTCCACTGTGGGATCTTCGCCTTTGAATTCCCCCGTGGCTGGGATTGAAGTCACTCTCAATGAGTTCTTGAAGAAAGAGCTGTGTTGCAGCCTGGCTGTAAGTAAATTTGCAGTCTATTTTTCAAAAGCAGTTTCTGTTTGTTGAGAGACACTCCCACATGTACTTCAAAGGCTGGAGATGTTGTGGTTTCTCTATGGCACCTCTTGCCTTTGAAGACTTTGAAGCAACTATGGAAGTTGTTCTAAGAAAAAGGGAGCAGTATTTTTTATATATATATATTAATTATACGTAAACATGGCTAGATGTAAAGTCTGCCTTTTACAGTCATCGATTTCTATCTGCCCAGATACAAGTAGTTAAAAATTTTCAGCAGAAGCTGAAACCAAATGTTTTGGTATTAATTGACGTATGGGATTAGAGCATTAGGAACTCCGTTGCTTTTTAGTTCACTGCAATCACATCGATTTGAGAAGCAGTACGAACCCTCCACTTCTGTTGATACTGAGAGAGAGCAGTGCATGCTGGGTGCCAGAGGCTCTCCATCCTAGTTGAGGTGTTCTAGTATCTGGCTTTTTATTGGGGAGTGGGAGAAGACGCCTCTGAAAAAAAATTGCAAACAAATTCTGCAAGTTTCCCAGTTTCTACTCAGGAATAACATACTGTGATCAAGTAGCATACCCTCTTCACACTTATTTTAATCCAATAGACACACACTGGAGACAGTCCCAACTTGATCCTTTCCTGTTGTTTCCTTGATGCTTAACTTAAATAACTTCAGCCTGAACTTGTTTTTTTCTAAGATTGTTCCCTGGAGGACCTGACAGTGAGTCAGTGGGAAACTAGTTCTGCTGGTTGGAGATAATGTACTGTTTCCATGAATTCCAGACCTTCTCTTCCCCAGCACTTTGCCCTCACAAAGCTGTATTCAGAGTCAGACTATACAGCCTTGTTGTGTTTTGTTTGAGTTTAATAGATGCTAGAAGTTATATTCAGATGGGCTTTTAAATTGCATTTTGCATTTATGCTGTATGGTACTTCATTCTTTTATGTAGTATACTCTGTTTTACAAATATAGTACAGCACTCACTTTTTATCTTCAAATAAAAATCCTTTTAAGAAAGAAAAATGGTTACAATGCACAAGTGCTCACTTTTAGTAAGTACATGAAAATTGTTCTGTATGAAATCCAGTGAGTTAAAAGTAGCTCTCAGCATACTCAAATAAGTTTCACCCTACTATTGGTGTAAGGAAGTAAATTCCATTGCCAGTCCAGGACCTATCCTCGTTCCACTCCTCTCTTGAGCAGAAATGGCAAATTGTGTAAAGTGGGCCCAAATTATGTTGTAAAAACTAGGCGCTCATTAATATTCAAGTTGCTCAAGACCATATTCTGTCTGGCGAGTGGGTTCTTATGGAAAGTGAGTGCTAGTCTGTCCTCAGGAAATAATACTGTTTTAAAGGGTGTTGATTTAATTGCATCTTTTACTTGACTACATAGAAGTCTATAGAGGATGCCTTTTGAGTTCTTAAAATGAAAAATAGTTCTAAAAAATATCCACTATGGTCAGGCTAGAAGAGACTAATGTTTAGGAATCACACATCTGTTTAATCCATTGTTTATTTTTTGAACTAAAGAAAGTATATGCCTTTTACACAAAATGTGTTGAGGCTTCTTTTTTTTTAAGTCTCCTTACTCACTGGACATATTCTGCCTTCAGCCTTTTTGCCTAACCCTCTGCCTGCAATGTAAATGGGATTCAATAGAGTCCAGAGCTCTTAATCTTCACCACCACCAACACACTTCCCCCGCTACCTCCTTTTTTAATTGTTGTGGACAATACCAGTATTCTACCTGTCATTCGGGCCCATAACCTGGGTGCTATCTTTGGCTCAGGTCTTTTGGTCCTCACTTCCAGGCTAGGCCTAAGACTTGTGCATCATTTTTGCATAACCGTTATAACATAAAGCCTTTTCTGTCCATCCACACAGCTAAAATTCTCATCAGCTCACATCTCTATTACTGCAACATCCTTTTCTCTGGCCTTGACAAATGCAGTCTTGTCCCATTCATATCCATTCAGAATGCTGCTGCAAAAATCATTTTCCTAGCTCACTGCTTTGACCACATCACTCTTCTCTGCATCCCTTCACTGGCTCCCTCTTTATTGTAGCAAACATAAGCTACTATTTTTCACTTTCAAGGCCCTTCATGATTTATCTCCATCCTCCCTGCCATCTCTCAGTACAGGAACTCTCACGTAACGTTGTAGTTATGTTCCTGGAAAATGCAACTTTAAGTGAAACGATGTTAAATGAATCCAATTTCCCCATAAGAATTAATGTAAATAGGGAGGGTTAAGTTTCAGCTAAATTTTTTTCACCAGACAAAAGCTATATTATATATATACACACACACACACTATAAGTTTTAAACAAACAATTTAATACTGGTACATAGTGATGATGATTGTGAAGCTTGGTTGAGGTGGAGAAGTCACTGGGTAGGATATTTCCTAGGGAATGCCTTACTACTAAATGAACTAGCAATTTGCTTAGCCCTCAAGGGTTAACTCACATTCTAGAATGCAACAGGAAAGAAGGGAGGGCAAAAACACACAATTTGAGAGATAGAGATAGAAATGTGCATTTCTATTAGATATCGAGTGAGGTCAAAAGTACTTCCGAGTTAATTAGATCAGCAAACCAGCAGCTGCTCTCTGCTGTGTGTCCCCTCTGCTCTATGGAAGATGGGGTAAGCGGGGTGCAGGAGCAGGGGGGAGGGAGACACCCTGACATTAGTCCCTCTCTTCTTCTCCCCCTCCCACCCCAGCAAGCAGGAATCTCAGGGAGCAGCTCCAAGCAGAGGCAGGAGCAGCACATTTTGAACTGCCGGCAATTGATAGCCTGCTGAGCAGCATTGCACAACGTTAAGCGATCATGTTCCCTAATTGATTAGCAATGTAACAGTGAAACATTAACTGCCATGACTTTAAATGAGGAGTTACTGTACTCAAAGGGACAAAGAGTCTTGTAGCACCTTATAGACTAACAGATCTTAGTCTATAAGGTGCTACAAGACTCTGTCACATTTGCAGATCCAGACTAACACGGCTACCCCTCTGATACTGTACTCAAAGGTTAGCCTCTGTCTCTGATTGGTCTATGATGTCAGCCTCCATTGCCCACTGGTTACATTTTCAAACAAGCCCCTGCATGTTTTCTGTCATAGTGCCCCTCCATCTTGGGAGTTGCTCCCTGTAAGCATCCTGAAAATGAATTACTTGTCCTTTTAAAACCATCCTGATTATTAGAGTCTATAATGTTGGCTAATATTGTTGCATCCTTTGCTTGTACTCACATATCAGACTGTCTGAGCCCCTCTGGTTCTTGGCTTAGACTGTAGTCCCTGCCTCAGACTGCCTATATTTTTTGTTTTGTTTCTTCAGCACCTGGTGGGGTCCTGTTCCTTGGCTTGTGCTCATAAGTGCTGTGCTAATATATATCATAACAGATAACAAAACACAAAGGGGCTCAATTCTCTACTGTGACCTACTCTGTTCAGACACAGTGGAGGGAGGGCAGGTAGGGAACCAATTGCAGCTTAGATCCTATGCTGCCCAATACTGGTGTGGGTTAATGAAGATGCGGCATCTCACCCCAGCAGCATGGTCCCTCTACCAGGGTGGAAAGGGGCTGCTGATACAGAAAGTGGTTACATCACCTCTGCCAGCATTGCACCAGTATAGACTTTTCCAGCTCAGAGAATATTTTCCAGTGGCTGTTTCTAGTTTCTGCCCCACAAAGTGGATGTAGCAGACCAGAGATCCGGGGCACTGAAACAATTTATATTGTGGGGGTGCTGAGAGCCATTGAACCAAACTGCAAATCCTGTATATGATGGAATCCACTTCACGCCAGTGCCCCTAGTTTCAGCACCTATGCCGGAGATACAGCCAGAAGGGCCCTTCTATGTTTCCTGGAAACAGAGGTATGCTAGGGCAGAGGTCCTCTGCCCAAGTGATCATACCTGGGGTTGGTCTATCCAATCTGTCTCGGTTGGCTGGCATTTATACTGTCCTCATCACCAAAATATTGGAGCAGACATCATGCCTTCACAATGCAGGAGAAGGCAAAATACTTCCTTTGGCATTGTGTACAGTATACTTACCTGTGGTAGTTTCTAGACTGGAGTAGGTGTAGTGTGCGCCTGCTGCAACCCTGCCTCTACGTGCTAACTGGCAGAGTCAATCAAAAATCAGAATTTCCATCCCAAGGGATGGAAGCCCTGACCAGCTTTCCGCACCTTCCATTCTTGGAGCGTCATGAACGTCCAATGCCTCATGAGTGAAGCCGTAAAAACCCACAGGTTTTGCATAGGTTCGCCATAGCTGCTTCCCACAGGCGCTGTTATAGCTTCATTTAAAAAATGTCTCTACCCCTGAAGGATGGCAGGCTGCCTTCACAGTGCAAATCAGAATGTTACTTTCTTATTTTGTTCTGTAACTAGACAGACTGCAATAATATAGCACCCAGGATACCACCCATGTTCATCTTGATAATGTTAATTTCAGATCTAGGGTTTTATCACTTCAGCACTTTGCCCTTTTATGTCGGTTTACCTGAAACAGAAACAGATGCTTGATAGTATAACTTGTGCATAACATGTTTGCTATTGTTACCTATAGTAAATATTTAAAACAGTTTGGAGAACACCATCTTGCATCTTCTTCAGATAAATTACTTCATAAATATTTTAGGCCAGCTTAGCAATAGCAGTATAGTTTTTATGCATCTGTAGTTCTCATATACTTCAGATATTGCTTTATATATATTCCTCATAAATATAACGTATGTAGTTATTTAACATGGGCCCTTTTAAAATTGTGACAAGCATCTTCTGTTTTGGGTTGAGTTTGCCAGCAATTTCTCTTTCTTATGTTTACAAGACTCCAAGCCAGGGAAATCAGTTTGCAGACTTTGAGCTTTATCTTCCCTTCCATAGTTGAGTATGAAGGAGATGAAAACAGTGTAAGTATTGGCCACAAGGTGCTATTGCAATATAAATGTTCCACAACAGGTACTGGCCACATGTAACTAGTATTTCTCCAGCATCATTCCATGGTATATGCACTATGGATCACTTATACCCCCTTAACGCAGCAGAACTCCCTCTGAAATCAATGGACATTTTTGCCCAAGTAATAAATGAGTAAGAGCAGCAGGATTTGGTCCTGTATTATTATAAATTTACCAGAAAGAAGATATAATGTGCCATCCTGATGAGACTTCGGTGCTGAAGGTCTTCTGCTGTGTCCTCCATGAGATCCAAGTTTTGACAAAGAATTAGTACTGGTATGTGATTTATTTGTTCTGTAGAGCAGAAAGGGTTCTCAACCTTTTTTCTTTCTGAAGTCCCCCAACATGCTATAAAAATTCCATGGCCCACCTGTGCCACAATAACTGTTTTTCTGCATATAAAAGCCCTGGCCTGTGTTAGGGGATAGCAAGCAGGGCAATTTCCTGGTGTCCCATGCCTCCGGGGTCCCCGCAAAGCTCAGTTGCTGTCGCTTTGGCTTCAGCACCAGATGGCGGCGCTTAGGGGGAGGCTCAGAGCCCAGGGCTTCAGCTTTCTGTCCTGGGCCCCAGTGAGTCTAATACTGGCCCTGCTTGACAGACCTCCTAAAACCTGCTTGTGGCCTCCCGGGGGGGCCAGGGGCCCTGGCTTAGAACCACTTCTGTAGAGGAAGTAGTGCCAGCTGCATTGTCGTCTGTTATTTGGGCCAGTCATTTTAAAAAGCAGACTAAATAATAGAATAAGATTTAGGCATTATAATTATTTCAGTGGAGACTAGTTTAAGGTCTTGTTCATTTAAAAACAAACAAGCAAGCATTTCTTGCTTTTGCCCAGTATCCCGTCCAAACTCAAACCAGCAGAGAGTAGAGCAAGAACTTGGTTCTCAAACTGAACACATGAATTTTAGAGCACACTGGTCTCTCTAAACGAATAGGTCACGATAAAAAAAAAAGGTTTTAGCATTTGCCTGTACTTACTAGACAGTGTTATCTGTGATTACCACAATTATCCCCTGTACTTATAGTTGGAGATATCTGGGGTAACTATTGGTAAACATTGAGTTATAATGGCTCTTTCTTTACTCTCAACACAAAAATTCAGCAATGCAGTTCTGTGCACTTAAAAATTTAATCTTTGGGAGACGCACAAGAGGATCCAACAGAATTCTAGATTCAACATTTCCTCTAGCTCTGCGATTTCTTGTGTTCAGAACATTTCGCTATGGCGTATAGTACCCAATGAAGGCTTTCTACAGGCTTAGAAATAATTGTAATGCCCTTCTATAAATCAGTTTCCTGCCGATTGCTCATAATTAGAATAGCTCTACATTTGCAAAAAGGATTTAGCATGATGGTGAATTTTTTTCTATTGCAAACTTTTAATTAATCAATCCTTTACATGATTAATTAGACATGCTGAATTTCCAGTGATGTCTAGCATTTCATGCCTATTCACCTTTTTGTTACTCAGCAGGTTTCTGTAAGCTGAAAGAGGATGTTACCACAGCGCATGGTTCATAATAAAATTTAAATTAAGTAACAACCTCATGTATAGATTAAAATTCAGGTTCAACAACTATACAAAGAACTTTGCTTCACTGAAAACCTTCAGATATCTACCCACTCACATTCATTTTCTGCCTGAACTTACAGCGCTCTCATAACATAATTTAGATTTAATTCAAATTGAGGTTTAAATTGACTGTTTGTATTATGTCAGCCTGGAGCAACTTATACCAATTCCTAGAACATGATATCCTTGTGGAGGAATTGGTATTGCATACAGCATATTAAATCATTCCTTCATGAGGACATTGAACAATTTCAAGGAAGGGACTTACACAAGTCCTGGAAGTGCTTGGACATCTGACTTGTAAAATCAGGTGTGGGGTGGGTTTTTTTTTGTTTTTTTTTTTTTTTTTTGCTTTTATCCATTCTAATTTTGGTAACACACTTGAAAGATCATTCATGTTCATATCAAAGGCGGTTATATGAAAGTTAGCAATGTACTCTTTAGACTTCTAATATTGACTTTAGTAGTATACATTAAATAGCATAGATTTTAACATGGATAGATGTTAGTACAGTAATTCACTTTTTGGTCTGAAAGGGAATGTGACATTTGAGGGACCAAACAGATGGAAGAATATAGACTGTTCAGTAGAGATGGCTAAACTGCAGCCAAACGCATGACTTGCAGCTCATGCAGACATACCCACACTAGCTTGTCTGTAACTAGCTCACTGAAAGTAGCAGTTTGAAGAGGGTGATGCAGGCTTTGGCTTGGGTTCCCAAGCAAGTCTCTATGCAGGGGGTCAGACAGACTGGTACAGCCCACACCGCAGTGTACTGCTATTTTTAGCACGCTAACTAGAGTACTGCTGGTGCAGGTACAGCTACATGCGCAGTAAATCACACTCTTGGCTGCAATGTAGAAGCTTTTTAGGGGTTGCCCAAACTTACACCAGTAGGTAAACTGTGGGCCACTTCACTTCCCACTCCCAACCTACACAGACATGCCTCCAGTGTGAGGAAGGATCTGGAGAAGAAGACTTAGAGCTTTCGACTGATTTATTCCACCCATGGATTCCCCTATGGAAGGGGAAAATTCCAGCTGTCCAATTAAGGCAGCTTTCCAGACAGACTCCAGAATGAAGATTTAGCATAATGTTTTGATGCCAATAGAGCATAATCTTGAATGTGAAACTTGGTCCATTACCCAATGAATAATCTAAAACTGATAGTGTCTGCAAACTATTCTTTCCCACTTTTTGCTATTGAGATGAGATGGATTTTCAGGTTGTGATAGTTTCTTTTGCTTCTCTGTCACTTGGAGTTGGGCTATAGCAGCTTCCTTTTCAGCCTCTAGCTGTTCTATTCACCTCAAGTGAGCCTCCCGTTTGATTTCAGCTATAGCTAGGCATCTTTGGTAAGCTTCCTTACCTCTCCCCTTAGCTTCCTTTTCCATCTGAGCAATCTTTTGCTTCTCCTTCAGTCAAAGATCTGACAGTTTTCTTGTGCTCAAGACACTGCTTGTCTGCCAGTGCTTGCATTTGGATTACTTCAGCGGTAGCTGCACCTGGGGCAGGTGAAGGCAGAGACTCTGCTTTCTGCTCAGCGCTCATGAGCAAATTTCTCAGTTCCTGATCTGAGGTTTTCTTTTTTTAAAGGATAACCCCCTTTGAGATCACATATCTTTAAGGGCATTTCTGTCAAGACCCTCTTATGTTTGAGGTTCCTTCATGGTAACTAATCTTTAACCCTTACAACTCTCAATATCAAAATTTAAGCTTTGATTAGCTTAAGGGTTCTGATCCAAAACCCAATTGACTTGTGGCAGTGTATGTCCTAACCAGACTATGCCAAATGTGATCAGTTGCCTCTGGTGGATCACATTGAGAATGCCACACTCAGGGCAGACTGCAAGAAGTAGGGCAGACAATCTCTCCAAACCGGTGGTTTATTCTATAATTTGATTCACCAAACTGGTATCAAAAGAGCTGCTGTATTACCACCCTGGTTAACAAAAAGCCAAACACAGTTCCCTTTAGGCATTCCAGCCCTTGAATCCCATCCAAACAAACAGGACTAATATAGTGAGAAGTTACTGAAAACCTAATTCACCATATGTGAGGTTCTACTAATCCCAAAAGATCAGACACTTACCTCCAGGTCAAGATGAATCTCAGACCTTCCTCAAATATCATGCTGCCAGCCAATCCTTAGTAAACTAACTAGAGATTTAATTAATAAAAAGAAAGAAGAGATTTATCGAATGAATAAAGAATCATATACATACAAGTGATTTTCACTGTTCATAGGTCAGGATCATAGAAGTGATGGAATAGTTTGCTGGCTTGCAAAAGTCTCTCTGGTAACGTCCAAAAAATTGGAAGGTCCTCAGTCCGTAGTTCCAAACACTTCTTTTAGTTGTGAATCTACAATCTAGAGAATTGAAGCAGGAGTAAGGTAAAACAGTGATGTCACAGCTTGCAATTTATAGCCCAGCCTAGGTGTATGGAAAGTTACTGGCCCGGTGCGGATGATAGGGTCATGTGACCATGGAAAATTACTGGTAAAAGATGGAGTCTTGTGTCACATGTCCTTGCATGGTTTGCTGATTCACAGCCACATGCTGTCTGAGTCATCCACAGGAAAGGCTTACTGGATGGGATGAATTTTTTCCAATTGCCCATTGTCAGCTAAGTGTCTTTAATGGGCCATCAACATACAACACATGTTCAAGATAAGATACATAGCCAATATTCAGAACTTCAGATATGAAGATGATATTTGCGTATAAATAAGACTATCGTACTTAGCAATTCAGTCTGTCGATAACTTGCATGACACATGTTGTGCAAGATTTGCAATTGTATACCAGTAGTAACAACAGTGATCTAAACCTTTCTTATACACAGCATCACATTCCGATAAGAGTTTGGGTTCAGACCCTTTGTGGTGTAAAACAGAGGTTAGGGGTCTTCTTTATACTTCATACTTTATTAGCTTTTTGAGGTTGCCTTGCGTAGGCTCTGGAGTACCATAGAACAAAGATCTTTTAAGAGATTGCAAATGAGACATGGATTTGATGTTTTTCAGGGTTATATTAGTGGTTCAGCCATGTGAATTGCTGAGTGTCCCTTGTGAGGGATCCCTCTCTCTTGCAGGTGGCACTCTGCATCTTGATGAACACTGATCTGGATAATATTTCCATTGCATGGTAGGTTTATCCCATCTGTATTTGGTGTTAAATTGAGGCTCGGAGAGTCCCAGGACTGTTATAAATGTTGGAACAGTATATAATAGCAAGACTTTGGCTATATCCAGCAGTGCAATAATTGGGGAATATAGTTATTCTATTTATAAATGAAACACTAGAGGGTGGGATTAAGTGCTGTGAGGAGGTTTGTGAGAATTAATTGGGTTTAGCAGTAATATTAGAAAAGTGATTGTTCGCATCAGATGCTGCTTATGAAACTAAACATGGTCAAATCATATTTAAAAAACCTAAAATGTACGGGTGCCTAGCAGCACAGAGAGGAGTGCCTAAACGAGTGCTTCCTTTGCTCGCTGAGGATCACACTTAAGCTTGTATCTTGGATATGGCCGTTCATATCAAAAAGTGAGTGTGATTTTTTTCTCTCTTTTTTTTTTTTTGCACCAATCCTTCTCCTTCTTTACTATGTCATCCCCATCTTTGTTTGTTATTCTCAGGCATTGGGGAAAAGCTAAATATAAATGATAGACTCTTTGGGGCCTGGACTAGGTCATGTCTTTTTATTTGCCCTGTTAATTGCCTAGCACGTTTGAGTGCCGTACAAATAACTACTTCTAATTACAGGGTTGCAACGGAGAGTAGAATTTGGCCTCTGGTGTTCAAATGAAATCAATTTTAAAAAATCCTTCCAGTTCTTAAGGAAGATTGACACTAAAAATGTATCAAACCCACTTTTGGGGTATAGGTAATATTCCCATTCTTGATTTCTAATATGATACCAACCTCTCGGGTATGCATAAGAAATAATGTGATTGACACTTTTCAGGTTGCTGTTGCCAAATGCAGAAGAAAACAGCCATTGGCACCTCCTCACCTTAACTGAGGGAGCCTTCTCTACCATCCCCTTCCAGGAGTCCCCCACCTTCTCCTTACCCAGGGGTGAAAGTGAGCCAGTGAGAAGCCAGTACCAGCCATGGCAGCGCTCTAATGTCCCTGCCCCTTTTGCGCCCCCACAATGGCGGCCTGCCCATAGGGTCTGTACTGGCAGGGCTGCCAATGGAGCAGGGCGATGACATTACAGCTCTGCTACGGCAGCGCTTTAATATTGTTGCCCATTCCTGTTGGTGACTCTGCCAGTACAGACCCTACCAGCAGGGCTGCCATTGTGGGGGTGCAAAAGGGGCAGGGATGTTACCTTTAATGTCCCTCCCACCACTGCTGCCAATGGGGGGAAGGAGCAGCTGCCTGAAGGCCGGTGATTTAAAAGGGCCCAGGGCTCCAACTTCCGCTTTCGCAGCAGCGGCCAGAGCCCTGGGCCTTTTCATTTGCCACTGCAGGCCCAGGCAGCACAGATGGGGTGGCTGAGGGAGGCTGACCTCCCCCAGATCCGTCCCTGAGGCCTCGGCCCTTCTGGGGGTGGAGCAGCCCCCTATACTGGTAAGTGTTTGGACTTGCTTTCACCACTGTCCTTACCCCTCCCTGTTGGGGAGCCTTGAGTCCGTCCCATCTCAAGGTCTCCCGGGTTGAGAGGAGCCACTGCTGTTTTGGCAGGTTGAGGACTCGGCATGCAGAGTAGGACCGGGGTGCTGGCCACACTTCCATAACATGCATGGTAGTTACAAGATTGATCTGCAGCCATGCAGCTTGCAGGGAACATTGATCTCCAGTGGAGAAAGAAAAATCAAAACTGGCACTTTAAATCTTTTCACTGGCCACCAGCAAAGCAATAGAAAAACCAGCCAGGACAGTTAAAAATGAGCTAGGTGGCAACCCTATTATACATGCAGTCAGCAGGCTTCCTCTACCTTTTCCCTTACAGCTGTTAAACTCCTTCTACTTCCACATTTTGTAAATTAGACTCACTTTGAGTTTGCTCACCCTTTGAATGCTAATTTGGTGAGAGTCATTTACATCCATTTCCTGGCATTTTACGCCCAGTATATAGTATATCCTATCCTGCTGTTAATGGCACTGCTGAGTTTGGGCCACAGACTTCCGTTAGAGTTTTGCCTGTATCCTGCAGTTTTACTCTGCACTACATTTAGTTAATAAGTATAGAAACTGAGGACAGTTTCTTCTCTAACAGTCTCATCAGAATGCAGAGGCTGATGGCTGAGTCAGGAGTATGTGATGGATTAACAGAAAGGATAAACATTTACGAAGGAGCTTCACCTGAAAGGTGCCGAGTACCCATCATCAACTTTATAGATTTAGGGCTTGAGTATGACCCAAGTTAAGATGGTGTAAATCAGGGGTAACTCACCGGAAGAGAGAATTTACAAACAGGCTGCTAGTGTTTAACACCGTTACTGTACACAACTACTGACAATCTGAGTCTCCCTGATGAGTGGTAGGAAGTGGGTTAGATGAAGCAAAGGCTTCCTCTAATCGGCCTTCTATACATTTCTAGATAAAAGTTATGTTAACAGTGAAGGTAGAAAGTACATATCCGCAACCTATGGGTAAAATCATTACAGGGATGTTGTAATTATCCAAAAACCTCAGTTAAGATTAAACATTTTTAAAAAATCCAAACATGTTAATATGGAAATGTAGCCTAAGGGCATCCAAACAACCTTAAAGTCTGCACTGTAGTGTCTCTGTGCATTAAACATACAATTATGATTAGTGCATAATAGGGTTTGTTGAACTATATTGAACTAATTTTTAAAGACACATTAGTATTTTTCATTTGTTTACCTTATATTCTCACTGCATTTTTAAAGTAACTAATTTTTAAATAAATTTCAATATGTAAACTAATTAACAGGTGCCCAGATAGTAAGTGCTATAATTTTGGAGAGGATACAATGTATACTTTGTGTATAACATGGTGGCTGAATCTCTGTTTTAAGTGCAAAACTCTCCTCAAACTTAACTATGGAACCACGAGTTCTAGATTACATTATTATAGGAAAACAGCATGATACGTGCATAGTATGTAATTAAACATGCAATAGTTTAGAAAGTAAATGACACAAAAAAATTAAAAGGATAATAATTAATTAATGTAATTTCTCTTTGAGCATCTAAAAGGGCATATACATTTTTGGTCTGAATCATTCAAATTAAACTATTTAATGCATGTATCAAGCCATTCAAGACAAGTTACAGTTGGACAAAATGACTTTTTTTCAGGAACTGTCTTTATCTCCCTAGTGAGATTTGAGAGCCATCTATTTCTTATGTTGGACATAGTAGGTTTAATTTTTCTGAAGGCTTTCATGAAGATAATTCTGGTCAGGTTAATATAATGCCATCTTTCAGTGATGACACACTTACAGGTATCCTCCTAAAAATCAATGAAATATGTTATTATTTTGTTTTTGAATTAATAGATCCATTGTATCTTGAAGATTGACTTTGTAAGATCTAGTAATAAACCCATGCACTGATATTAGGTTTTTCTAGAGTACTGGATGAACTATGTATCCCTATTTGAATTTTCATTTTATCTGGGATTCAACTTGCTGACAGAATGCAGAAATGTGATGTGTACCTTGTCCTAGTAAAGAGATAATTGTATAGTAGCAATAGAAAATAGGTAGAATCTTTTTTTTTTTTTTCAGGTGTAGGAAAGTCAAGGGAAATTTCTCTTTTCAGGAACAGCAGGAGAAGCAAACAACATCTCCAAGAGATGCTTGCATTAAAACAATACATATTTTCAGCTTTGTTAAATGTGAGGCTATAAATGAAATGAGCCTTATAAATGAAAAAATAAAAACTGAGACTGTCATTTTTTCTAAGCAATTATGTAAAGGAAGTGCTATCTCTGCCAGCAATTGAAATGGTGAAACTAGAGCTGAAAGTGGTGGGGTTGGGGAATGTGGGGGGGATGAGGTGGCATGGATGCAGGATGAGTAACATTTAGGGAGAAGAACATTTTAAAACATTTAGGTAGATCTGAATCCCCAAGAAAATGAAAGAGTTATGGGTTTTGAACCAGGATTAGTGTGGGTAGGTGTTTTGCCTCTCACTTCTGGCTTCCAACAATATTGCCATTTTTTTCACTCTCTAGGTACTTACATGGCCTCCATCACTGCAGTGTTGGAACAGTTCCCAACCATTTAATGGTGTTTATCCTCACAATGTCCCTGTGAAATAGGAACATCCAATTTTACAGATGGGTAAATGGGCACAAAGAATTTAAATGACTTGCACACGGTCACAAAGGAAATATGTGGCAGAATCAGAAATTAAACTCAGATCTCCTGAGCCCCAACCTATGGTGTTCAATGATTACTGAGTGCTTAAAGTATGTGCCAAGAGCTCTGCTTTATTCTGTGTCCTGTTCAGGTTGGTTGTGTATAACAACCATAAGAGCTTCACAGCACCCCACCTGGACTCTTTCTGGGAAGTTCAGGCCTTAAAAGCACAGTCCGCAATGCCACACAATCAAGAATCTTAACCACAAGACCATTCTTCCTCCCCTTCCAGTAGTGGGCTTCCTTATGCAGAGATGACCAATTCTGAATTTAATTTGCTGTGTAGACGAGGGTGCTAGGGAGTAGGCCAAAAGTGGGAGCATTCTGCTCCTTCCACTTGTGACCCAAAACAGACTTGACCCCACGTCATGGCCTCCAAAGCTAAATTGTCATTTCATCATGTAATCAGTCTATCCTAGATACTGTTGCTTTGTGCATTCCACGCAAGCATATGAATATAGTTCGTTGTGAAACTTTGTGGTTTGGGTGTGGCAGATATTATTACAATCACATAACTAATCTATTTCTGGCAAGGAAAATGGGAGATAGTATCACAGATATATCTTATCCCAACAGAACATTGTTGCTGATGGGATAAATGGAATGATGCTTACTCCATTGTAGAGGCAGTTATTGTGGCTTGCACCTTCTGATACTGATGAAAATAGGGTGACCAGACAGCAAGTGTGAAAAATCAGAATAGGGGGTAGGGAGTAATAGGATCTTATATAAGAAAAAGACCCAAAAATCAGGGCTGTCCCTATGAAATTGGAACATCTGGTGAAAGTGCAGCCTAAATATTACTGTTTATATGGCAACTTATGTCATATTGACTTGTATTTCAACTTTTTTAAAAGTTATTCTCCCGCAATGAGAAGTTAGTGAACTGGAGAGTCTTCTATGAGGTCTGCAGTTAGTGTGACTCAGGTAGCTGCTGCACCAAGAAGGATGAAACATTTCTCTTCCTGTTTCAACCTAGGGGTCTTTGCTGAATAAGCTCTATGCTGTGTGTCTGTGCATGTGCACACGCAAAATATAATCGCTAAGATTATGCCTGTACTCCAGGAAAGTTATACTCCATTACAGTGTCAGATCAAAACTTCATTGCCACAGACTGTTGAGCAGTAGTGCATGCTTTAGGCCATCACCAAGTGTTGATACTATATATTATTTATTATTATTTGTATTATAATAGCACCTAGGAGCATAAGTCACATACCAGGACCAGCATTGTCATGACTGGGATCGGTGAGTGGTTGGACCTACTGGTCATAGCAGAAGTCAAGAGTCAGGCTGAGTCAGCTACTAGGAGGTCAGAATCCAAAAGAGAGGGTGAACTAAGAGTCAGGTGTCTGGAGGCAGGCAGGGTCAGTTTAGTGGAAGATTGGAGTCAGGTACCAGGTTGCAGACAGCAATCAAATTGTGAAGACTAGCACAAACCAGGGTGGGAAGCCGGAGTCTAGGGTCTATCGCAAGCAGGATCTGTAGCAGTGACAGGCAGACATCTGTATGTTGCTCAGACAGTTCCCATCCGTGGCTTCCTGGTTTAAATACTGGTACCAGCCAATCAGTGGGCTCCAGGGGTCACCATTCAGGTTCTGCTGGGATGTACTTCTTACCAAGCCCAGCCTCCTAAGGCCCTGTATGGGAGCTCAGCCTAAGCCTCCCATGATGATGCGGAAGTGTTGTTGGTCCAGAACCCCCTGGTCCCGGGTTCCAGCTCTGCAAGTTCTAACACCTATTATATTAGGCACTGTACGAACACAGAACAGAAAGATGGTTTTTGCCCCAAGTTGCTCTTGATATAGAATTCTCCTTTGATTCCAACAGGAAGACTCACACATGGCTTGATGCTAAAATGTGGTCAAATCAGTACTGTACAATGATGTACTTTTCACCTTTTTGTAACAGGCTGGCAGCGTTTGTATGAAAACCCCACCCTGTTAACCGGTAATGATTTGGCTGGAAAAAGTTAATTCCTTTTTGCCAATTCATTGTTGCACATGGCTCATCATCCCTCCATTAACCCATTCGCATGCAAATTGAGCCAGTCATGTGCAATTCTAGTAATCTCGAGGGTTGGCACGCTAATGATACCCTTTAGCGGCTGCAGCTGCATGCTCATCCAGCTGTATGTAGGATCTGAGTGGGGCTGTAGCTGGCCAAATGCCTAAGCATGTGAAAACTTGACATATACTGGGGTAACCAGAATTGGACTTGGCTATCTGTGTGTGCAACATTATGGGATAATGGAGGCCCATGGGTGCCAAGACCCCGTCAGTATTCACAATGCAGGAGAGAGAGAGAGAGAAAGATGAGCTAGGAACTGGCAACACAGCTAGACGATAAAACCTACACGCAAGTACCAGAAACGTGACAGTCTGCCTGATGACGTTGAGGGAAGTAGCATGTCCCTATGCTCCATGTAAAAAGACTTGAGTTGGTTCACATCATAAAATGGGATAAGTTGTAAAATGGAGAAATATCCTATGATAGTAAAACCATTGATATTTCTCACTTTGTTTTGTGATTCCTTTACTGAATGGTGTGTGTACCTACGCATTGTTAGGATGAAGTGAAGAAAACAAAATTTTAAGACCTCTGATGAAATGAATGGGATTGCTGAAAGATGAGAAGTTTGTAGCATTGCAGATGAGCCCTGTATATGTTGCCGGAATTATTACAGTACTAGTTTATTATTGACTTTTAAGTGGGTCTTTTTTCAAACATGAAAGCAAAGGAATGTTCCCATTAAATAATGAATAGTTTTGATCTTGTCTGAGTCTATTCTATAATCTTTACAAACTGCTAAAATGTGGCATGATTTCTATCCTCTTTAACGGTCCTGCAATCATGATGATCCTGATTCTACACTTATGCTAGTTTAAATCAGGTGTAAGGCCACGGAAGTCAATGGAATCTTACATGTATAAAAATAGCATAACTGAAAGGAGACTCAGGCCATTGTGCTCCGAGGTGTGGACAAGGGATATGAGGTGGATGAGATATCTTTTATTGTTGTAACAGAAGTTGGTCCAGTAAAACATATCCCCTCATCCACCTATTCTCTCTAATATCCAGGGACTTTGATGACTACAGCTACACTGGACAAGGAATGTCAGTTAAAGTAGCATTTGTTCTATGCTGTTTTGCTGTCTAAATTTATTATAAGCAGTGGCTCTTCTATTGGTAAAGGACATAAAAGTTCATCTGTTACTTACCACAAACCGATAGTTATTATGGTACATTTGAACCAACTTTAAAGTAAAGCTGGAAAAAGTAGAAGCAGAAACAAAGTTGAATGTCAGGCTCCAGGAAAAGACAAAACTTCCATGAAAACATGGGCCAATTGTGATTGGCAAATCATGGTTATTTAAAACACCTAAAAGAAAGTGAAAGTTCCAGAAATACACTGCAGCTTCTGTTGCAATAAAAGAGCTAGTAGAAATCTGCATGTGCCTTGTTCATTTGGAAAAATATAAGCAAGCTAAGAACAGGGAGTTGGAATGAGGTTTATTTCTTTCCCATTCTTATTCAAGACTCAGATAGAACAAGAAGACCAAATTCGTAACATAAGCCAGTCCTCCCTCATTGCAGTGCATGGCATTATTGTTAACAGCTATGTATTTCACCCCAATGTTTATTAGTATTGTTCATAAACTAGAAACTTTAAATGTTTTACTAATGCACTTTAAATCATAGCCTGTTTTATTCATAGGTGATTCCTCAGTTTACTCATATCTTTTCTTTTTTCTGACCTACTTACCTAGTCTCTCATGACAAACTATTTTATGTTTCTGATAGCATGAGCTGAAATATCTTTAATAACTTTAGAAATATGCTTACAGGACTGTATTTCAAGAGCTTTGTAAAGTAAAAAACAGTGGCTTTTAAAACTCATTAACACCACACTTCAGTGACGTAGACGAGTGTTCTGCATCACTAAACCTGAGGTTGATGCAGAGTGTAATATCTTCATGGATGAAACTGATTTCAAATTTGAAAGTCAAATTATTATTTACAATTGGTTTTTTTTCTGATAGTGCTTTTGTAGCACATGCATGTCTGGGAGTCCATATATGGGACAATTTGCTCAGCCCTCTGTGTCTGAAAAAAGCTCATCCTACAAATAAAAATCAACTTTGAGGACCATTTTCTTCTTTCTGCATGTAAGAAGCAGCCACTGTCCTATTAAGCAGCTAAGCTTATAAGAAAAAGGGCAGGTGAAGAACTCCCTGCAGAACTGCTGCAAATTCCAATGGAAACATCAATTACCACGGGGATACTGAGCACCAAGACTGCTGTAGTGCTTCCCTCTTCATAGTTTTGTTGCCTTCATTTTCACAAGACCTAGGGTTTGAAGTCTGCTTTCCAATTAAAGTCTCCTGTTTATCAGATGCCAGCACTACTTCTGTGCCTCTTGGGCCAGCTAGCCTCTGATGGATTTTATTTGCCAGGCTTGAAGAGCTGTTTTGCTGAAGTAAATTTAAATTCACCACAACTGACCAGCTGGTCTAATGCTGGTGTTAGAGTGATACTCTTTTAAAATCTTCTTTTTTGTGAGACAGAGAAGGTTAAAGTGTTTTGAGGTCTCGGGCTATCTTTTCAAGCTTGAGAATAAGAATCCAATCTATATACTTTTAAATAACTCAAAACCTGATTGTCAGAGAGTTTTAAACAACCGTCTTGCTGGTGTCTCAAGCTGCAGCATGGTGGCCTGAAAGGGGCATGTCCATGCATCCTCCAATTTGAGAAGCATCTAAAAGTACTGGGTACTGTGTACACTCTTTAGGGCTCATTTCCAGCCCTTTCACCAACCTTTATGCTGTGGTCTTATTTAACTTCATCCAAGTGCCTCTTGAATCTTTCAAGAGTGAGTGCTATGCTGTAACTGGGACTTAGCAATTTAAGGTAAAGGATCCTGGAAAATGTAGTTCCCTAGGAAGGGACTGAGACCACAAATCATATGTCCAAAAGAGATCTAGGGGCAGTACTATATCATTCACATATAACAAATATCCTCCTTTGTAGCCAATGAAAAGAATCAAATTTGGAAGTGAAACAAAAACTACCAAAGATGAAATATCCACTAAGTATCCCAGAAAACATCTTTTGTGTGTTTATTAACATTTTGGCCTCACTTTTAGAATATCGGTTTTATTGTAAAGACCAGCTACTATAGTCTTAACTGTAATAAGTCATGCTGTGTTAAGGTGATGAGCTCTTCATACTTCCCTGTCTCTAAAAAGGACACACGTAAATGGTGTTATTAAACATTTTCCAGATAATAGTACCACTATTTTCTAATTTTTCTTCCCTCTTGACTTGCCTATCTCCATTATACTATTATTTGCTTTGAAGAAGCTATATTGTGTTTACCTTACTGAGAGTATCTAGAAGGAAGGGAAAGAAAACGTCAGCTCAGAAAGAATCTCCTTAGGAATCTATAAAAAAATAAAATCTTATAAGGTCCTGCAGACCTTGGATGATATGGTATAAGATGATTCCAAAAGAAATCATAGTTTTGTCTCTCTCTTCTTTTTGATGGCCCAAAGAGATTACATTAAAATGATGTTTAATCAAAACAAAGTGGCAAGAGCAATAGTTATCTCCTGAATACCATTCAATATAACTGTTAGGCATTTCCTCTTCTCTTTTCTTGATTGCCTGGGCCAACCAGAACAGTATAGGAAATTATAAAAAAAAGATCTTGTGTGAAAAGGGAAAATGTTTTTTGTTCACAGTTCAATTCCTAACAAGCATGTGCAGGTAGAAGAAACTGGCACAATGTCCTCCTCTGAAAATGGGCACCAGAATAGGAATAAATAGGTGATTTGCAATGTCTTTCCACCCCTGTTGAGGGTGGTTTTTCTACATGAGAAATAGGAATCACCAGAGAACAGGGTAAGGTGGGTAACCTTTATGGGATGGATTCTCTCCTGCTTTGTTTTATGGAGGATAAGAAGCTTATTTTCCCTGTTATTTCTGTTTGTATACTGTACTTATCTATCTTTGTTCATCTGCCTGTATGCATAGATAAAATAATGAAATGGTTCAGTGCGATAAAATATCTTTAGCCCAGGAGTGAGGGGAAAGACTCAAACCCATTAATGATGATTAGTATGGAGCCTTTTCTACTCTCACTGAACTCAAATAGAACAGGCTGGCTTTATTGAGTTGGTAGTTAAGCAGATAAATGCACAGGAAGTGAGGATCCCAAGGCCTTTGAGTAGCAAATTCTGAAATAACAACAGTTTAAAATGAAACTGTTTGTTAATATAAAATATTGTATTGCAGATAGTGCACCAGATTCTTCTCTGAGCTACAACTGTATAAACCCACTGATTTCAATAAAGTTGTACTGGTGTAAATGAGATCAGAATATGATCTATCCTATCCTGACCCATAGGGATTTTGCCAGGTTGAATAAAAGATGGGTAATTACAAGAGATGGCTGCAGGAAGTTAATTTCTGATTTAAATTTAGTTTCTGTATAGTCAGGACCGCCGCAAGGTATTTTGCCACTCTAGGTGGTAATTATTTAGCTGCCCGATGTGGCAAGCGTAGGAGGGGGCGCTGAAGAGCAGCATCCTAGAGGCTGCCGAATTGTTGGTGGGAATTTGGAGCTCAACACGCTGCATTGATTTCAGCAGCAATTCTGCGATGGGCCACCCATTGAGCTGCCGCCGATTTGCTGCCTAGGGGGGCAAAAAGCCGCCCTCCAAATTCTGCTGCCCTAGGCGACTGCCTAGGTCGCCTAATGGGTAGCGCCGGCCCTGCCTATAGTCTGGTGGGTTAAGATGTAGGATTTTTGGTACAGGACATTTCAAGTAAGTAGAGATGTTTCCTCCATAGAAGGATATAAAATAGCAAAGCCGTAGATCATTCCAGTTTGTGGGCAAATACAATGGCTTTTATATTACAGAAATTACAGTCTGTCATTGACCAAGAATTGCCTTTTACACTTTCACATTGGGAGCATTTTTCCTCTTGGAGCCAGGGACCTACTTTGATGGCTTGCCCAGGGAAGGTAATGAAGCCAGAGGGTTTTCACAGGGTCTGAGAGAGACTGCTTTTTCTCCAAAAGACTACTCTCTAAGACCACTTTTACTATGAATTTGAATTACTGTGTGTGTTCTTCATTACTAACAAGGTAACCTCTAGCCACCTTCTTCCTTGGCTCCTCACAGGTCACTCTTGATTAACGGATGACCTATGACAAATGAATTGAGAGCATAGACAGCTAGCTTTCAAGTGGAGAAAATCTAGTGTAGAGGCTGTTTGGTTGCAACATATTTTTATTTTTAAAAAACCTGTGTTGTAGCTCCTCTTTTTCAGTCGGAATATGGTGAAGGTTGTAGGTGAGATAATTTGCACAGATCAGGTATTGATGCTGATATTTATTAGATTTGCCCTTCATCTTGAGATGTTGTTGACTCATCTGCAGACTTTACTAGAAGTTAATGGAGTTGTCTTTCATTGGCTTCACAGTTGGTATATGAGGAAACAGAATAAATTGTCCTCAAGAGCTCTCAGATGCCATGTACTAAAGGGTGCCATCTTGTCATCCCTCATTCAGTGTATTTATGGGATCAGGAGAAGGGCTAATGAGGATGTATAAGATGATTTTCAGCATGTAGGTGACCCCCAGTTTTATGGCTCCATCTTGTCTGACTCCAATAATGTGGTCAAGTGTCGTAGTCAATGTATAGTAGAGATTGAGATATGCATGAGAGCTAGCTGGCCAAAGGTCAGTCCTACTAAGACTGTGGTGAGGATGGTGGGGTTGGGGAAGGAGATGGAAGTAATGGCAAAGAGAAGATTGGCCCCTTTGATTACGGGGGTTCATTCACCACTGGTTGCTCAGGTTTGTAGCGTAGGAGTGGGTTTAGATCAGCTGCTGATTTAGATGTTCTTGTTACAGTAATGATCAGGATGGTTTTCCCCATTCACCTCTAGCTTAGAGGGTGTTATCTTTTCTCTCAGACGTGAACAAAGAGATGTGTTATCCATGCCTTTGTCACCTCCACGTTAGACTGTTGCAATATGCTGTACATGGGGCTATGCCTTACAGCTGTTTGGAAAGTGAAGGTGGTAGGCTTGTCTAGTGTGACTCTCATGCTCCAGAATCAATATTCACAGCCTCTTTGTTTGCAGATAAAATGTAAGGTGGTAGTTTTAAGTAGTTTGAATCTGCTGACTTTCAGGACATGCTGCAAAGGCTATCTGTTTGCTAGGACTTGCAGAGATGGGTGAAGGTATAGGACTCCTGGATGGGAAGCTGCTTAGATCTCCTGGCTGGGTAAATGAATGCACTGTAGGGTGAGAGTTCCAGCATTCTGCTTAGTGATTATTTCTGAGTAAACTATTATTCCAAATAAATGTCAGAGCACCCAGAGCTGTAGTTAGTCATCTATTTTTTTGCACTTAAAATCCAAATAAATAAACACAATTTGATTGTTTTAGATCCTTGTTGTACAGTAGACTCTTGATTTATCTGGGCTTGGGTTAACTGGGCTGCGGATTAACTGGGATGTCTAAAACAGGGGTCGACAACCTATGGCACACCGCTTTGGGGCTTCCCCTGCAGGCTCCTGCCAGTCGGGGTCCCACCACCTGCCCCACTCAGCTCCTGCTGCCAGCCTGGGTTCCCTAAACCCAGGCTAGCAGTGGGAGCTGAGTGGGGCAGGCAGTAGGACCCTGGCTGGCAGGAGCCTGCAAGGGAAGCCCCAAAGTGGCGGCCGGCTGAGCTCTTAGCCCACCGCTGCTTTGGGGTTCCCTGCTGGCCCCTTGCCAGCTGGGGTCCTGCCACCTGCCCCACTCAGCTCCCGCTGCTATCCTGGGTATAGGGAACCCAGGCTAGCAGCGGGAGCTGGCTGGGGCAGGCGGTGAGACCCCACCCCAAGTCAAAGGGCGGCTAGTGCCCCCACCATATTTCCTATGGCTCTTGATTATCCTGGATTTTATTATCCGGGATTAATTTTTTTCCCTATCATCCCGGATAATCAAGAGTCTGCTGTATAAATATTTATGTAACTCACTGATCCAGTCTTGCAAATGAAATTATGATGATTCTGAGATTGATTGCACCCTGAAACCTATAGATGTTCACTGTATTCTTTCTTCTCAAGGCTAGGCACTTTACACCCTTTGCATTGTATATAATTGATGGCTTGTGCATATAGACATAGACGTGTGCAGCATGGATGTAAATTTCATTAGTTTTTTATGTTTTATATCTGCTATGAAAGTCTTTGTCTCAAGGTACAGCAGTTCAATTGATAGTCTCAAAAGAATAGTCTGATACTTTCAGAGGGGTAGTCTGATTTTTAACAATGCCATTGACTGCCCATGAATTATTTATGGTTATGTCAGTCCATCTCTAGTATTACATTCTGCCTTCAGTGCTTCTGAACTGGCTCTAATGACATTCCTAGCTAAGCAGCACTGAATGCCATATATAGCACTGCAGATTAAGTAATGCCTCATGTTAGTATTTGGAAAGATACTTCTATTAGCTTGTATTTATGCAATTCTACAGAATAGCACACTCATTAGTCAGTAATGTTAGCCTAGCTAGCTAACTGTATATTCAGATACTTGGAAAACACAAAGGATTACAGGTCCAATATTTGGTGGCTGCTGGGTCCAGTGGAATGGATTCTGATCTGATTAATACTTGTGTAAATGGAATAGCTCTATGGAACTAACTGGAATAACTTCAGGGTTTACACCACTGCAACTGAGATCAGAATCAGATCTAGTACCTTTATTTCAGCTGAGGTTTGTGTTTGCTTTATTCAAGTAAACAGCCACAGCTGTAATGCAGCCAAATGGGAATTCTTAACTGCACATCCAAGTGGCAGCTTGAGAAGGTGCAAAGTGAGGAAAGAGATAGCATTTCCTTTTGTGGATTATTTATAAGTTGTATTTGACCTCAACAGACAAGTGCACTTTTGGAGTGGAGTGTGAATTCTGAATGACAAAAATAAATACTTCTGACATTAGTTTATCAGGCAAACAACAAATAGTGCTTTAAAATAACCAAACTAGGTAATAAAAATTAGAGAGAAATATTGACATTATATATGATAGTTAGTAAATAAGCTTGTATTGACAGTACAGTTAATGCCAGGGGGGAAAAAATGTCAGGGAGGCTGTGCCTGAATCAGTGATGGAGACAGTTCTGTGTTGCATCCTGAGCTCGAGCCACTAATTAAGTGATGGATGACTGCTAATGAAAATAAACTGAGCTTTCAGAATTAAGTGTAAGCTGCTGAGGGTGCAGAGATATTCCTCTAGAAAAAGAGAGCAAAAATCAGGAGAAAAGCAGCATTTCCACCTGTATAGGGTTCTCAGCAGTCCATTCCAGAATTCTTTTGTCCAGGTCAGCCCAGGCTAAGGGGGGTATTAGTAATGAACGGGATGACCATGGGGTTTGCTTAGCTTGTCTAACTGCCAGAGCATTTGGGAGAGCTACAAGCTTCGAACACTGTCTGGCAGCCTGGATAAAGAATCTTCTTCATAATCATTGCAGCTCGGTCGTGTCCCTTTACTGCTACAAGGGACGCTACGGTCCGCATGAGTAACAGAGATAGGGGTAAGGACCCTACCCCTACCCGAAGCTATCTAGTTGGGACAAGAAGCAACTGATCTCTCACTGGCCCTGATCATACCGAAAGGAAAAGGCTGGCTGTGGTTCCCTGCCTGTGGGAAGGGGCGGGACACTAGTAACTCCAGGGGATGTCCTTCCTCCTGATCTGCCCAGCCAGACTACCACCAGCAAGGCCTTGCCTGCTGAGTCTCTAGAACACTTTGGTATTGGGTATAAGGTTACAACCCAACTACTGTCCTCTTGAGGGACATCAGAACTGCTTGTGAGATCCTGAGACTGAGCCTGAACACTGGAGATTATAGCAAAGGAGCTTCCAAATCACCCCATCCTCTCCTCACAGTACCTCCTTCACAGATGCTCCTCTGACCCACATCAGATCTATCATTGAGATACAATGCTCCCATCCAGTTAATAGAGAGATTCCCAATATGTAACATACCCCTAATGGGGTAGTTGCTTTATCTAGAATTAAACTGTTAAAGAGGCAGACACACAAAACACTAACTCAAATAAAAGAGATTTATCTTTCTCAGGAATAGCCTAAAAATATGAGAAAACTTGTTAGCAGGTTTCAAAATATACTAGCAGTTGAAAGGTTTCAAAATATACCAAAGCAATCCTTACACTACTTCCTGCACCCAGATGAAAAGACGTGCTAAATTATTTATATGGATATGTACCAGGTGGAGCTGGCAGCAACAAGAGTCAGGTTCAATATGTGGGATTCCTTTTCAACAATACAACACAGAACCAGCTGGAGCCCCTATCCATAACCGGAGACAGCTACACACCACCCCTCGGTGCCTCTAAAAGGTAGTACTTCCCCTTTTGCAAGTACAGAGTCTGAGTTTAGGGGAAAAACACTTTAATAAAAAGGGGGGAAGTAACCCGGCATTAACTTGGGAAAATGCTGCAAGCATGATTCATAAACATAAAACTATGAGTAAAAACAGCCACCCCAGAATACATTGGGCAGAATCCTTCATCTCAAATTCTGAAGTCCTACAAACAAAAGTTCCTATAATGTGCCCCTCCTTTCTCCCTCACCGCACCCCACAGAAATGTATATAGGGAATTCTGATGTGTGAAAGAGAATAAGTAAATCAAACAGTTTAGAAAGGGGTCAGCATTCTAAGATAGTCCAACTCTGAGATATGTGGAAGCAGAGACTCTTAGCCCTGGTCTACACTGGGTGTCGGGGGGGAGATCGACCTAAGATATGCAACTTCATCTACGAGAATAGCATAGCTGAAGTTGATGTACTTAAATAGACTTACCACGGCATCTTCATGACACTGAGTTGACTGCTGCTGCTCACCCGTCAATGCTGCCTGCGCCTTTCACGGCTGTGGAGTACTGGCGTCGACGGGAAAGCGCTCAGGGAACAATTTTATCGTGACTAGACTAGACACGATAAATTGACCCTTGGTAGATCAATCACTACCCGCTGATGTGGTGTATAATGTAGAATACCCTTAGTGAAGTGGTAATGGAAACATAAGTACTTCACCATGTATTGTAGCTTCTTTTTATTCTTGATTATAACATTTCAGAAAGTTAAATCAATCATTCTAAATTTAACCAAACTATTTATCAAACAATCAGGTGCTTCCAGAATTTTTGCAAGACAGCTTGTCTCCTAATGATACCAGTGCAAAAAGCTACATTAATGTAGGTTGCACAGTTAAACACACAAATGTCAGAACATAACGAAGTTAAAGGAAAATATGAGACTAACCCAGCACCTGCCTACAGTGCATGTCAGGCCAGTTTTCCAGCTGGCCTAAATTGGTATCATTTCAGTGAAGTACTAGATGGTTTAGTTTGGTATGATTTAATTTCTTAGAGAAAAGGAAAAGTCCACAGTTTATGCAACTAAACACATTCTAGTTAGCAAAGGCTGACTGCACCTGTTGACATCACTAGTAACCTGCACACTAGCTGCTGTGGCAGGCACCGATTGACTTTGGAGGAACAACTATCTCTTAGTATTCTAGGCTGTAGTGCAGACCACTTCACTTCCCTTAACTTTTTGTCAGTTTAAACTGATTTAAGAACTTAAGGCTGTATTTTAAAAGTATTTAGATGTCAAGTGAGATTTTCAAAAGTGCCTGTGTGCCTTATTACTATTGAAATCAATGGGAGATAGGCATCTGTGTGCTGTTAAACCCACTAAGCACCTTCCTGCATCTGTAGATGCCCAAATACCTTTGCAGAAGTGACAAAGAGTCCTGTGGCACTTTAAAGACTAACTAAAGTTTTAGAGCATAAGCTTTCATGGGCTAATAGCCACTTCATTGGATGCATGCAGTGGAAGTATCCAGGGGCAGGTATAAATAGGTAGGCAAGAACCAGGTGGGAGATAACAGGGTTAGTCCAATGAGGCTGAACCAGCTTGTTATCTCTAATCAGGAAGGGTGAGGTATTCCTTTAGCAGCTGAACTGGAGGTGTGAATAGCGAGAGAAGAGAAGCTGCTTTTGTAGTTAGCTAGCCACTCGTAATCTTTGTTCAATCCTTGATTGATAGTATCAAATTTGCAAATGAATTGCAGCTCTGCAGTCTCTCTTTGCAGTCTGGACTTGAAGTTTTTTTGCTGCAAAATGCTGACCTTTAAATCTTCTATGGTGTGTCCAGTGAGGTTGAAGTGCTCTCCTACAGGTTTTTGAATATTGCCATTCCTGATATCTGATTTGTGTCCATTTATCCTTTTTCGTAGGGACTGTCCAGTTTGGCCGATGTACATAGCAGAGGGACATTGCTGGCACATAATGGTGTATATTACATTGGTAGATGTGCAGGTGAATGAACCAGTAATGGTGTGGCTGATCTGGTTTGGTCCTGTGATGGTGTTGCTGGTGTAGATGTGTGGGCAGAGTTGGCATCGAGGTTTGTTACATGGATTGGTTCCTGAGTCAGAGTTATTATGGTGCGGTGTGCTGTTGCTGGTGAGAATATGCTTGAGGTTGACAGGTTGTCTGTATGCCAGGACTGGCCTGCTTCCCAAGGCCTGTCAAAGTGAGGGATTGTTGTCCAGGATGGGTTGTAGATCACTGATGATGCATTGGAGAGGCTTTAACTGAGGACTGTAGGTGATGGCCAGTGGTGTTCTGTTGTTGTCTTTCTTGGGCTTGTCTTGCAGCAGCAGGCTTCTGGGTACACGTCTGGCTCTGTTGATCTGTGTCCTTATTTCCTTGTGAGGAAATAAGGACACAGATCAACAGAGTGTAGTTTTGAGAAAGCTTGGTGAAGATCTTGTAGGTGTTGGTCTCTGTCTGAGGGGTTGGAGCAAATACAATTGTACCTCAGTGCTTGGCTGTAGACAATGGATCGTGTGGTGTGCCCAGGATGGAAGCTGGTGGCATGAAGGTAGGCATAGCTGTCAGTAGGTTTTCGGTATAGGGTGGTGTTGATGTGGCCGTCATTAATTTGCACTGTGGTGTCCAGGAAGTGGACCTCCCGTGTAGACTGGTCCAGGCTGAGGTGGATGGTGGGGTGGAAGCTGTTGAAATCATGGTGGAATTCTTCCAGAGTTTCTTTCCTATGGGTCCAGATGATGAAGATGTCATCAATGTAGCGTAGATAGAGAAAGGGCATGAGTGAACGAGAGTTGAGAAAGCGTTGTTCCAGGTCAGCCATAAAGATGTTGGCATACTGTGGGGCCATGCGGGTGCCCATAGCGGTGCCACTGGTCTGGAGGTATATATTGTCACCAAATTTGAAATAATTATGTGTGAGGATAAAGTCACAGACCTCAGCAACCACTTGTGCGGTGGCATCATCAGGGATACTATTCCTGACAGCTTGTATTCCATCTTTGTGTGGGATGTTTGTGTAGAGAGCCTCTACATCCATGGTGGCTAGGATGGTGTTTTCTGGAAGGTCACCAATACATTGTAGTTTTCTCAGGAAGTTGGTGGTGTCATGGAGATAGCTGGGAGTGCTGGTGGCGTAGGGTCTGAGTAGAGTGTCCGCATATCCAGACAGTCCTTCAGTGAGAGTGCCAATGTCCGAGATGATGGGGCGTCCAGGATTTCCAGGTTTGTGGATCTTGGGTAAAAGATAGAGTAACCCCGATCGGGGCTCTAAGGGTATGTTAATTTGTTCCTGTGTTAGTGTAGGGAGTGTCCTGAGTAGATGGTGCAGTTTCTTAGTATATTCTTCAGTGGGATCTGAGGGAAGTGGTCTGTAGAAATTGGTGTTGGAGAGTTGTCTGGTAGCCTCCTTTTGGTAGTCAGACCTGTCCATGATGACAACAGCACCTCCTTTATCAGCCTCTTTGATTATGATGTCAGGGTTGTTTCTGAGGCTGTGGATAGCATTGCGTTCTGCACGACTTAGGTTGTGAGGCAGGCGATGTTGTTTTTCCACAATTTCTGCCTGTGCACGTTGGCGGAAGCATTCTATGTATAGGTCCAGACTGTCATTTCAACCCTCAGGAGGAGTCCATGTGGAGTTCTTCTTGTGCTGCTGGTGGGATGGTGTCTGTGTATCAGTGCATTGTTCTATGTAGTCTTGAAAGTATTCTTTGAGTCGGAGACGGTGAAAGTAGGCTTCCAGATCACCTCAGAATTGTATCATGTTTGTGGGGGTGGTGGTGCAGAATGAGAGTCCTCGAGATAGGACAGACTATTCTGCCGGGCTGAGTGTGTAGCTGGATAGATTGACGATCTTGCTAGGTGAGTTAGGGATACCACTGCTGTGGCCCTATATGGCAGGCAGGATTTTAGATAGCTTGCAGTCCTTTTTCTTTTGTAGAGAGGTGAAGTGTGTAATATAGATCTCCTGTCTTATTTTAGTAAAGTCTGTTTGTGTGGAGGGTTGGTTGTTTATCAAGGTCTCCAGGTTGGAAAGCTCTTTTTTGATGTTTTCCTGTTTGCTGTACAGGATGCTGATCAGGTGGTTCCTCAGTTTCAAATACCTTTGGAAATCTGTCCCTTATATCATCTCAAGTACCTTATAGTTATTTCATGCTCAAGTTTAATTTTAAGATGCTTAAGGCATTAGACCATTTTAAGCCACAGAATGTATGCCATAAAACACTATATGTGAGACACCCCAGGGGCTAGAAAGCTGGGCAGGGGATGGGGGGATGCATGTGAAGAGGTAACAGCTGGGCAAATTCATCTGGTGCCTTTTAAAGTTTGGAGTGCTGTGCATTTCTCTAGATGTTTATGAACGCACAGTATGTCTCTGTCAGTGCAAATCTCTTGACAAAACAAAGATCCACTGTATATGTTGAATACCACAGTTTATCAAATGCTGTTCTGTTAATTCAAAACTGCTTTTGTTTCAAATGAAGCAGAAGACAATATCCTCTGTGAGGGCTGTGTTCATTACATGGTGTGCCTTTCAAATGTCATCCACTTTTGAGGTAGCCTTGTTGACAGAGAGTAAAGTCTCCATGTCTCTGTTGTATTTTACTCTTGCATAGATCAAAACAGTGGAAATTTTTTCAACATATGAAAAGATTGCTTTGGGGAGCAGACCATGCTAACAAGCTTAAACTACATTTGCCTGACATTTAGTTAGTCTGCTGTAAGTACTATTGTCTCTATCATATTCATTTTAGACAAGGATGTGCCCTGTCTGTTGTAGATACAATGGGGAGGGCATAAAGGGGTTGTGCTAATAGAGAGTCGGATCCTCAGCTAGTGTAAATTCCAGCTAGCTTAGCCAAAGTTCCACCAAGAGACGGCAGCCCTAGGCAATGAATGTGAGGTTGCATCTTGCACACGTGCCCAGTCACAATGGCTGGTACAGAAGAGAGAGGCCCAATCTGTTACAATCTCTCTCTGATAGTGCCCTCCTCCTGTCGGACCAAGCTTTATTTTGCTAAGTCATCTCACTACCTGAAGCAACCCCCACCTGCATTTCTCAAGAAAGTGAGGGAAAGTTTTATTAGCTGGGGTGATTTTTTTAATTTAGCCTTTTTAACATACCCAATTCTATCCCTTGTAGACTCTTCCTTCAGATCTGTGCAAGCATAGCAGTCCCTTCCCCAAATCTATCTCTCACACCAGTCATTTCCGTAGCAAGATTTCCTTAACTCCTACCTCAGATCTAAAGCCCTGGAGGTCTCCCCAAACAGTTTCGCCTCTTGTCCATTTGGTTTTCTGGAGTAGTTCCTTTCAGTGGCAGTCCATTGGGAGCACTGCCCAGGCATTTCTGCTTCTTGGAGGATGTTTAGACCTCTCACCCAATTCCTGCTGCCCTCTTAAGGTCAGCTAATTAATGTCCACTTCTTTCCTCAGGTGCAAGGAGTAGATTAATGAGGCCAGCTCCAGGCCTCTGACCCCCGAGGAATGTTCTCCCTTATTGCTTCATGCAGATCATGGTCGCAATCTGCCCCTTCCTTCTTGCCTTTGCAGACAACTGGCACCATAAAGGCACCAGAAGGAAGTGAAGACTCTGCTCTTTAAAATGAGATTTTGGTCAACCCTTTTGCAGGGGCAAAAAAAGGAGAGGTTCCTTGCACACTTGTCCAGAGTACCAGGTCAAATCTGATCTCTCTTATACAGGTTCCCCTTAATATACAGGTGTTCTTTTCTCCTCTGAATCAGAATGATCAGCCAGTATAGGTATCCAACAGACACTAATAACGTTTATAAATCAAAGTAAATTGTTAATCTTCTACATGGTTATGGAAGCTGCAGTATAACCTAAAATGGACTGAAACTACTGGTATGCTTGCTCTGCGTGTAATGTGAGGTTACTTTTGAATTATGTTGAATGCAGGGGGTATTTTAGAGGTAGAAGCACAAGATAGGCATTAGTTTTAAAATGAGACTTATGTAGAGCAACAACACAATGTCAGTATTCCACTTTAATTTGTCATGAGTTCCTTTTATTCTGGACCATGTTTGTTGAAGTTTGGATATTATTCCTTTTTGTGGCCATTCCGGCAGAGGGCCTTTTGAAACTCCATTGAGTTTATTTGAGTTGGAACAGTGATAAATTTGGCCCAAATGTTCAACTTCTTATTAAAAACAAATTTCTTACAAATAGCCCTTGAGTTTAACATTGCTCTCTAGAAGCTATTGATTAGATGTCTCAGATTTGAAAACAAGTAGAAACAAGCCATGTTATAGCTATTACTAATTTAGCATTCTATTAAAGTGGCAATATCCCAACATCCACAGTGATTAAAAACATTTTATTTTCAAAATAAAATTATTTTTAAGACTAATGCTAAGCATAGCATTTTGAGCATAAACCTTTTAAACTTAAAGAACTGCAAGACATTCTCATACAATTAGGAAAATCTGTGTGCTACAATTAAGACAGCATATCTGTCATTGAATTCATTTGAATCAATTCACTTTTAGAGCCACTCAGTTTTTTGGCAGTAAGCTGATATTTATTGGTAAGCCTGGGTGATTTATTTTTTTAAAAAAATAGAGGATTACATTAGTGGTAGTTGGAGGACTATTTTGGCCTTGAGATTGATATGGTTATATTTTAAAATTGCCCTACTCATCTCTGGTTTGATATTCCAAACTAAAGTTCAGACAGCTGCCCTCAGTTTTATTATTGGCATCTTCTCCTGTTCTTTGTGGAATGCTAGCCATTAGGATTTTCTGAAGGTGTTAATTTTTTGCTGTATGCTAGACATTTTAGGAAAGAAACATACTTGTTCACATACAGTGAAAAAATATATAACACAGACCAAGGGGTTACTAATTTTTCACTGTTATACAGTAGAAGCTCAGAGTTATGAACAAAATCATCAGTTACAAACTGACCAGTCAACCGCACACCTCATTTGGAACCAGAAGTACGCAATCAGGCAGCAGCGGAGACCTCCCCCCAAAATAAAAAAATTAAAAAAAACAGTAATGTGTTTTAAATGTAAAATAGTAAATAAAGATGGTTAAAATCAGCATTTTTCTTCTGCATGGTAAAGTTTCAAAGATGTATTAAGTCAATGTTCAGTTGTAAATTTTTGAAAGAACAACCATGATGTTCTGTTCAGAGTTACGAAGATTTGAGAATGATGAAAAACCTGCATTTCAAAGTTCTTCGTAACTCTGAGATTCTACTGTAGCTATCATAAATTCTGGTTAGCAAAGATGCTGGAACTAGGGGTGCTTAGGGTGCTACCGTACCCCCTGGCTTGAAGTGTTTCCATCATATACAGGGTTTACAGTTTGGTTCAATGGCTCTCAGTACCCCACTATACAAATTGTTCCAGCACCCCTCCCTGCAAGTTAGTGCTGTGCTTCTTGACAGAACTTACCTACTTAGCTCAAAGTACAAGCAGACTTTCTTGTTGAGCCTTATAGAATGGATTTGATACACAACTTCAGCAGTAAACTACTGCATTGCAAACATGTTACACCAACAGTGCACAATGTACAATAGTCAAACATGCAGGGGCATATCTTTAAGTCCTTACACAGTTCTTGCTCAAGCAGGATCCCAATGTTGTTGGTTGATTTTTGTTTGTTTGTTTTGGTACAGTTGACAATTCATGGCATTTAGCCCTTTAAACCATGAGGGAGGAAATACATCTCCCTACAGTAATACCTCTCCTTCCCTCTTCCAGTTTCCAGCAAGACATGTAAAGAGATTGGTTAGTTGTTTCTGCCTATTGAAGAAGCCCAAGCTATGATTGGTATCTGGCAGTTCAGGAATAATGAGGGAAAAGTGGAGTGGGTATTCCCCAACAGAAGAAAGTTACCCTTTGGGTTTTGGGTGTTCCATCTAACCAGATAAAGTATTTAAGATTTGTACTAGAGATTAAAACTGGACATAATTTTTTTGAAGTCAGTTTATTTGCAGAAAAATGCAGTGTGAAATTGATTGAGGTAAATTTGGGTTGAATTTGGCAAATACTATTGGACATAAAAAATGGGGGGAAAAGAAACATTTTGACTTTTCATTTCAAAATTATTTGTTTCAAACTTAAAGCTAGATTTATTTTTAAAAGGGTAAAAAATGCTCAAAAACTAAATGGAAAAAACCACAAAATTTCTTGAGTCAAATAAAACATTTCATTTGACTCAAAATGAATTTTATTTATTTTTTTCACTTAGGCAAGAAAAATAATCCATTTTGAGTCAACTTGAAGCCATTTTTTCCAGATTTTTCAGTTCAGTCACCAAATTAACATAATTATTAATTCACTTAGTTCTACTAGAGATGCATGAGAAGATAAGTTAGATATTGCCTCCATTCTGAAGCTGATGTCTTCAGGACTTCCATGATGGAAAAACAGGTTAGAAAGCAATCTTGAGACGGACAGTTCCTTGCTCAGAAGAGAGAGATGTAAATATTAATGGAATTTGTGTGTGAGTATTGAAGGGAGAACTAGCCTATAAATAAGGACAGCCTCAACAGACCCTTCCATAGGGAACACAAGTGGGAACTGCATGACATGGTAGTACAGAATATCTCTTGACAGTGGGGATTTCCAGCATGGGATGACTTTTTCCATTCCAAGACAAGAAGGAATGCCTAGCCTATTATTCCTGAACATCCTGCAGTCATAATTTCCAGGGAGATGCATTCCTAGTTCATTGTTTCGAGCCTTTTGCGTATGCCTTCCCATCCATCCCTCTCTTACCTCTGGTCCTGAGGAAAATCAATCAGGATAGTGTCAGTAATTCTAGTGGTGCCCCGCTGGCCAAGGCAGTTTTGGTTGGCCACCGTTCTTCAGAGGTCACCATGTCTGTATATACAAATCCAGCCATTACTTAACCTGCTGACTTGGGACGTAGACAAGACCATCCATTGGAACCCAGCATCCCTCCATCTGATAGCTGATATTTGGATGGATGATGAGCTTAGAAAGGTCGTGTTTGGAGGAGGTACAATCCATTCTCAATAATAGCAGGAAAATTTCTGAGAAAATGTTATGCAGCTTAATGGAAGAGATTTGCTATCTGGTCCCAAATCAGTCAAGTACCCGTATAGGACTCAGAGATTCTGACCATCTTGGATTACCTCTTCTCCGTAACAAGGTGAGGGCAGACTACCTCTCAACTCAATGTGTGTGCATTTCACAGTAACTGATGCCTTCTATTCCCTGATGGAGAACTATTCAGTCTTCACTCCCCCTATGAATGAAACCTTAACTTCATTGCTGAAACCAATGCCTGCTTGAATCTCTGTATAGTTCTGTCCATGCTCATGAATCTACATTCAGCCCATTAGCCTCCTGCTCAGTTCTTCTTCTGTCTCTGAAGGTGACCTTCCTGTCTGCTATCACCTCTGCTAGGAGTGTACATGAGCTCACCCTTCTGGAGGTCCCTCGCTACACAGTCTTCCACACGGATAAGGTTTCTTTGAGGTTATTCCCCAAGTTCATTGTAAGCATTCCCTCTGAATTTCACTTAAATCAGGCCCTACACCAACCTATATTCTACCCAAATCCTCACACCACCAGAGAAGACAGGAACGTTCCCTGGATGTCTGTTGAGCCTTATCTTGCTACCTGCAAAGGACAAAACCCTTTAGGAAATCTGAGACTCTTTGTTTCCGTTGCTGGACAGCTGAAAGAAGTAGTAGTCTCATCACAGAGACTTTCTAAAGGGATTTCAGGTTGCGTCCTGCTTTGCTATGAGCAGACACAGACTCCTCCACCTCTGAGTGAGAGTGCTCATTCAACCAGAACCCAAGCTAATTCAGTGGCTCCTCTTTAGGGTGTTTCACTCCTAGAGATCTGTAGAGTTGCAACATGGGGCTCTGTGAGCATACAGTTACAAAATGTTACAGCCTGGCACACGCTTCTTCAGCAGATGCCTATTTTGGTACTATGGTCTGTGATGCGGCATGGTTCCTGCTCACTGAATACTGTTTGAGAGGCACCCACAGTGGAATACCCATAGGGACTGTCACTTGGGAAAAAAAGGTTACTTACTGTTCAGTAACTGGAGTTCTTTGAGCTATGTTTTCCCTGTCTGTATGCCATTCGGCTTCAGACCCTTACCTGAGGTGATTCACAGCAGAGAAGGTGATTTGGAGAGGTGATTGGTCCATGCTTCCCCTTGTGCCCTCGGTTCAGAGCACAATGAGGCACAGGGCCTGTCACAGGCCAACAAACACAAGTAGTGAAAATCTGACTTTCTCAGGCACATGGGGCTGCAATACACACAGGGACAACAGGTCTCAAAGAACTCCAATTGCTGTAAGATAAGTAATCTTTCTTTTCTCTTTCTTGAGATGAGAAAGGTTAAAGAAAAGTCAGGGTTAAGAGTGATCTGAATCTCCCTGGAGTAGAAGAAGTGTCAGGAACTTTTGGGAGGAGAAAGAGATGGAGGTTAATTAAAGATACTGGTTTCCTCTAGGTAATTCTTGCATTTCCATTAAAAACACACAGCACAATATTTATTCCTAAATATTTTACAGATTCCTTTACCCATTTATATTTATGTAGCTGACAACTGTTTTTCTTCAACTCTTTAGTTAGGAATAAATATTGTGGAGAAAAATAGAAATCTTTTAAAAGTAAAATACCCTCCAATGTGCAATAAAGTAATAAAAGAGTTGGAGGAATGGAATAAATATGAAATGTCTCTGCGAAGTTTTGTAGCCTTGTTAAAGATGAGTGTCTTCCCAAAATTACTACTTTTGTTTCACTGCATCCCTGAGATGACATTAAAAGCATGGCAGGATGTATTGTTAAAATTCATATGGAAACATAAAAGACAAAGTGTGAGCTCTAAAGATTTGCTTAAGCCTACAGAGTGAGGTGGACTACCTTTCCCTAATTTGGCTTATTATGTATCACAATTTAAAGATGTGATCAACTGAGTTAACAACAGACCATCCAAACACTGCATAATCTGGAACAAAACTGGAACCGAAATATAGCTAATCCTAGTAATTGTTGGGTTAAAAAGAAATTTAGGTCACCACAAATTTTAAAAAAACAACATCCATCCATCCAGACCATCATAGCAGCTTTGGACAAATTTTCTAAATTTCTGTCACTGAGGTTCTCTTTCTTAGTTACTTTAATTAATAATCAGAATTTATCCCCAGGATATATCAAAATGAATATTTGTTGTGGTAACAGCTAAGTTTACTCGATTCAGACAGGTGTTCCTGGATACTGATTTGAAATCATACCAAGAGGTATGTAAAATATTGAAAAGGAGGGACTTTTATATTTTTACTAGTCAAAAATTTTATTGTGAAATCTGGATATGAGGCAGCTCTATCTAGACCTTTAACTACATATGAAGAGTTGACCCAGGAATAAGATGGAACAAAAGGTTTAATTTCTAAGATATATGCAATTTTGATGGGAAAAGATATTAAGAGAACAACCCAAGGAAAAAGGTGGAAGAGGGATTTGGACAAAGAAATTGATCTGGATGAGTGGATTTCTACATGGAAAAGGGGATAGACATCTTCAATTTGTGTAGCTCACAAAGAAAATGTTTATAAATTACTGTATAGATGGCATTTGTCTTCAGTTGACATTAATCATGTATTTACTAGTTGGAAGGGTTGCAGTGAAAGGGAGCATACTTGCACATGTGATGGTTGTGCACAGGAATTAAATTATTTGGAGAAGAAATTATTAAACAGAATCATGTTATCACAAAATATTTTCTGCTTTCCAAGAGATCTCTGACCTGCTTATCTAATGCTTCAGCAGAAGATCTACATTTAAACATAACATCAACTTATTTTTTTATTGTTAGCAGCTAGACTTTGTATTGTACATTACTGGAAATGCATGACCCTCTTCCTACAGAATTGTGGTATAGTAAATTATGGACAGATCTTGTAATGGAAAAGCTTTCAGAGCAATACATACATAAGAGAAGCCCGAAAAGGAGGATAGGTGTTTAGAAATATGATAATTCTTTCTAATTTAATCTGAGGCTCCCCAGCCAGCAAGCCAGAATCTTTAGCCAGGTTTTTTGAATAGTAGCCTCATCCTGAATAAGTAATGCACAATATAGCATGTTAATGTTTTATTGTAACTTTCTGTTAATAAAAAGTTCAAAACCAAAACCAGCACCAATATTATCTCTTCAGGTGAGAACCTCATTGCTGATGACTCTCATAATATCTGATGTATTCTTAAGACTTCATCTCTTGGAGTCAATTAATTTGCATGAGAATTTCAGCTTTCATCTTCTAAAAAAAAAAAAGGAAATTTCTAGCCCTCATGATTCCAGAGGAAAGCTCAAAAAAGTGAACTTGAAAGGCTCAAAAACCAGAGACAACTAAAAAGAATCCTAAATATACTATCTTTTAAAATCCAGAGATTTAAATATATATATTGTTTTGAAATCGGCTGCAGGCATGTGGATATCCTCTTCCAAAGCTCTGTTTCTGACCTCTGACATGCTTATCTGCTCTGGGACAAAGCGAACCATTAGGGTTGAAAGCTGCTGTTGTGAGTGTGTGTGGGGTGGCTGTCTGCAGCTATCTGAACTTACAAGACAGCATGCCAATACGCTCTCAGCCCCCGAAAACACACTGTCGCTCCTCCAACATATACACAACATATTCCCTGTCACCATTTGAAAAGTAAGTTGTAGCCACTTGCACACTGGGTTAGCTACCACAATGCATTGCTCTTTATGGCATTGCAAGAGCTGCTAATTTGGCCATGCTAGTGCCCTTGCAGCTGAGAGTGTAAATGCACGGCAGCATTTTCCCTGCTGTGATCTCCGAAGGCTGGTTTATAAGCCAGTGCTCTACATCTGCAAGTGTAGCCAAGCCCTTACACATTAAAAGGGCAGTACACAAAAATGTACAAAAGCACGCTTCTTGCATGTGACAATGATTCATTTAGGAATGTTTTGGTCAAGCTGAGCTCTTTGGGGACATGAGGAGTTAGTGCAAGTAGCTATTATGCTTTTAATTCAACTTCCTTGTGTAAATTAGTCCTAAGTGATTTTCTTCTAATCCAGGAGTGGTGTCCCAGAGCAAGTTACTGGCTACTTGCATTAGGGCAAGTCAGGTGTAAAGTCCTAAATTTGTAGAAGTAAGTGCTCTGTGTTGGAAAATGTACTGCTCTATTCTGGGCTGTTATTTCCTGAAGACAAGGAGAGCTGCTGAAATATGCCATTTACATACCAGAAGCCAGCTTAATGAAAAGGCAAGCAGGTGCATCATTTCTCATTTTTCAAATTTTACTAAGTAAATAGCTTCTCTCGTAATTATTCAGCGAGCTGTTCTTGAGAAATGATAGCAGCAGTGATAATTTCTGATGGTCGATATTACACAGAAACTGTGTTTCATATGGCAAATGCTGGCTGAAATATTGAGACTGATCCTGCTATGCCAAAACTATTTTCCTGCAAATGTAAAAACACAGGAGTTATGATTAGAACTGTTTAGCATAAACAAATTGAGGTTATTCAGTCCTTTCTGAGAGTTTTTTTATTATGGTTTTAAGGAACCGGCTTCAGTATTTGGGGGGCTCCATTCAAGGCTTTTGGTGATAGAGAGCTCTCAAATTCTCCCAGCCTTTTCTCATCTGCTTTACTCTATGCTTTCTTGCTATCTCCCATTAATTACATTTCTCTGCTGTTACATTCCCTCAACACAGTTATGTCAACTGGCCCTCCTTGTAACTTATACCTTTGGTATCAGTTCTTCAGTTTGGCCCAGTGGGAGGCCAGTGTGCACCGGAAATGCAGGATTTTTAAACTCTGTGATGTTTCATAAACTGCTAACATGAACCAGATTTCTTTTGCCAAATGTTCATTTAAATCAGAGATTCATTTAAACCTATTGGACCAGATCCTGAGGATTGGCTGGTGGTACCTGGAACAGCTTTGGTAGGTGAGGAAGGTGGTGCAAAAGTGGCTAGTAATGGCTCCCAACACTCTTATTCCCAGCCATGTCCACTATGCTTGGCTGGGGTCGGGAGAAAGAGTGGTGTAGGAGCCATTATACTTTCCCAACACCAACCAGGGATTCCCCTATCGGACCAGGGGAATCCCCAGGGGGCCAGTTGTTGCTGGCTTTAAGGCCTCGTCTCCACACAAACTTAAATTATTTTGTTAAAATCATCTGAAACCCTGTATAGATACTCTTATTTTAGTGTAAGAATGACTTAAATTTAAACCTGTTCCTAATTGACTTAAGCTAAGCTAAAATAAGCCTGGTTTGAACTGAAATAACAGTGACCACATAGCCTTTTGCGCTGGTTAAACTAAATGTGTTTAAAATTTCACATTAACTGAAGCCAGTTCCACTCTGTGTGTAGACAAGTTTATAGGATGCTTTGTAGCACCTAAGAAATGCAAAACAGCTTCAAAAGAACCAAAGATCTAGTAGTACAGCTGGCGTTTTTCAAATATGGCCAACTTTCTCTGTCGCTTTGAGACAGCTCCCAGATACCTACCTGTGTTTCCCTTCCTTGCAATGTTCTACATCACTATGAATGTACTTAGCTGTTTACTCACCTTTTTAAAAAAAGTTAAATGAGTGGATTTTTGTTATGCAAAGTTCTCTGATTTGTTAGATATGTCTTGCCTTGTGCTTCTTTCACGACAGCAGACTCTGCACGTTAGACTATTTCTACAGTACTGCAGAAAGTAAGAGAAAAATCATATACCTCAATACGCATAAAAATAACTTATCATTGCTTCACATTTCACTTCTGTCACTTGCAGTAAAAGCCCAAATGAAATTTTCCACACCAAAATGGATGATCTTAAAGCTAATCCTGACATTCCAGATTTGAAAGTAATGTATGAGCAGAATGAGGTCAGGGATTAACAGTATGAAGCACATTAACCAAATGCTAATAGAGGCAACCCTTTCTATAACTCCTAATTTCCCAGTACCTCTATTATCATGTAGGACATGAGCCTGAGTCACTGCTGTGTTATGCAATGGGGACTTAGGCCTGAAAATTTATAACCACTGTAAAAAAAAAAATCCTCAATTTTTTACTGACTGCTTATAAAAAGGCTGGATGTGGCAATGTAATCCTCAAGGAGATCAAGACACTTCTTGTTATTTATTTGTGTTGCGGTGATGGTAGTGCCAGCAGCCCCGCTCATGGATCTCAAGGAGATCAAGACACTTCTTGTTATTTATTTGTGTTGCGGTGATGGTAGTGCCAGCAGCCCCGCTCATGGACCAGGCTCCTGTAGTGCTAGCTGTTGTACAAACACAGCGCAATAAGTCAATCCCTGCCCCAGGAGTTTAGGAGCCAGTGCCTGTGTCTGGTCCTACACGGCTAGGTAATTGCTTTTTTATTTGTATTAAAGAGGCTATTCTCTGACAAAAACAACAAAAGGTTAAGAGAGACTGAATGTGGATGCTATAGAATGACTTTGGTAGAATGATCTAGTTTAAAGAAAGTAAGTCCTTTCCATGCCCACTGCTCTCCCATATACACAAGACTCAATAGCATTTTCTTCTCCTCCCGGAAGCACCTGTGTCTTAGCTCATGATACCTGTTCTTCTTATGGCAGCCTTTCAAAAGCTGTTCAGGTCTCTGCTCTCACCTCACTCAGATCATTTGGTAAGTACTCACTTCTGCATCATTGACTGCAAATATAAATATATATATATATATATATATATATATATATATGCACTTTGCACTTGTTTAAAAGAAATGTGCAAACCCTGACACCCTGGACAGATGTGTGCGTAACTGAGCTACCATGTAATTATATCTCTGTAACCTGTGCCCCTCCACAGCCGTGCGTGCTGTTATACTCACTTTTCTGTCATTTCCAAGACTGTGCCTGCATGCTTCATAGGGGAGCCAGATGCTGCTGCGGCACTTCTGCTCAGCAGCCAGACATGCCCTGCAGACCCTCTGTTTTTTCTGGGGGGCAAGACATTCCAAAAGATGTAGGGAGGAAGTGAGCTATGGCTCCATTCTCTGATTCACTGGTATAAAGGAGGAAAATGAGTTTCTATCTAAGGGGATATAGCAGCAAACATGATCCCTCTGCACATCTGCTTTTCCTGAGACCAAATTCCTCCCAGAACTCCCCTAAGGTAACATGGTTCTGCGTGCCCCCAGCACAGGGCTGTCCCTAAATAGCCTGACAGACCCCATAGATGGGAAGCTTTCTGTAGCATGGACAACTTTTCCGCTCCTCCACACCCTCCCAGAATGTGCTAACGCTGCCAAACAGCTGTTTGGTGATGGCCGGGGGGCAAGCACTGGGAGATAAGCGGAGGAGCGGGGACACGGTGTGCTCAGGAAGGGTGCGGAGGAGGTGGTGGTACAGGGAGTGAGGGTAGCTTGGCTGCTGGTTGGTTTTGAGCCCCCACTAATTTTTCCCCGTGAGTGCTCTAGCCCCGGAGCACCCATGGAGTCGGTGCCTATGGTAGTCAGCATTGCAAGGTACTTACATGCCAGATATGCTAAATATTTGTATGCCCCTTCATGCTTCGGCCACCATTCCAGAGGACATGCTTCCATGCTGACAACACTCATTAAAAAAATAATGCGTTAATTCAATTTGTGAATGAACTTCTTGGGGGACAATTGTACATGTCCTGCTCTGTGTTTTATGTGCATTCTGCCATTTATTTCATGTTATAGCAGTCTCGGATGATGACCCAGCATGTTGTTTGTTTTAAGAACACTTTCACTGCAGATTTGACAAAATGCAAAGAAGGTACCAATGTGAGATTTCTAAAGATAGCTACAGCACTAGAACCAGGATTTAAATGCAAAATGCAAAGAAAGTACCAATGTGAAATTTCTAAAGATATCTACAGCACTAGACCCAGGATTTAAAATCTGAAATGCCTTCCAAAATCTGATCTGGACAGGGTGTAAAGCATGCTTTCAGAAGTCTTAAAAGAGCAACACTCCAATGCAGAAACTACAGAATCAGAACCACCAAAAAAGCAAATCAACCTTTTGCTGATGGCATCTTACTCAGATGATGAAAATGAATGTGCGGTGGTCTCACTGCTTTGGATCATTATCAGGCACAACCCATCATCAGCATGGACGCATGTCCTTTGGAATGGTGGTTGAAGCATGAAGAGACATATGAATCTTTAGCGCATCTGGCATGTAAATATCTTGCAGTGCCAGCTACAACAGTATCATGTAAATGCCTGCTCTCACTTTCAGATGACATTGTAAACAAGAAGTGGGCAGCATTATCTCTTGTTTGTCTGAGCGATTGGCTGAACAAGAAGTAGGACTGAGTTGCCATGTAACCTCTAAAGTTTTATATTGTTTTATTTTTGAATACAGTTATTTTTTGTACATAAGTCTACAGGTGTAAGTTCAACTTTCATGATGGAGAGTGCACTATAGTACTTGTAGTAAGTGAATTGAAAAATTCTATTTCTTTTATTTTTACAGTACAGATATTTATAATACAAATAAATATCAAGGGAGCACAGTACACTTAGTATTCTGTGTTGTAATTGAAATTAACATATTTTAAAATGTGGAAAACATCCAAAAATATTTATATAGTGTTCTATTATTATTTAACAGCATTTTAATCACAGTTAATTTTTTTAATTGCTTGACAGCCCTGGTTCATTCGCATAAATTCACCTGTTGAAAGGCCTCAGTCATAAAGTGTGGTTATTTCACTTGGCAAATATCACAGTAAATATATTATAGCTTTAGAAAAGCTTTTTCTGCTCAGCTCTGTTAATGGAGCCAAAATGTTTCTCTCTTCATCTTTGTTTAATTCTACATTCAACTAATGAATTAATTTAGAATTAGGACTTAAATTATGATTGCATTATTAATAATAGATGGACACCATTATAGAGGGCTAATCAACCTGTTAGAATATTTTAATAACTTGTGCATCATAATGTTAGTGCCATAAAGATCTCATTTGAAGAGTTCTTTTGAATGGGTTACATTTTCTTAGTTACTGATGCAGCTAATAAATCCAATAGTTATGAACCTACCTCTCAACATTTCATTGCTGTACAATGAGGGATATAGTACCAAAACCTTAGCAGGTGTAAAGGGGTATAACTCAATTTAAATCAGTGGAGCTACACAGATTTACACCAACCCAGAGACTTAAACTGTGGGTCTCAGAGAGTTGACACCATGATTAGCACAACAGGGGAAAATTGTATCTTTCACATCTTCCCCCTGTCCCATTACTTCTCATTCCCTCTATGCCAGCCTTCCTCCCTTCCCTTTCTCCTTGTTTCTTGCAACTCCACCATGCCTGTGATGTGAGAGCACTGCTTTTGCTTCTCTCAAACTACGGGAACCACTTTTCTACTACTACTTAGCCTTCATTTTGTTTGGCAGGATGTGGTTCAGTGCATTGGTCAGAGCTGAAATGGCCTTAGCAGGTTTAGGGCCGTGTTCAGAATAACTTCTCTCTCTCTTTCTCTCCTTTTTTCCCTAATTGTCTTCTGTCCACCGTGGTCACACCAGTATGTATGATACAGACACAAACATTGTGGGAGGGTTGGTGAGATGTTTTACTGTCCTACCTAATTCGCTCATTTTCAGTGAAGAGAGTATGTTACAGATCTTGGTTTGATATAAAAACACCATGAGCTGGGTTTGTGTATTTTAAGGGAAAATGGTGGGACGGGATTAAAAACACGATCCCAGAGCAAGATGGGCTGCAAAGTGAGGGAGGTAGTTTGGTGAAGAATGAGTTTTTCCTCTCTCATTTGATTGTGAATGTTATATTCATACAAATGGTCCTCGTTAGGCTGCATATTGCACATTTGCTCTCACTCTGAGGTTTTCCAGTTACTTATACCCTAGAGTGTACTGCATGCCTCTGGCAAGAAACCCTTGTCCTTGATAGTGTCTCATTGGTTTTCTTGGTTTTGTTTTTTAAAGTCCTGGACATAGGTTAGGTTAGATTGGAATTTTATAAACTTTTAAAGAGAGTAACCTTCATATACTTTGATACTTTTTTGAATCTTGTTTGGACAATAGATGGGGGAACTATTCCCCCTAAAACTGCATGTACATGGGACTGTATATGCACAGACCACAAGCTTCTTTCAAAAAGGGGCTGATTCAGGTAGCTCCATGGCCAGGATCCTGAAGACATATGAGTGGACAGGGAGGATGAGTTGAAAGCGAGACTGGAAGGACAAGTATTGTCCTTTTTCTCCAATCAGAAATGAATCACTGAAAATGTTAATAATTACTGCTCTATCTGGATGGGAACCCATGTGAATTTTGGAGGAACCCCAGATTCTAGAGCCCAAGCCCTCCCCTTTCACTGTACTTTGAGCAGAGCCCAATTAAATGGTGTGAGATTCTCCTCTCCCCATGCTCTCTTCTGTGGGTTTTTTTCCCTGCAGGAAGTGTTCTCTGTGAGTTCTTAAAATTACGTATTAAAATCATTCCTTCTTTAATCTTTGCCTCATAACTTCTCAAGTCTGTCCTCAATGTCAATTTTAAGATGTTTTTTCTCTCAAATCAAAGCCAAAGATGAGAGTGAGTACTGAAAACCTTAGAGCCCAGATGAGACGAGTATTACATGAAACTGTTATTTAGCTGACAACAGTCATAAATCCTTTGAAATTATACTTTGGACTAACCTTGCAATCTAGCTGTGCATTTTCCATCATGTTAAATGATGGAAAAACACACGACGGGCTTCAGTGGAAATTATATTAGTGAATTCACAAAAAAGTATGTTTGGTGCAAGTTTGCTAACTGGAGTAAAATTATGATTGTTTCTTTCACAAATGGATTTATTTCTGCTTCTGTTTATGTTAACTTAAGGCCCTCCGGACCACAGTCCTTTGCCCTTATTTTGTCTTGTGTAGCCAGAGAAAAGGTTAAGCCTGTTGATGAAGTGGATGGTGAAAACCTTTACATGAAGAAAAAATGGCACTACATCTAGCCCTAATTTCTTTTGTCTACTTCCCCTCATTCCCCATATTCTCTCCCACCCCTCTTGCCTTACCAGACCCTTTGTCTCCTGCTGCCCTTCATGCCCCGGTGTCTTTTTCCATGATAATAGCTGTATCTTATCTTGCCTCTTTTAAATCCCTGCTTAGAACGCACTGTTTTCTCTTAGCATTCTGCTGCTAACTCCCTCCCCCTCACACGCTCTTTGTTCTCATTGCTCATCCTTGCTCTACCAAAAAGAGAGAGAAGAGGAAAAACTAAATGGAAAATAAAAACAAATCAGAACTAGCAAGCTGCATATGAGACACTACAAAATGAATCTGCTGTATGCACTTCACTCACTGTTACCTCCATCCTTTCTTGTCCTCTCCTTTGCCTTTTGTCATCATTCACTGTACTGCAATGTGTTGTCTTTTGGGCTTGCAAACAGTTAGGAATAGTGTGTGTTGTGGGTGCCTTTAAAATTTCTTTACACCTTTTTACTATTAGGTAAGATGTCGGTTGGATGAGCATGCTTTTCCCGTCCTTAGAAGAGGGAACAGCATTAATACTGTTAATTGTTTAACCTCATAATAAAAAGCTTAAAGGTAGGTATTTAAGGGCTCCCTCTGGATTGTGTAATCCCATTGAAGTCAATGCGATTATGTGTAGGCATACAGATTGTGTGGTCATGATTGTTTACAATTTGAATCCGTTAGAGCCAGATTCTGCCTGACCCCTGTGTGAGTGCACGGAGGAGTAGGAAGAGCAAAGAAAATCTCTTCCCACCCCACACAGTTAGGCTTATTGGAAGTACAGGGACTGTTCCACCCATCTGCTCTGAGAGCACACGATGCCCCAAAGAGAACAGGATGGAGGAGGAAGGACAATCTCGTTCACTCACCATCAGCTGGAGAGCCAGACGGGGGCGGAGGGATAAGTAAGCATCATCTCTCAAAAAACTGTAGCAAGGAGTGCGTAGCCTCTGAACACCCATTATTTCTGGAAGGAATGATCTTTTCTGAGACTAAATGCCACCCCCCACCAGTGCTCCTTCTGGACCAGTGTCACTGTGAGATGTGTTTAAATGGCACAATCAAGCCCCTCTTAGACTGTAAGATGCTCAGGAAAGGGACTGTGACGGGGCTGAGTGGCCCCGCACTGGTACCGCAAGGGTTAACCCTTCCCTCTGGGCAGAGGAAGTCCTGCCCCAGAAGCTCTGCTGGGCATGCTCCAACTGGAGGTCCAGTATAAAAGCCTGCAGAGCAGCTCAGTCGGGGCTGACCGCCGGAGGGGAAGGACGCATGCCACCAGCTCCTGCGGAGGGACAGCCAGGATCCTGGATTCCCGAGGCCAGCCTAGCAGAGATGCCGTGGGAGGCCCAGCGCGACTCTAGCCCTGAAGAGGAACACGCCAGAGGATCCCAGTATACTGATGACAAGACAGCCCAGGTAGGAAGTGACCCAGGGAACTTTTAAAGAGACAAATACGCTCGGCATGTTGCGGGTGGATCCCCGCTGAGCTAGGGGCTAGGAAAGCCCCACCAATAGGTGAGCCCTGGGTCGGGACCCAGGCCCCCTACCCCCGCAGCCACTAGGCCGCATCACCCTGAGAACGGGGGACCATTGTATTGGTTCCGGCCATTGGGCCACGCCGCCCCGAGAGCGGGGGGTCACGGTATTGACTCTGGCCATTGGGCCACGCTGCCTCGTGGGCAGGGAACCATTCTATTGACTCCGGCCAATAGGCCTCGCTGCCCCGAGAGCGGGGAGCCACAGTATTGACTCTGGCCTTTGGGCCACACTGCCCCAAGAACAGGGAACCATTATATTTGTCTCTGGCTATTGGGCCATGCTGCCCTGAGAGCGGGGAACCATTCTATTGACTCCAGCCATTGGGCCTCGCTGCCCCGAGAGCAGGGAGCCACAGTATTGACTCTGGCCATTGGGCCACGCTGCCCCAAGGGCGGGAAACCATTATAATGACTCTGGCCATTGGACCACGCTGCCCTGAGAGCAAGGAACCATTCTATTGACTCCGGCCATTAGGCCTCGCTGCCCCAAGGCTTGGGGAGGTGGTTATTGACTCTGGCTACTGGGCCACGCCACCCCGAGATCAGGTAGCCATGGTATACACTCTGGCCATTGGGCCACACTGTCCCACGATGGTGGAGACTGTGATCCTAGGGACATACAGCCCCGGGACTGCGGATTGGAGAGTGGCTGAGGTTCGCCGCCACACCCCGTCCTTGCCAGAGAGGGGTGCTGCGGAGCAGGACCCGGCCATAGGGACCTTCTCTCATATTTCTGTGAAATACAATGCCTACTTCTAAAACTGTATAAATAAATTAATACCAGTTTAAGAATATAAGAATGACCACAGTAGGGGTCAGACAACTGGTCCATCTGTCCCATATCTGATCTGACAGTGGCCGGTTGCAGATGCTTCAAAGGGAATGAACAGAACAGGGCAATTATCAAGTGATCCGTCCCGTTATCCAGTCCCAGCTTCTGGCAGTCAGAGGCTTAGGGACACCCAGATTAAGGCATTGAATACCTGGCCATCTTGGCTAATAGCCATTGATGGACCTATCCTCCATGAACTTATATCATTCTTTTTAGAACCCAGTTATAGTTCTGGCCTTCACAACGTCCCCTGGCAATGAGTTCCACAGGCTGACTGTGAGTGGTGTGAAGAAGTAATTCCTTGTGTTGATTTTAAACTTGTTGCCTATTAATTTCTTCAGGTGCCTATTCATTTCCCCTGGTTTCTATCTTAGGTAAATAACACTTTCCTATTTACTTTCTCCACACCATTCATGATTTTATAGGCCTCTATCATATCAGTGACTTATCCATGAGAGGACCTTTCCTCTCATCCAGAAACTGCTTGCGTTGCTTCAGAGTTTTTGGTGAGGGACCAAGGACACTGGATCACATTGGCCACATGCTGTTGACATCCTTGCAAAATTCTAATTGATTGGTGAGGCATGAATTCCCTTTACAAAACTTGTGTTGACTCTTCACCAATGTATTGTTTTCATCTAAGTGTCTGACAATTCTGTTGTTTAATGTATTTTCAACCAATTTGCCTGGTACTGAAGTTAGGCTTTCCAGCCTGTAATTGCCAGGATCATATCTGGATCTTTTCTTAAAAATTGGTATTACATTAGCTATCATTCAGTCATCTGTATAGAGACTGATTTAAATGATAGGTAGTAGTTCTGCAGTTTCATTTTTACTGTCTGATCCTGGTGACTTTTTTTCCTTTTTAATTTATCAGTTTATCCCAAAACCACCTTTACTGACACCTCTATCTGGGACAATTTCTCAGATCTATTGCCTTAAAAAAAAAAAGGCTCACATGTGGGAATCTCCCTCATATCTTCTGCAGTGAAGGAGGGATGCAAAAAGATTATTTAGCTTCCCCGCAACAGCCTTGTCTTCCTTGAGTGCTCCTTTTGTATCTGGATTGTCCCATGACCTCACTGATTGTTCGGCAGGCTTCTTCCTTATGATGTAGTTACAAATAATTGCTGTGAGTTTTTGTGTCTATTGATTGTTGTTCTTCAAAAAAAAGGTGTTATAATCTTGACTAGCTAGAGTTTATGCTCCTTTCTATTTTCCTCATTAGGATTTGACTTCTAATTTTTAAAGGATGTCTTTGTGTCCCTAACCACTTTTTTGTTATTTAGCCATGGTGGAATTTTTTAGTGGTCTTACTATTTTTTAATGCTGTAGCAGTCTCTTTCTATAAATTCATTTTTTTCCGTTCCCTTCCCAGTGAGGGATAATCTCTGTTGGACGTCTCCATATTGGTACTTCTGGGCAGTAGATGTTAGATGTTACCTTCTTTTAAAGAAAAAATTGATGCAGCAGTTTTACTCACTGTCACTGCTGATTTTGTTCCAGTTCAAGATGAATATTCTTGTTTACAAATTGACTGATATAATATTGTTTTTAAATCTACAGATGTGCTGGCAGTGAGGTGTATGTTATCATTGACAGTGGCTGAAGGCGGAGTAGAGATGCAGGCAGAATGCTTCTGGGGCTTTTGGGAAGAGCATATTCAGGAACAGCACAGGCTAAATCCAGAAAGAGGGTGCAATATATTCTCTTGGAGCACCAGTGCTGATCCAATGGTAGTGACCATAAGGGTCACCTTCTCCGAAGTGACCAGTACTGCTCATGAAGCTCTTATTCCCCACATCCTTTTCATTCAGGGAACACAGGCACCAGTTTTGGCTCTCCTTGCACATGGGAGAAAGGTTACCCCACATATTCTATTTTCCCCCTCCCTCCATCCTGTAGATGCAGATCTGGAGCATTTATGGAAGAGGAACCAGAATCTGATCTTTAACTTGCTGAACAGAGATTTCTTCCTCATTCGAACTAAGAGTTGTTCTTCTTTATCTAAGTCTTGCTTTATTGTCAATGCACTGTACTTTCCCAACTCACCTCATCTTCATGCACGTTGATATTGTATATAATTTTTCTCTTGGCATACACTAAAAAATCTATTAGCTGTAATTGGAAATTTGAAACTCTTCCAACTGTGGATAGCTTGTATAGTGAAGATACATTTTGAATGTAAATGGAACACATTATATATCAATTGAATAGAAAACTGATATTTAAAAATCTGGTCACCTTTTATTAGGTTTCTTAATGATTATGTCCCGTTCCTAAATTAAGTTAAAACCATTTCATTTTTCATTTTTGTTTATCTTCCTGCATAGTTTTATTTAGCTAATTAATGTCTTTATTGGCTAGTTTGACATTCCCAGAGATGCCTTCTTGTGTAGTGTGTAACTGAAAAAAATCAATAAAAGAATATTTCCATTAAAATGATGTTAACCTTCCCCATACATTATTTACCACACTGAGAAAATTTTAGATATATTTTCAATTTTATTTTTGGATAAGGGTGTACAATGATTGTGACAATGAATATAAGTGTAGGTCAGCTTCTGATCTTTCTTATACTGGTATAAATCAGGAATAATTCCATTTAAGTCAGTCATCTTGGTTTTCCCTTGTTTTACAACTGGAGTAGCCATTTGCAAGTGTGGTGCAAAACATTACCATAAGTGAGGTGAGAATTCTGACTGGTAATATTTTATACCTACTTTGTACTCACTTCGCTTAGGAGTAAGATCAGTGTCGGGGGTTGCAGAGGAGAATCAGGGCCTGTGGCTGCATTGTATTGAGTCGTGCTGTTCATACGTTTTTAGAACAATCACTTTTTTTCTATGGAACCTTGGAAAGTAGACTGGATGTGAAAAGAAGGTGCATGCGTAGAGGTTCTTCTGTCCACAATCAGAAAGAAAAGCAAGAGTTTGGGATGAAATGAGAAACCAAGCACTGAAAGAATTCTGACTCTGATTTTTGGAGAGAGCAACATTGTTGTTTAATCAAGTCTAATCCTCATATATTTAAAAAGTAATAATAAAAATAATTGAACATAGTCATGCTTTTAAGTAAGACTAGATAGAGTTCACTCATCCTAGAAGTCTGACATTTCAAAAGATGTTAGCCAGCTCATTTTCAGATGTTTCTGAATTATTCTCTATGACCTGTTTCTTTTCTTTAGAAACTTCAACATGCTGATCTGAGAAAAATAGTTACTGGCTTCCTTTAAATAGCTTGCAGTATATGGCTGCAGGATTTTATCTGACTCCAGATAGGTAATATCAGGAAAATCTTCCTGACAGTGAGATCTATTAGCCTATGGAATAGAGAAATGCCCTAAAACCATATTGACTGAAACATTTAAATCCATAAACCCAAAATTCTAGTAAATGTCTACTATGGAACATTTCTACATCAAAAAAGAAACTGACTGGATGGACTAATAGGTCTATACCTTCACTAGATTATGATTCTAAACTACCTCTTTAATTGAACTAAAATCTTTTGAGTACTTATATTAACATGTTCCATTTTGGAAATTCATTTGCCAAAATGCAAAAGAGATATGAAACAATGTTTTAGAATATGGAAGGAGTTCATTATTGTAACAAATTAGTATTAATATATGCTACACTTAGCATCACAGTTGTCAACTGTTCTAACATACATGGCATCAGTTAAGTCATCCAGACCCCTAAAACTCTAAAATACGAGCCTGAACCACTTTAGCTAAAGAAACTACTGTATTAGCCGCCACTACAGTTTATATAATCTCTTCGTTGACTAGCGGACAACATGATCACAAACACCTGGAAAAGTTTGATATTTCCTTCTGCAGATGACAGTGATACATACACACACTGGCCAGTATGTTACAAGACTATTGCGTTGGTATTCCAGCCAAGCTGATATATGATCATTAAAGTAATGTGCTGCTTCTGAGACTGGCTTAGTAGAGCCAATGGCAGTATTTGACCCTACATGCGCTTTTTATTTTGAGCGTTATTGCAGTTTTGTCCTACTCCTTTTAAGGGTATAATGATGTTTTCCTCAAATCCTAGAACATCTTCTCTTTCTTCTTCCTGATTTGGTGACTTTGAGAGTCATTGGTTTTCTAGAATTAAGTCTTTCTGCAGCTATGACCTTCTTCTTGCTATGCTAATCCCTTTATTTTTGGCTGACATCTGATCTTCAACTCAAATAACAGTTTGCCTCCTATATTTCCTCCTCTCAGTTCCACGTGCCTTTTTGGTTTGTTCTGTTTTTTTGAAGAAAACTTTTTACATCACCGGCTTGAATTGCTAATTCCATTTTTAGTTTTGTTTCATTACCTAAAATGTCACCTCACGTCATCTTCCTCCACAGGTGCCAGCTTCCAACTTTCCCTGGGGGTGCTCAGTCCTGCTCAGCCGAGGCCACACTCCACTCCACTCCTTCCCCCAAAGTCCCACCTTCTGACCCCCCTCTTCTCACCCCCACCCTGCCTCTTCTCCTCCTCTTCCTGCTCAGTTCCACTCTCTCCCCATGGTTCATCCTGTTCCTGCTCCTCTCCCTCCCTCCCAGTGTCTCCTGCACATCACAGAACAGCTAATGCAGGAGGCACTGGGAGGGTGAGGGAGGAATTGATTGGCGGGGCCACTGGCAGGCTGGAATGGGATGTGTGTGTGGGGAGCTTGGCTGTCAAGCACCCACTAATTTTTTTCAATGGGTACTCCAAGGCTGAAGCACCCATGGAGTCAGCACCTTTGCCTTCCTCCTACAAAGCTTTTGTTGTGGTTTGTTTTCATTTAAATCTTAAATGTCTTGCTGACACAATTGGATGGTAGCTCTGTAATTTTTTCTCTTTTTGTTCTGTAGTTTCTGTACCTTTGTGTTTTCCCTGTACTGCCTCTAAGAAATGTTCTTGAATCAATCTGAGCTACCCTTTGTGCCCTTATCTTGTTCACCATAGCTACGTTCTTCTTTCTGGTAACTGTATACAATCAATCATGCTCTCCGTTTTTCTATCCGCTAACTTCCACGTGACCATTCTGCTTATTTTTTCTTCTGTCCTTTATGTATTTGTCAAACTCATAATGTTATCCTTACAGAACCAAAGCCATTTCAAAATATCATTATTTCAAGTGCCATCTGAGCCGTGGTACACATTGTGGTTGAGGTATAGATATATTTTCTGATCAGGGTTTGGGCATGAGCATAATTGAGGGCTAGAACTATTTTTTATTTAAAAGAAAGGTCAAGTTTTTGCAGAACCTAAAGGAGTCAGAAGAAAGTGCTGGTACTCATGCCAAATCATACAACTAGCAGATTTCATAATCTCCGTGAATCTTTCATTTCAAGTTTCACAGAGCTTATGAACTCCCTTAGTAAAGGGCATAAGTTAGAATCTTCATAAATACTTATTTCAAGGTTCATGGAGTTTACAAAATCCACTGGGAAACTAGCAGGGATTGTATCTCATCCACGCCAGGTGAGTGGATTAATAACTTCCATAAACTGTCACTGTTTCTACCTCTTGGAGTCCTTTGTGCATCATGCTTAATAGATGGTGAGTCTTGAAAGTGCAATTAGAAAAGCATTTCTCTATGGTTCATGGCATTTTCTAACTCCCACCACCACACACAACAGAGTGTATAAATTCTATGCAATCAATTGCTACCTTCTATAAAAATCACAGATGGGCACAATTTTAAGACCTGTATAATCAGTGTTGAGTCTTTTTGTGACTTTCAAATTGTGCTGGCTATACATTATCCATTCTAAATTCTGTGCATTCTATTGCTAGTGTTCAAGGAATTTACAAGATTCACTGGTGAAGCTGAAAGATCCTGTAGTCTCAGTGAAATAAATGCCTGCAGTTCATGGAAAATAGACAGGTTATAGTTTGAGATCAAAAAATGATAGTTCACTATGATTATTTATGGAGTCTTTTAATACATAATATCTGAGTGCCCTATGTCCATAAATAAATTTATCCTCACTACACCCGTGGAAGCAAGTAGAAATTAGTATTTTCATTTTTTCAGTAGAAAAACTAAGCATAGATTTTAAATGAGTTGTCCAAGGTCACAGAGGTGGAAACAGAATCCAGATCTTCCAAATCCTGCACCTAATGAAACCCCATTAAACCAGACAGGTTCCGTGCAAAGGTATTGCTCTCATGCAGCCAGTTGAAGGACTCAAGCCTATGGAATCAGGCAGAGTCTGTTGCTGGGCACAATTCCACCTCTAATTTGGGAGGGAAATGCCTCTCCTAATTCCATCTGTAACCCTTCTACCAGGTATCAATGTTAACAATCATGGCCCAGGTTCAATAATATGCCTAGGGGCCCCTTTTTAAAATGTATGTCTGAACACCCCACTTTAAACCTTACCCACTCCCAGATTTTAGGAATTTAAAATCTAAATCTCCTGATCAATTTTACACAGCTTTCTTCCCCACTCAGAACCCCCCATAGTCCTTGGGAATATGAAATCCAAATATCTTTTATTTGGGAAAACACAATAACTGGATATTGACATGAAAATGAAAATATTCCAAACAGTGCATGAGGAGATGGCCAATTCTGCATTCAAGGTTATTAATTGCCTGGCTTGCTAAGGCCTAGAACTCTGACTTACAAAACAGTCCCCACTATCTAAATCCCCATTCGCTAATCCAAATAGATGCGTTGGTGGTCAAGAATGTGTGTCCTCTCTGCCCATCTGCTCCATTCCAGCAATGCCCATGCTGCCAAGTCTACTTTCAACCTGCAGTTTACCTGATCTAGTTTCACAAGGTCTGCTCTATCAGGTTAGCTACTATCTAGTCTGGTGCTGCAAAGTCAGCTCCTCTACTGTTCATTGTGTCCAGCAAAGTGAGCTCTATACAGGGCACAGAATCTCTGGATGGGAGGCCTAGAGCAAAGAACTCTTGGGCAAAGTCCCTGCTCTTTCTGATAAAGCCTGACAGGTCTCTGTGTTTGAATTTTGGTTGTCTTCACAGCCAGAGTCCACCTTTCAGTTTAGGGTGACTAGCTCTCTATAGGGTATATCTTGCATAATTGTGCATTTTTTCATGAGTATGTTAACAAACTATTAGCATTCATAAAATCAGAACATAAACTCCAAATAGTGCAATCCCACTCCAGGGGATTATGGGTGAACAAAATTATAGTTTATGTAAATGAAGCCTGCCGGCAGATAGACTTTTCCCTTTCCTCTGAAGAGGGAAGCAGAGGGTTCTAAGTCCCTGTAAGATAGTCTTCTAGCTCTGGGATTTGCATATCCTCTCTAGTATTCATAAAAGAAGTGAATGATTTGTATCTATTCTCATTTGTCCTCTCCTTGTGCATCCCATAGGAAACATTTTTAGAAGAGCAGAGAAAAATAGAACAGAATATGGCATAATAACATCCCCTTTAAGATCAACACAGCAATTTTTATCTATTATTTAGTATATATTATTAAAAATATCAGAAAAATTATATCCTCACCTGAGCTGTGCTGCATAAAAAGATTTAATCCCTTGCTCCCTAGCCACCATCAATAGGAACAATAAGGACAATAAATAGCTCAAAAGGGCAGTGAAATTGAATAACAACAGTGACTCTCCTGGGGAAGTAAGATTTTTGATCATTTCCCCTCTGCTATACCTAAAATTGAAGGTTAGAACAATAAACTGTTTCAAAGAGCAGTTTCGAAATAACCCCCAAAACCAGTGTAAATCTAACAATAGTTCTCCTCTTCTAAAATGAACATAATACCAAATAGACCCTGCTGACATCACCAAACTCAGAACTTATCCATGCCTCTTTGTGCAGTGACAGCAGTGGAAGCCTCAGGCTGTCTCTTCCCTCCAAGAAAGGTGTGTTTTTTACACTGAGATAACTTGCTATGACAACTATCTATCTCAATGCAAAATCCTAATGGCTACAAGACCACTGAAGATGTAGCTAGTTAAGATAAACCCCAAGTGCGAGGTATAGGGTTGGTCATGATTAGCTTTGTTCCTTGTCTCCACTAGGGCTTTACCTACAGCTGCCTTATCTTCATTAGGTTTCTAATGTGGGTTAGCTGGCACAAATTAAAAATACATCCTATTTTAGTGAAGACACATCCAGGGAGAAGGGAGAGTTTTACATCTCCCTCTATTTTGATGTCTTTGGGTGGAGAGGAGAGCCTATGAAGTAGAGCTAAACTGTAGCTTAATACATTTACATTTTTTCTCGTTATTTTACTGCAATGTAAAAACAAAGGCTTCAAACAAAGCTTCAAATTTCTGAGCGCTGTTTTTTAACAGCAAATAATTGTGACCCCAGTGTTGTGCCTGTTACCTATATTATCTACAGGTATAATCAGGTCATCAGACACGTAGAGTGGGGTTTCCAAAAGTGCTCATCATTGGCATAGCACAAAACTTTTTGTTGAAGTCAGTGGGAGTTTTGCTAAGAGCTATGATTTCTACCTATGCTTAACTGCAGCTACAGAATTTTGGGTGAAGTGCCTGGGAGATAGGCAGGTGAAATCCATTCTCCCAACTAGTGAACACGCATTCTGTATAGCTGCCTCAACATAAATGCATCTGCTGTCCCAGCCTATGAGTAGGAATAGGAGCTGCCACTCATCTGTGCTGATTGTGCTGGGTACTGTAGTTACTGGATCCATGGCCCTCCACACAACAGGGATTGGGATATTAAAGCTAACCAGTGGGAGTTGGGCACCTAAGAGAGTAAAGCACCTTTGGATATCCCAGTCTGGGTGTATCTTACCCCACATGAATTTTTTTTGTGTGGTCTCAGTCAATGGTTTTTCTTTCTGTTGATTTTTTAAAAAAATAGAAATGAATAAATAGAGAGAGTCACTAGCTTGGGTAAAATGAAGTCAACAGAATACTTCAGTTAAGATTTCTCTTTTGGTTTGGGAAATAAATTTAGAACACCGTGGTTGCATTTAAAATAAATAATGAAATCTTCAGATTTGAGGGATTCTGCGGTGTTTGGGCATGATTCCCTATTCAAACTGAGAGAAATTTGAAGTGCAGCCACTGTAACAAAGTCAGTCCAGCATTACTGGTATTTTATTACATTGAATTTTGTTGTTTTGTATAGGCCTCAAACATTCTGCAGGGGAAAATATATAAACAAAATACCTAATGAATTATTATTTGTATTTATTTATTATTTAGGATTATTTTACTGCCAACGCATATCTACACATTTCTTTTTTTAGAATCCAAGATAGTTTGCCTCATAATTTTCAGTTTAGTCATGTTAATTCATAGGAAAACACAGACAAAGGGATCTTTTAGAACAGGAGTTCTTAAACTAAGGATTATGACCCTAAGGATTATGACTCAAGGGGTGCCAAGGTTATTACATGACAAGTCGCGAGCTGTCAGCCTCCCTCCCCAAACCCCGCTTTGCCTCCAGCATTTATAATAGTGTTAAATATTAAAAAAGTATTTTTTTAATTTATAAGGGGAGTCGCACTCAGAGGCTTGCTCTGTGAAAGGGGTCACTAGTACAAAAGTTTGAGAACCACTTTTTTAGGACATCTTCATCCTTCTATTTGCTAATTAGTATGTAGATTTAAGAACTTTTTACAAAGCATAAGAGGGGGAGCTTTCACCATCTCCTTAGGGAACGTGGGCTACAGTCCAATCAATCTCAGAGATGGGAAATGTTTCCTTATCTGAAATTCAGTCCAGATGTTCCTTTTGGTCGGTTTTAATGAATAATAATCAATACTTCTTGGGCTTAAGCAATTCCTGTCTCTTCTGGTTGCTTGCACTCTTTCGATGATTATAGATGATCATCATAGGCCCTTACTCTACAGTCTTAATTTAAATCAAACCTTTAATCTCTTAACCTGTACTTATAAATCAGTTTCTCCAGCTCCTTTTAATAACTTGTGCTACTCTTCTCTGAATTCCTTATAATTCTACCATCTTTCTGGTATGGCGTTTTCCAGAAGTGAACATAGTATTTTTAGATGTGATATTACTAGTGCCATACTTAGAGAGAGTGTCACATCCCTGTTTCTCCGTGATATGATGCCTCTGCCTGTGAAAGCAAAATTTTAGTTGGATTCTTTTTGTTTTGTTTTGACACAGGGTGCTCATAATCATAGAAACTTTTTGACAGAAACCAGTCTGTTGAGTACTCACTGCTGCCAACAGGGAAATCTTTCTTAGATTCACAGATCACTGGAGATTGAGGTTGATGTGATATATTTATACACATGGGCCTGATCTTCCCTTCCCTTGCACCTTGAAAAGTCATTTACACATGTTCAGAGGGGATGTAAAGTGATACAATTCTGATCAGGTAGCACTTTACTCTCACTTCACGCTTGTAAATGGCTGCAAATGGCGAAAGGTATTGGAGAGTCAGCATCTGGGTATATTTATCTAGAAGTGCCTGGAGGGGACGTGTAGACTGTGTCTAGTGAACACAATTGTTGTTGATCCCGAGTCAAACTCTTGTGATAATTCCCCAGGGACGGGGTGGGTGCCGGGGGGATACTTCTCTGCTTTGTATTTTTAAATGCTTCTATCAGTCCTCCCCAGTTCTGGAATGTTCTTAGATTATTTCCTTAAAGCATGATTAAGTAGTGAAGTTATTATACAATCGTGACACTTTAAGTCTTTTACAGTTACTTTTTGCACCGAACTAGCTTTACTGCTAGAGATGGGGGGAAATAATGAATAATTTATTAGATGAATGCATCCCTTTCTCACGTTCTGTGAATTATCTGCAAGCAGAACTGAACATTTTACAAATGTGTCCCTTGCTTGAAATTATTCAGCAAACGGTTTCCGTGGACATATTTTAGGCTATCGATTGCTCACCGTAGTCCCCAGGACCCTGGTAACGTTATACACTTGCAAAGACAAAAATTGTAAAGATTTTAATGTGACCACCGTACTCTGCATTTTGGGAATAAGTGCTAGAAAGTACATCAGTAGCCAGTCTTTTTGTTGCACACCATGAATCTGTCATATACACCACCTCTCTTTTTAGCCCTTCAGGCAATTGAAACATTTTTCACTAAATATAGTCTTCTAGCACCAGCATTACTCTTTCCTGAAAGCTGGAAATTGTCCCTTAGCAGACACATCCTAGCCTTCTCCTCCTCCTCCTCCTCCAAAAACATTTCAAAATTCAGTCTTGCTTTGACAGTGAGTAAGCTGTGTCTCCCCCATCCTTTCTAACTTCACTCAGACCATGAGAGTTCATTTCTCATTCCTTGCCACATATGTGTCAGCTGTTTCTAGTACTAAGTCCCTTTTGCATCTAAGCTTGGGCATGTCAAAATAAATAATAATAATAATTTTAAAAAAAGGTAGGGATGATAGTGGTGATTCCAGACAGGTGCCATTTGGAAAAATGGGTCAGTAAGAGCTGTAAAGGGGGCTCCTTCCATAGGACAGTGAAGTGAGTGTTTCTAGTGAACTGGTGGAATTGTTTTTTCTTTCCTCTAATGGATCCCGGTAGCTGTGTTGAAATGGTCACTATCATGGAGCAATCAGGGTTGACAGATGCCCAGTGACTCCCAGAGCAGTGATTTTTATTTCATCTAAAGAGATAAAAAGCATTACTGGCTGACACAGCAAGGTCTTTGGAGCCTTTCTTAGCTGCATAAGTCTGTACACTTCTCTCCTAAGCGCTCAGTATCCCATGGCAACCTCTTTTCTTCAGGGAGCTTTAGATTTTGACATATCATTAATACATGAGTTCAGGAAGTAAAGCTGCAGAGCTGGAGATTGGCTCATGGATTTAGCTGAGGTAAATAGCGAGGAAATGAAAGGCAGGCCGAAACCAATTTTATGGTCCTTCCTTTGGGATTAATGCCTAAATTTGTTTGCAGGGTAATGAAGAAAGGTTATCACACACAGGAAGTAGCAGGTGCAGGTCTAAATTGTACAGTAGAGGGATTTTTAAAGGAAGAAGCTGCAAGATAGCAAAGATGAAGTGTCTTCATGTGTGTAAGTGTGTAAGACCAGCATAACTTACAATAGCAACTGTTAATTGAAAACAAATGGTACCGCAACTCTTTCTAAAGAACAGTATTACACAAAGTTGTGATGGCAGAAATATCTGAAAGAGGTTATTCATTAAAGAAAATAGAAAAGATAAACTAATTCTAAGATAAAAACTCTGACAAAAGCCCTGGGCTCTTTTACAGATTGGCTCCAATATATGCTGTTTGTATAAAGCTGTGTATTCAAACACATTAATACATGACTAGCAATCCGTGACTCCATTTATTCTGTGACTCAGCAGCCGCAAAGTCTACTCCTTCCCACAAAATTTGTGCTTCAGAATCTCATCTTTTTTTTTAAAAAAAAAAAAAAGTTAAATGTCTTTAATGTTGCAAAGAAAACCTTGGCAGATGTTAACCATGTGTAAACCAAACCCATGTTGTCCTGAGTTTGCAGAAACCTAGGAACAGTATCTTTGGGGATTATGACCTGCACCTATGCATCTGATAGAGGTGTTGAACCTCAAACCAAAAAAGAACATTTTAAATGTCCACGCTGTTAATTATTTCACAGTCAATCATTGTAGCAGAAGCATCCAGAAGGTTTACTTATCCCAACTTCAAACTGCCTGGTGTGGAATTTAGCCTGTTGTGACACTACACCCTATATTCTTCATAGTAATATTATTCTGATATGGTTATAGCATAATTATGATTCATTTTATGCAAGAACAGTCATGTGAGATGTCATTAAAAAGGTTCTGATATGCTGAATATGATTATTCTATTTGTATACATATATCATTTTTGTATCTGAAATTATAAATACTGTGTATCTATACTTCAAATGTAGCTACACCTGGGTAACGCCCACTAAACAAGATGCTTTCAGCTTAGATAGCTGCTTGGGAAGGACCTATTCAGAGTAACCAGCCATGAGAAAAAAACAAATAAGCCTTTGGAGAAGCTTATCTCTCACCAGGGGAGCCTTCCTGAGAACACTGCAAACAGCCTGTGAGTGATGGCTGACATGTGACCAGGCCACTTGATGGTGGATTCCATCTTGGTATGTTAATATTTTTCTACAGACTGGTCTGGGAACTAAGCTTTGGAACAAAGGGTTCTTGTCATATGCAGAAGCTGTATGAGGCAGGGAGTGGCATCCATCTGTGGTTGTTCATTCCCCACACAAGAAGACTCCTGGAAACACCTGAGGAACAAAGACTGATCAGGGGAAGTGATGGACCCAGACTAAAGGGATTTTTCTAGCCTGCATAAGAAAGACCTGGGGATTACAAGCTGTAAAGCAAGTGCAGTTTTCTCCTTAAGAATCTGCAACCTGTTTGTATCTGCTTTTAGGGTGAGAATCTGCTATTCATATCCAATCTATTTAGTATAGTAAGCTCAATTTGTGTTTTTTGTTTATTTGCTAGGTAATCTGCTTTGATCTGTTTGCTCTTCCTTATAATCACTTAAAATCTATATTTTGTAGTTGACAAACTTGTTTTTGTCTTAATCTAAACCACTGAGCTTTGATTGGAGTGCCTGGGGAAAATCTCTGCTTGGTTACCACAAGTGTGCATTGTTCTCTTCTAGGGCTCTCAATTAATCGCAGTTAACTTATATGATTAACTCAAAAAATTAATTTCATATAAAAAAATTAATAGCAATTAATCACATTGTTAAACAATAGAATACCAATAGGAATGTATTAAATATTTTGGATTTTTTTTTTACATTTTTAAATGTATTGATTTCAATGACAACACAGAATATTGAACACTGATCACTTTATATTATTTTTACAAATATTTGCACTGTAAAAATGATAAAATAAACAGTTTTTAAATTCACCTCATACAAGTATTGAAGTGTAGTCTCTTTATTGTGAAATTGCAATTTACAAAAGTAGATTTTTTTTGGTTACATAACTGCACTCAAAAACAAAACAATGAAAAACTGTGTAGAGCCTAAAAATCCACTCAGTCCTACTTCTCATTCGCCAATCTTTAAGACAAACAAGTTTGCTTACATTTACGAGAGATAATGTTACTTATTTCTTATTGACAATGTCATCAACAAGTGAGAACAGGAGTTTGCATGGGACTTTTATAGCCGGCATTGCAAGATATTTGCATGCCAGATATGATAAACATCCATATGCCCCTTTGTGCTTTGGCCACTATTCCAGAGGAAATATTTCCATGCTGATGACCCTCGTTAAAAATAAAGTGTTAATTACATTTGTGACTGAACACTTTGGAGAGAATTGTATGTCTCCAGCTCTATTTTACCTGAATTTTTGCCATATATTTCATGTTATAATAGTCTTGGATGATGACTCAGCACATGTTCATTTTAAGAACACTTTTGCTGCAGATTTGACAAAACACAAAGAAGGTACCAAAGTGGGATTTCTAAAGAACTCAACACCCGGTATAAGAATTTGAAGTACCTTCCAAAATCTGAAAGGGACGGGCTGTCAAGCATACTTTCAGAAGTCTAAAAAGAGCAACACTCAGATGCAGAAACTACAGAACCTGAATCACTAAAAAAAGAAAATCAGCCTTCTGCTGGTGACATCTGACTCAGATGATGAAAATGCACATGCATCGGTCTGCACCGCTTTGGATTGTTATTGAACAGAACCCGTCATCAGCATGAACTCATGTCCTCTGGAATAGTGGTTGAAGCATGAAGAGACATATGAATCTTTAGTGCATCTGGCATGTAAATATCTTGCAGTGCCAGCTACAACAGTGCTGTGTAAATGCCTGCTCTCACTTTCAGATGACAGTGTAAACAAGAAGTGGGCAGCATTATCTCTTGCAAATGTAAACAAACTTGTTTCTCTGAGCGATTGGCTGAAAAAGAAATAGGACTGAGTGGACTTGTGGGCTCTAAAGTTTTACTTTGTTTTATTTTTGAATGAAATTATTTTTTATACTTAATTCTGTATTTGTAAGTTCAACTTTCATGATAAAGATATTGCAGTACATTATTGTAATAAGTGAACTGAAAAATATGTTCTTTAGTTTTTTACAGTGCAAATATTTGTAATCAAAAATAAATATAAAACGAGTGTTGTACACTTTGTATTCTATTAATTTAAATCAATATATTTGAAAAATGTAGAAAACAACCAAAAATATTTAAATAAATGGTATTCTCTTATTGTTTAACAATGCAATTAATCATGATTATTTTTTTAATTGCTTGACAGCCCTAGTCTCTTCACACTGAGGGAAAGGCGGACCAGGTATTAAACCCATTTATTGACCATTTTTGGCCAGGGCAGGACGGTACTGCTCTGTCATCTCAGGCTAGGAAACTGGTGGTTTGAGAGCCAGCATGTAAGTGCTGCTGGGTGTATCCCTGCTTGTATGAATGCTGGTGAAAGTGCAGGCTGGAGGGCTTTACAGCTTGCTACAGCAGTACAGTGTGAGAGGTACTCCAGTTCCAGGTGACATCCAGAGGGAGGGGGAACCTGTCACACCCGTGTGTTATTTATTTTTATATCATTGATTATATTATTCAATATCCTATTTAATTAATTGAAAAATCTTCATTTTTAATTTAGATGAAGTTGCTGCACAACCTGGAGATCTTGCAACATTATTTTTATGATTAACTATTAGTTTGTTTTGTAGTAGCACCTAGGAGCCCTAATTTTGCATCAGGATCCTATTTAAGCTAGGTGCTGTACAAACATAGAATAAAAAGAGGGTCCCTGCTCCAAAGAGCTTACAGTCTAAGTATACGACAACAGATGGTAACAGACAAACAGGAGAGTATAAAGACAGAATTTAAGTCCTATTTGCCATGAAGTGCATGCAGTCTTAATAGGAATGATTTAAGAATTGTGCATAACTTTAAATAACTACTATTGGAGCAGGGCTTCTATAGCTATTTCAACAATGTAAATGCTAATGTCCAAATATATTCCCCCACCCCGCCATTCATATTGAGTAGGCCCACTGATTTCATTGTGGACAATTACTCAACATGAGTAAAACTGGCAGAATCTGGTCCAATGGCAGTAGAACAGTGAGTTAGAGGTACATGGGGATATAACTATGTAATGGAATGAAATTATGAAATAAAAATTAGGATGACTCTCAAGAAAAACTACTAGACATTAATAGATATTAGTGTGAGGAATGATTTCCCATGTGAAAAGGTGAAAGCTCTGTTTACTATGAACATTTAAAGGTGGACTTGAAAACCACTAGTAAATATACAATAGGAGACAATCTTGAATTGGCAGAGAAATGGATTAGATGATAGAGGACTTTCAGTTACAATTTCTGACTTTGGTCATTCTGTATATGACCCAAGAGTAACACATATACCATATATGGACAAATAGAATGACAGAAATAGTCTGAATTCAAACTATACATTTTGTGGTTTTTAAATCTCATTATACTGTGGCTGATTCAAAGCTAAGTTTCTGGTTGGATATTGGTAAGCCATACTTGTGCTAATAATTTACCACAAATAGACATGTGTAATGTTGCCATTATAATAGTTCAAGCTTAGGTACATACTTTCTTATTTAAGAACTAATTGTTTGAAATGTGAAAAAATTATCATTTATATTGATACATGAGCTTCTCCAGCATTATTTAAAATTAGTCATCTGCAAAGGCCCTTGCTTATGAGTATGCTTTAGCTATAGAACATGAAACATGAGCAGCAATTTATAGAAAATAATTTGAGATGCAAAGATTTTAAAATAGTCTTTAAATGTTGGCAGTATAGAGGAAGATTTTTCAAAAGCTCCTGAGGGGATTTAGGGGCAGAAGTCCTGCTTTCTTCATGCTCTTCTGTTTCCTTGTCCAGTGTATTTTACTCTCAACCAAAAGGGTATTTGGGGCAGTTGCATAACCAATTTACCTATCTCCTGTCCAGATTTTCAGCTGTGCCATGCTGGAATGAGACATGCCGCATGTGTAGTGTTTAATGAAATATGCGGGGGCTTGGGCAGCAAATACCAAGCTGTACTGAGTAAAACGTGGATGGGAAATAATTGGTGACTTTCAACATCTCCTAACTAGGCCAAGTAGGAATAGATTTTCATGAGGGATGCCAAAATATATCTCTAAGCCCTAGACTATCTTTCTGCCAAACATGAAGTTCCTGCTGAAAACCATGGAGGTGCTCTAGCTCTTCAAAAAATGATCACAAGCATTTTTATAATGGAAAATGTCAGGCAACTTTAAATATAGCGGTTACTGCTGCTCCTCCCTTAACTCGCTCAACCTCATAAAAATCAGTTCTGCAGATAATATCCAGAATATTTCTGTATAATCTAATATATTTATCTGTCTAGGAACTTATACATTCATGCATATTTCTCTGGTGCCCAAGACTTAACAGTATGGTGACGAGATAGCAAATGTGAAAAATCTGGAAACCCTTTTTTTGGAGTGGGTAGGAATATTTGCCTTTATAAGACAAAGCCCCTAATATTGAGACGGTGCTGATAATATTGGGACTTCTGGTCATCCTACTTTACAGTTAAATGTAAAGTTGTACTGTTGCTAACTTTCATGGTTTTATTGCAAAGCTCATGGTATTTATTTTTCTTAAAGTCCTAGTTCCTGGAGAAAAGTGTGATTACAAGAGAATCTTAACTTTTTATTTTTAGGAAATTTTTTGCCTGCTTGAGATTTTTTTTGAGATTTTTTTGCCTGCTTGAGACTTTTTTTGCCTGCTTGAGATGAGATTTAAGAACAATCTCGTGATGTTTTTGGGAGAGGGGGCAAACTAATGTTTGGAGTAGGTAATATTGAGTTATGACATAGCCTTTTCCAAGCACTAACAAACATTGCATGTGATGGCTGCAGTAGTTTTGACACTTATCCCCTCTTTATCGTTGCCTATAATTTAAGAACATATTTCTGAGGATAACCTTTCAGCAATGAATGGAGACAGATGCTTGAGCACCATTCAGTTCTTTGAACGAGAAGGCCTTTTTTCTACACAAATTAAATGCATGAATCTAGACTAATCAGGAACCACTGAGTGTGCATAGAATCATAGAAGTGCTGGACTGAAAGGGACCTCAATTGGTCCTCTAGTCCCATCCCCTACATTCAAGGAAGGACTAAGTAATAACTACACCATCTCTGGAAGTTGTTCGTCTACCCTGCATGTGGAAGGCTGCAGGAAGGTGGTGGTTTAGATGCACCAGCTAAGCTTTTATATAAGTCTAATTCACTCATCTCCAATATTTTATACTGTAGGATTTCCTGCTCTTGAAGGGTATTTAAATGTAAAAAAGCCCATGAAAACTGCAGCAGCTGAACAAAATGAACATAAGTATGCTGTTTTTGCTTGTTGACCCATCAATTTGAACTGCCTACACGTGAGGAGCTTCTTATCAATGTAGTAACGAGCAATGTGCAACAGCTCTTAATCTCATTAACATCAAAAAGACATGCCTACTGTGTGTGGGGGGAGGGAAGAGTTACTAGTGAACAGTGTGTTTCATATCCTGTTCATTGTGGGAGTCAGGTTGCATGTTATAAATAACAAACAATGCCACCAAAAAAAGAAGGCGGGGCTGCTTTTAGCTGTGACCCACACATAGGTGAATTGACTAGCTACAGAAGGCCTCATGAATAATAAAATAATAATAATAATAAAATAATAATAATAAAACCCACTTCAAATATCTGAACTCGAAGAAATATCCATGAGTGGATCTTGTTTTCTTTATATAAGCTAGCTCCCAGAACATCGTACAGAACAGAAACTACTTCATGGCATGACTTTGGAGATTTTCATATTTAAATAACTAAAAAAGTCATTAAAATATAAATACTTGGGTAAAAAAATCTGCTGAGAGTGTAACATAACCCTTTCTCCATCTCTCACTATCTGCCTCTGGAAATTCTTCAAATATTCTGATTCATGATTTTAACGTAAATTAGGTCTGATTTATTTTATTGAACTTCAAAGCATTCACAGTTTTTGCTAGTAGAATTACAAAACTCGAAACAGTTGCAAAGTCATAATAAAACTTAGTGGGGGGAAGGAGTGGAGATGGAGCAGGATGTTTTCCTGCTATTTTGTTTAACTGCTTAATCACTTTTTTCATCTCCCATCACGTCTTATTTAGCTAAATGTAGCCCTACTTCTGTATCGCTAAAACAGAACTTTTAACTATCTCAATTTAATATCTTTGGCATTGCAGTTTCATAGGGGAGTGGCCCTTTTAAATAAAGCAAATCCAGCTCCCCTGTGCTAGAACACATGCTCCTAGTTTGGTCAGCTAATTTGCCTGGAAGTAGCTGCCAAAGTCCCCTGAGAGAGGAGGTAGTTGGAAACTGCTGGGGACAAGGGCGTCTGAGAAGAGAGCCCAGGGAGACAGTGCTCCATTAAAAGAGCATGGGAGAAGACTGCAATAGGCCCTCGAGCAGTAGGGACTGAGAAGAGCAAAGGGGAAAATCTCCTGGGAACTGAAGCCCAGGGTGGGCTGAGGAAGTGTTTGTTTGCCCAAGTTAGAGAAGCAAATTGGGTCTAGAAGGAGACTGTGGGTGAGGCAGCAGGTCCCTCATTGGCTGGGGATAAACCAGCATCCTAAACACTTCATAATACATTTCAGTTTCCCAATAAAACAGCTCTCAAGTTGAGCCTGAGAAAATTCTAATATTTATAAGAACATAACGGTCACACTGGATCAGACCAAAGGTCCATCTAGCCCAGTATTCTGTCTTCCGACAGTGGCCAATGCCAGGTGCCCCAGAAGGAATGAACAGAACAGATCATCATCAAGTGATACTTCCTTGTTGTCCATTCCCAGCTTCTGGCAAACAGACACCATCCCTGCCCATCCTGGCTAATAGCCATTGATGGACCTATTCTCCAAGAATTTATCTAGTGCTTTTTTGAACCCTATTGTAGTCTTGGCTTTCACAACATCCTCTGGGAAAGAGTTCAACAGGCTGACTGTGCATTGTGTGAACAAATACTTCCTTTTGTTTATTTTAAACCTGCTGCCTATTAATTTCATTTGGTGATCCCTAGTTCTTGTGTTATGAAGAGTAAATAACACTTCTGTATTTACTTTCTCCACACCAGTCCTGATTTTATAGACCTCAATCATAGCCCCCCTTAGTAGTCTCTTTTCCAAGCTGAAAAGTCCCAGCCTTATTAAGCTCTCCTCATACGGAATACTCATAATCATTTTTGTTGCCCTTTCTGAACCTTTTCCAATTACAATATATCTTTTTTGAGATGGGGCAACCACATCTGCACACAGTATTCAAGATGTGCGTGTACCATGGATTTATATAGAGACAGTGTGATATTTTCTGTCTTATTATCTATCTCTTTCTTAATGATTCCCAATGTTCTATTGGCTTTTTTGACTACCGCTGCACATTGAGTGGATGTTTTTGGAGAATTATCCATAATGACTCCAAGATCTCTTTCTTGAGTGCTAACAGCTAATTTAGAGCCCATCATTTTATATGTATAGTTGGGATGTTTTCCAATGTGTATTACTTTGCATTTATCAACAATGAATTTCATCTGCTATTTTGTTGCCCAGTCACCCAGCTGAGAGATCCTTTCATAGCTCTTCGCAGTCTGCCTGGGACTTGTATCATATTCAAATTTTGCCAACTATCTGTTTGCCTCTTTTTCCAGATCATTTGTGAGTATGTTGAATGGGACTAGTCCGAGTACAGACCTTTGGGGACACTACTATTTCCCTCTCTCCATTCTGAAAACTGACCATTTATTCCTACCCTTTGTTTCCTATCTTTTAACCATTACCAATCCATGAGAAGACCTTCCCTTTTATCCCATGACTGCTTACTTTGCTTAAGAGCTGTTGGGGAGGGACGTTTTCAAAGGTTTTCTGAAAATCTAACTATACTATATCCACTGGATCCCCCTTTGTCCACATGCTTGTTGAGCCCCTCAAAGAATTCTAGTAGTTAGACATGATTTCTCTTTACAAAAACAACGTTGACTCTTCCCCAACAAATTATGTTCATCCATGTTTCTGACAATTTTGTTTTTTATTATAATTTCAACCATCTTGCCCAGTACGGAAGTTGGATTTACCGGCCTATAATTGCTGGGATCACCTCTGGAGCCCTTTTTTAAAAATTGGCATCACATTAGCTATCCTCCAGTCATTTGGTACAGAAGCTGATTTAAATGATTAGTTACAGACTACATTTATGTAACCACCTGCCTTTACACAGATGGTTACAAGGAAAGAAAAGAATCATCTTGGATAAAATCCAAATGTATAAAACCAGAAATACAGACTAATTAAAAGAACAGGTCTTTCAGTTATCTCACCAACGCCAGTGGGACAAGAAGATAGAATTACTTCCACTTGCTGATTTAAATCAGATATACTAGCATTTTTAGGGTAGCACTTACAGTACAACTACCTTGAGCTTTTGACCCAGTGAAGTAATGTTTAGCGTGAAACTTAAACCCATGACCCAACACAATGCAAAGAGGATAAAGGCAAAAGCAAGTTTTAAACAGTGACACTGACTTTCAGAGTTTAGTGATTTCTCCATATCAAATTGACTTCAGTGTATGTGGAATCCTAATTTTTTTCTGTAGTATCAGAACAATTGTCAGTGAGCAATCTTAATTTATACGCTGACTGAACCTCCCTTTTTTTATTTGAATCAAAGGCAGTTTGCTGTGTCTGAGAAGTGTTATTTGTCACATCAGTTGAAATCGTTGTTTATTTGGCCAGCAAGTATGGATACCCTTTTTTGACCCAAGCAATTAACCAATATTTGGGGTCTTGTTTCTTTTAGGAGGAGAAATTGATGATGGAGTCAGGTATTTCTTTGATGCAATCTTGCTTATTTACAAAGGATGTACAAAGTACTGTTTCCCTGAGAACAGCAGGAATAAAACAATAAAGGGTAGTTCCTTTGCTCACAGTTCGTAGCTCCCTTCTAGCCAACACTGCACTCAAAACCTATCTCTAGGCTTTCCTCAGAGTCCTGTTCCCAATACTCGCACTGGCTGTGTTCTTGGCTTTCTGGTGATGCCTTGCCTTCTCTCTCTGCTTCTGTGCTGTTTCCCCTGCTTTGCTCCCTCTCACTCACACACACTCAGCTCCACCACTCAGTGCCTCAGCCCCAGTATTTACTATGTCAGTCCCGATGGGAAACCTTTTGGGCCACATGGTTCAGCTTCTACTCAAGGTTGGCTGCCTATGTTTTGGGTGGAAGTTCCTACTGTTTCAGCTACTTGATTCCCTAAAGGAAATTAATGGATTTTTACAACTGTCTTAAATGAAAGGTGATGGGTACACCCACCAGCTTCAGTGAGGCTCCACACAATCCATAACAGGGGGGTGGGGGGCTTTTTTTGTGCCCTCTCCTTTTGCCTCCTTTCCCTTTCTCCTTCAGCCTCTCTCTAGGATCTCTACAGTGGCTGTGCTAAAATATGCTGCTGACTTTTCCGAATTGCATTTTTCGTAGTACTGTCATTGGGAGATAGCACAGAATTAAAACAATGATCAGAATGAACAAAACAAAGCAGGGCAATGAAAGATTTATGAAACAGGGAGTCAAGAATTCTCAGAAGTGCTGTATGAACATTGTAGTGGCAATATACATGTATTTTTCCATGTAACTTCCTCAAAGACTTAGAATAATAGACTTGCTAAGACCATGCATGCTAAGCATTAATCAAACTCTGGTAGAATGTGTTTCAAAACAGAGCTGCCATCTGCCTTATTTAGAAAGGTCAGTAGTAACTGCAGCAACTGGCGTTGTCTGATGAGTTTGAATTTCTTGTGAGGAAAAAAAATGCAAACAAAATAATGAAGTGCCTGCATGATATAGCTGAAGGCAGGTGGTGAATACAGAGGTGCATATACTTGATGTACGTATACCATACACCAAACGAGACCTTCGGGCATTGCTTCCAGTTATATAGCCACATCACAGTCTTCAGTTTTTCTCATTTTGTTAAAGTCCCTCTATTGCATTAGAAGAAAAATTCCATTGGGACAGATTTTAAAGCAGAGGATGGAGCTCTAATTTAAAAGTAGAAAAATTGTAGGGATAAATGTGATGTTGCCAGATCTCTTAACATCCATCAATCATGTTTCATAATGATCTTCATAATTTTATTGTACATCGCATCGTTGATACCAGTGTATAACCAAAGATTTTAATTTGTGATAGGAACTTCTGTAGTGTCACTGGTGACTAAAGTGGCTTATTGAAATATGTATGTTTTGTTTAAAAAATCAACTAACACAGGTTTTAGGCACATATGGTATACAAAAAGATTTACACAAGTTATAGGTGCGTGTACGTATAGTTTTATGCATTTCTGATTTTTAAACTGCATGGATATTAATCCTAATATCTGGTATCTTTCTTAACATACAAGTTATAGCTTTCATTTAGCAAGTTCAAAGAGGTTAATAGATGGAATCTCAAATTGTGTTGAAATAACTGACAGTATACAACAAATGGAGGTTCTCAAATTATTACTATATAAATGATTGCTCTGCTCAAGAAAATAATATTGTAGATGTTAGCACTGCTTCCTTCCAAGAATTTCTCTCATGCATCTTTCAACCCCACCCATTTGATTGGTAGAAATATTTCTCAAGCCTGTCCATACTCCATAGTATTTTGAGATCTTGAATTCTAGTCCAGGATTCTCTAGACTGGCCCCTGCCAGTGGGCACTGTTCATTTTCTGGCCAGTTAGGACCATGATGATGCGTGCAGCTTTCGAATCGCTTCCGGAATGATGGTATTTATCATCTGGGACTTTAATGAGGGCAGAGGGAACAGTATAAAATAGGAAAGAAAATCCAGGATTTTCATGAGTTTCATTGGGATATGGTAGTCCCCTCAAGTGAATGAAAAATGTTGTTGTTGTAAATATTTTCCTGCAGATTCAGTTCTAATTCATTCTCCTTTAAAGCCCCAACTGTCACTGTTATTTCTTAAAAAATTATGTTTCCCTTCTTGGATCTTCTCAGCCCTGGTTTTATGGCTGATTATTAGAGATGACATAAAATAAATGTCACCTCTTCTTTTTCTCCTCCTCTTCCCCTTATTTCTACTGCTCCCAGATGCTCTCTGGCACTGGCTGCAGTGCTTAATTTCACAGAGCATATGTACAATCCAAAACACAGGGTTTCCCACTCTTGCTGAAGTAGATTGTTCATGGAAATGGGAAGGACACAAGTTTCTACTAGAGAGACAAGGTGGGTGAAGCAATATCTTTTATTGGACCAATTTCTATTGGTGAAAGAGTCAGAAATTAGTTCTGTAAAAGATATTATCACATCTATCTTGTCTCTCTAATATCCTAGGATCAATACAGCTACACATTAATACTGAAAACAACCCCGTTTCTACTCAGTTTTGTTGGAATATTTACACTGGAAGTAGGGAGTTGTGTCCCTACAGAAGATGTGGAAGGGGAATCAGTACCAGAAACCTGCAGATTCCTGAGGTCTCAGGGGAGTTGCTGGAGGCAAAGGGCTGTCACACAGAAAGCGCTCACTTCTGGTTTGTTGTCAGCTCCCGCAGCAGCTATGTTGGTAGGGGATTCCCAAAGTGCTGACTACCCGCCAAAATTCCCCTCAGTTATGATGTAGTGGAGAGGAGGAAACAATGCAGGTCCTTGAGTCTCCCTGCAGTAGCACATGCCTGTTTCTTGTACAGATGGAAAGACACGAGTGACCTGCCAGACAACAACTAAGAACTCGGTGCTAAGAACTCGGTGCTAGCAAGTAGCCAGAGTTTTGTGAATGGCCAGCAAAATGGAAGGAAATACATATTTTTATATATCTAGATCAGTTTGAAACACAGGGGCCCAGATCATCTAATTCCAAGATAAAACTGACGGCAGGAGGATGAGAGGCAAGATATTTCACTGAGGATCTCCTTACAGAGTTCCTATGCAATTGCTCTGTCAGAGGTGGTCTTTCACACCTCTCAACCTCACCACCTTTGGAATGAGCTGCAGGGCCCACCTTCAAATCTGGTGTATCCCCAGGAGTCCAGACTCAGCCTCTGCACCAGCCCTGGCCATCAGGTATCATGGCTCTTATGGAGCTGCATTATTGGAGACCCTTCCAGGCTGCAGCTGCCCCAGGGAACCTCAGGTGGTGAGCCATAGTAAAGATCATACAACCCCGGGAAGCCTCCAGGACTGGGGAGGTGATAATATGTGTAGAGCCCTGCATGGATACAAATTTATACGCACAGATGTGGCTATCCGCAGATAGCAGTTGGTTTCTGCTCAACCACAGGGCTCTCCCGAGAACTGCTGCGGCGAAAGGAGCAGAAAGTGTGGCCACCGTTCCCAGGAGCCAGTGACCCAGGCTGGCTCTCCGGCGTGGCTGTACTATTCCCAGCCTTGTCCTCCAGTGGGGCTGTACAGACCCCAGACAAAGACCTCAGGACTGGCTTCTAGAGTATGTTTGATCAGCATGCATAAAGGATAAAGCCTGATCCTGTTTGTCTTTCTCGCATGAGTAGTCCTGTCAAGTCACTGGGAATGGTTCAAAGAGTAAGGAAAGCAAAATTTATCCCAAACAGGTGGGGGAGAAACAGCCAACTATTCTATTTTTAAAATTATGTAATGGAAAATCCTTTACTGTTTTAAAAGTGATTCAGGCTTTTTCTGCAGTAGCATTTGTGAAGATAGTTGGATGTAAAGGTTATTTGAAAGGTTTGAGTCATTAGAAAAGTCAATTTGTTTTAGGTATATTCTGGAATTTAAGATTTTGAAAGTGGAAAAAAAGATGTTATGTTATAGGTTTATTTTTATTGTACTCCAGTCTTTTGAGATAAATAGCTTTTTGGTTCATCTCATACATCGTTTTAGACTTAATACTATGTAACTGAGAATGAGGCCAGCTTAATGAACTGATATTCAACCAGAGCTGTTTGTCACAGTACTAGGAAAGTAATGCACTATAGAAGATTTTGTTGAAATTAATGTAATGTTGTAAATTTCATACCATATATAAGAAAAAGATCACTGCTACTTCATGTGTGCAAAAATAATAATAATAATCTGTAGAAAAATCTGTTCAGAAAACCCAGGTAGGAGTCATGATCCCAAACCCCCAACGCTTTACTCGTAGAAGTAGTACTACTAAATGAAATGGCTCTACTCACATAAGTATGTGCAGAATCAGGCCACAGTAGTTGCTTTAACTAGAAAACAGCCACTACAGCAGTATGTGAGATATCACCATATTTCCCTAAAGTTAGAACAAACTATATCTGCGTTATCTCCAATATCAGAATATGGTCATTGTTGGTGAATGTTTGTGTCCCTTTACTTCCAAGACAACTGCAAAAAATTACACAGGGCCAAAGTCTCATCTTAGCTGTGCTACTGTAAATACAGAGGAACTATATCAAGGTCAAGGAGTTACCTCTGATATACTGTGATAAACTGAAAGAAGAATTTGGCCCAGAAAAACCAGGCCTTTGTGTAAAACTGTATTTTCTCTTATTTGTTTTGTACTCTCTTGTGTAAACTAAAACAATCTGTTATGGTATTTTGGGGCCAAACTGTGAAGTCAGATGCAGTTCTTTCCTCAGTCCTTACTCAGTCAAACTCCAATTGAGTTCAGTGAGAGTTTGCCAGATTATACACTGAGTTAATGATCTCAGGATTTGGGCTTATTGTTGTTTGAGATAGGTCAACTAATCCAAATAAAATATTAAGTATACCTGGGACTGAGGTCCTAGTGAGGGCCTGCCGAGGTCACTCAATTAAGGTGAATGGCAAAGAATGGGGTAAACAAACCCCAAATCTGGTGGATAATTCAATACTTAAATTTACCAAGCCAGCATAAAACAGCTTCTTTATTACCTTACTTGTTGCCCAAAAACCAACAAGACAGTTCTCTTAAAGCGACCCAGCCTCAGGCCAGGTACCCAAGTCAAATATGATGAAGATTTCTGAAAATCATTACATCATATAAAAAAAAGGGTTCTACCAATCTCAAAGGATCGGACACATTACTTCCCAGATTATTGAATATTTCAGATCTTACCCAAATACACACATACAGCCAATTCTCATTAACTAAACTAAAATTTATTAAAAAAGAAGAGAATATGGTTAGAAGATTAATATACATACAGCCATAAGTTCAATTCTTGAAGTTGAGATACATAGCAGAGATGGTGAGTTTTGTAGTTGCAAAGAGTTCTTTTAGAATTTAGTTAATAGATTATAGTCCGATGTCCAATATCATATTCAGGGTGTACCAGCATAACTGGGATCTCATCTTGCGACTCAGACTTCTCCCAGATGAAGCTTAAGCAGATCTGAGATAAAAAGGATCAGGTCCCAAGGAATTTTTATACAATTTCAGGTCTTCTTTGACAAGTTGGAGTCCCTCGGGGAACAGCAGGCCCATATTTCCTAAGCATTGTCATTAATTACTCACACAGATTAACGTAAGACAATGTATCCATCGGGCAATCTATCACTGGTACTTAGCTATACGAAGTAACATAAGACAATAGCCTGCTCCTCTGCCATTCACTGATTATTTGCAATACATGTCAAAGAGAGATGAATACAGACACATCCCGCGTTTATACTTCATTTAAGTGCTACAATGGTCTCTTGATCTCTTTTGATCTCTGAATTATCAGGGACTGTCAATTACTTTGTTGACCTTTATCCATATACATGTAAATACACAAGAGCACAAACATTATCTCCCTATGTGTCTTTAAGGGTTGAATTTAAGTCATTCATCCTGCAGGATGTTTAACCCTTTCTGGCAAGGCATCACAATACCCCTTCCTCTTTGACTCCCTGAAACTTCTCATGCATTTCAAACTAAACCTTAATGAAGTTCAAAAGAGTTTGGTGGTTACATTTTCCACTATGTTTATTTTCATCTTCTCTTCTAGTTCTGGCAAACACCAGAGGAAGAAATGTCATGAACGGGTAATTATTATTGGTTCCTGGTGGCAGGTGTTCAGTGCAGGTACTTGGACTCTTGTGGAAAATGCTCTGATAAACAGGAGATGGAAGTGGACTTTGGGGAAGGCATCTCCTAAAGAAGCTGGGGAATGGGGTTGGGAATCCTAAAATCTCATTCAGCAAGGAGACAGCCCCTTTTCCCCAGCCCTTTAGCCCTAATATGAGAGGTGGGGATGTGACCCCAGCAACAGGTTGTAACCAGATTTGGAGGAGTGGGTGACTGATGGTAGCCCTTACCAAATAGGTGGACACAAGTGAGGAAAGAATGATCATCTGCACTATATGAGCTATTTCAGGGCAGATCCCAGATGAGTTAAATTAATGAAGTTGCCGCTTAACTAAACCACTTCCCCTTTATCTTGTTTCTTCATGTTCATGTTCACAACAGTAGTGTGACAAAGTCTGCTTACTTCAGGCTTAACTGATACCGGAAGTACTGGAAATCGTGTGAGAGAGCCTGTTCTCGCAAGATGCTCAGCCTAGTTCCAAGCCTATCCTTGACGTACCCAACATATTTATTTAAATGGATGTTTAAATGGAATTTGGAACCTCTGAACCTTCTTGGATTCAGAGCTCACTAATTGTTACAAACTATAATGTAGTTATTTTAATATCAGAAGAAATATAAAAGTCCTTGAACCAAATTCTGCTATAACATTGGTGTAAATCTGGAGTAAATCCATTGTGTTACTTGTATTTATATTGGCATAGCTGAGAGAAGAACTTTGTTCCCCAGCTGGAGACCTTGTAAGGCTTGGTATGAATTGGCTTGCTTAGTATCTGTACGCTGCTATAATTCTGAGGAACTTTCAGTATAAAGAAAGTATATGGCTACATGTCCATATATATATAATATATCCAAAACATATAATATGTAGTTGTATTTCAATGAACAAAAAGTAAAAGGTAAAGCAATTAGCATGATTCAACTCTAGTTTTTCTTGGATATTTAATAAAGAGCGCTTTATCACTATATTTATTCAGATAGTGCACATATGCTCAAAATAACTCAGAGGTGCTTGGGGAATCAAGTATGGAAAAGACTTCACTGATTTGCATACTGATAGGAGAAATCAACTTGCTTCTTTTTTCCCTTCAGTTTCTAACAACTATTCTTTTTCTCCGGTGGCTATTTTCAACAACAAAAGCCATCCCAAAAGTGATGCAAAATGACCAATTAGGTGACATAAGTACTGTGTGGTCAGCTCAGCACATTTCTAGTTAGCACATTTGGGCACACACCAGGGGCGTGATTTCAGAGCAAAGTGAACCTGGGCACTTACCTTGGATCTAACATGGGTGTCAGTCTGCATTGTGACAGCTTGCACCTCAGCTAGTCTAACCCAGACCTAACTCAGACCTCAGTGCTGGTCACCAAAGTGAACTCTGCAGGAAAGGTCTACGGCAAAATATGTGGAGAAAAGCATATAAATATAGCCTTTAGTTATATTGCTCATATAATAATATCAGGAGAGGAGAAACACCATTCACTCTAAGGAAATGTCAGTTCAAATAAAATGGGATATTTCTGAAGTATCTCATAAAAATACCATCCAAGTAATTAAGCAAAGCTAGATGTGACAGAATGACTGACAGATGCCTTCCCTGCATAATCACAGTGATGTCTTCCTGCTGAAGGCATTGTTGCTTCTGTCTAAAGTGTTTGATTTCCTTTCTGAATGTTTGCATTCAAAATGTAATTTTTTCTGAATTTGAGTCTACTGTACCATATGCAGATGTTCAACAAATAAAACATTCCATCACAAGTTGAAGATTACTATACAACGTAAATTGAATTAAGATTAGATAGTATAGCTTGCAGAGTTTATCTGAGTATACATATGAACTGGGTCTGATGTGAAAAAATATTTGCTTTCTCATGCAGATAAAAATCATGTTTATTCAGTTTTGTGGAGTATTAGCAAACTTTATACTTTCTTGCACCATCTCCATAATCATTTTTGTTGATGCAAACATACTCAACACACTCTTAGTCAGATCTAACTCAGATCAAGACCATATTGTTTGTTTTCCCCCTAGCCAAGTAGCCACTTTACCATCATCTTATTTGAACAGTAGGTTGGACAAATATATTGTATCATCTCTAGGCTCTAAGCTTGTTGTGATTAAATTGTGTGTCAAATGCTCCCCATCTTATTTACACTAATAGTTCTAATGAAGTCCAGGCAAGTAGGTTTGGCCCTTAGAAAAATTAATTTGTTGCAGCAAAAATGTCAATAGTCATTGACTTACAGTATAAATCATGAAAAATCCTGAGTCTAATACTTATTTTTTTAAAACTATGTCAGGATCAACTTTCTCCCTTGGATGCCCTGCTCTCATTTTTCCTTCCTCTTTGCCACACCTTGACCTGTAATTCAGTTGTAAAAGGGCTTTCCTTACTTGTTTTCCTTCTCAGAAAGTAGCATGAAGTCTTTCAAACCATTATTATATCAAGCAGGGACATGCAACTTGCCATTTATTAAGAGCTCCTGTGTTCTTACCTTCTTGTCAATTCCTTTCTGAGAAAGATTTTCCTGCACCCAAACCAAAGCAAGCTGTTTTCATTGCTCGATGCTTACTCTCCCTAAGTATTTGACTACTGTATAATGAGATCAATGGGCATATTTCTGAAAGCAAGTGTTGCAGGATTGGGACATTTTTAACAACTGGATCTACAAGTTCCACTTGGCAGGATGCCTTATGATATCTGACAGAGCTTTGAATTGAAAAGGATTTTTAAAAATTCTCACAGTTCAGAATTTGCAGCCCAGTGAGAACCATTGAAGAGGACCCTTCTTGACTCTCAGCATTAACCATGTGTGAAGTGGACACCAGATTGACTACTAGTAATAGTCATTCTGGACACCAGATTCACTACTACCAGATTGACTACTTCACCAGGTGTGAAGTGGACACCAGACTGACTACCCCCAAAGGGGCTTAGAAGAATATTCCCCCAGGCAGCATTTGTTACTTTTGATGGCAAAAAATGGTTCCGTGTGCTTCACTGTAACTGTGTTTTTAAATCTATCTACATCTCAATATTAGTTAACTGGTAGGGCAGGTCTGTCCAAAGATCCAGAAATTCATGCCAGAACAATCATGCCTTCCTTCCTTAAAGGAAATTGGAGCCCTTTCACTGTGCTGTGCTTTGGTGATGCTCTGCCACTTCCCCCCTGTGCAGCTATCGATATGGTAATGAATTCTAGATACCAAAGCAGCCTTGTATTGCTCAGTGGACAGGGAAGCAAGTTTGTTGTGGTTCTCTCGGAACATTGATTAACTTGATTTTTCAGCTTTTTTCCTTGAAATGTGATTTTGTTATGGTGTTAAGTTCAAAGAAATACCACCTTACTGAAAGGAACAAGACACACCAGCTCCATGGACCCGTTTCCAGTAACAGAGAGTTCACTGAATCTACTCGCATTAGTAAGGACTGCTTGTGCAAGTAGGTGTTGCAAGATCAGGTTCTGGGTGGCCAAAGGCAGTATCTGAATTTCTACTTGGTCCTTTCTGGTTGTTAAGTGGCTTTAGGATTTCCACTCTGCTGCAAAAGTTGGGATGCATTTACACTGCAGTGAAGGTTACAATTGTGATCCAAAAACACCGATTTATTTCTGGATATTCCATATAAAGTCTTGCTAAGGATACATATTAGTTCAAAATTCCTTGGGGGAAAGTAGTCCTAATATGTCAAACATATTAATTCCTGTAGAAAGTCTAATAATGTAAAAGTTAGAGGCCTGATTGATTCTCAGTACTTGAGACTCTAAGCATTGAAATAATAATGTCTGTTTGCATAGCATAACATTGACAATCACTAATGAAATACCTTGCAACTCATTCGTAATATGAACAGTCAAGAATCACATATAATGAAAGGCAATAACAGTTAGCAGCAGCTCTTGCTGTATCTAACTTTCTTCTTGGCCTAAAGAACCTACTGTAGGAAATTAAGCTCCCAATTTTCTCCTTCCATCTGGTGTGTGTGTAGAAGAAACAAAGTAAGGACTCATTTAAATAAAACACGTGGCTGTGAACCCTGCCCTTTCTAGATGAAGAGTGGTTGTTAGCACTCGCATGTGAAATCAGAAATAAAATGTGTTGACTGAAATCCTTTTTAAATTCACAGACAAAAAATGAAACCCTTTGTTAATAGAGTTAGATTTGAGAACCTAATGCCCTTTAAAGCAAACATAAAAAATTTTAAATCCTGGATGTTCAAGAAAATCATAGGTAAGATCCCCAAAGCTGTCTGAACTCTGCCCTTGTCTCATCTCCCATATTTCACTTATGGTACAGAGGACAACTCTTTGATAGTGGCCAGATGTGAAATAGTCATCAGTTTACCTGGGGGAAAGGCATGAAGTTTTGGAAGCTGACTGAGCCCATGAGTTTTCACAGGCAGGAGCATATGGTTGGTCCTTCTTAGGAAAATGGGGAAGAAAGAACTGGCTTCTCTGCGCTAAAAAACAAGATCCAGTAACATGGCCAGTTTCATGGATCACTGTGATGACTGATAGGGCTAGTCCCGAAATTTTCATGGTAAACATGAGATTCTGGCTCAACATATTTCAGGGGTTGTCTTCATGGGCATTGGGAGTTTGAGAATTTCTAGCAGCAGAAGACTAGCTCCATCAAGTCTATAGGAAGCTTTCTATGGCATCAGGAGGCCATAGGGGTTGCATCTCTCTTGCATCTGAGGAATCTATTTTTCCATATCGTTACCTGTTTCTTCACCTCCTTTGACAATCCTTGATGCATAGGGAGCTGAATGACATTATAGTGTAAGGTGAGCAAGTCAAGTTGGTGGACTTCTGCAGAGGAATGGCTGAGAACAGGTCATAGATGGTGATCATTTTGTTTCACCTCACATTCATCAACAGAATTTAGAATTTGGTGCTGTTTGGTTTCTGATCTGAGGCAGTTAGTGGCTGATGGTTCAGGGAATAGGAATCTGATTTTTCTAGTTCTTGCAGTGTCCTGATGTTAGTAGTTTGAGCCAGCTCGTGGAGAGAGTTACTCATGTTTGGTGGGTCTTTATGTCTCTCACAATTATGGTACATTTGCTAGGCCAGTTTGCGTGACCTATTGGTAAGGTGACCTGGGAAAGGGTGCAGCTATCATGGAAGGAGAAGGATGGGCAAAGTAAGATAATCTCTGGTCTAGAGGTGCGAAAGTTCTGAGGTGATGTACGTGATAAATACTTAGTGAGATACTGTGATGGGGTGTTTACACCGTATGCTGCTACAGAGAAAGAGAGAGCTGTTACTGCCTCACCTGTGGCTAATTATTTGACCAGCAGCTGCTGGGATAAAAGGCTTCAGCTCATACAATGGGTCGCTGCTGCTGCCAGGGAGCCTAAAGAGGACTTTGCACTGCTTGCTAACTGGAGGGATGCAGTGCAAGGAGCCGGACCTCCCAGGGACAAAACACTAGGACAAGCCATTCTTTGAGAGGGGCCTACAGGCAGATCGAAGGTAGGAAGTGGCTCAGGGAAGCATCAGGAAGCAGATCTTAGTTGTTTACTACAGAGTCCTGAGCTGGAACTGAGGGGTGAGGGAGCACCCGAGTTCCCCTCCTTGATTCCAAGAAAGGGGATGTAAAGCCCTGCTGACACAAGTGAGCAAGGACTGTTGAGCCCAGAGTGGAGCTGAAGACCAGACATAAGGTCACTGGATTTTTTTATTACCTCAGAAAGGATGGATTATAAACAACCTGGCTGGAGGGTTGATTGGGGAGAAGGGTCAAACCATCACAGAATTGGAGTGGCTGTTGTCGGGGGTACTGGAGTTGAAAAGGCTGTTACACTATGCCCTGCCATAAGGTGGCACATCAACTGGGGAGTGACCCCTCTACAGATGCTCAACAGGCAGAAGAATGCCAGCAACAAGACGTATCTTTGAGCTATAGTTTCAACACAGGCCTGCATTTTTAATACATGTGTCACTGCCATTGAATTTGAATGGAATTTTGCATGTGTAAAACACAGCTGGGGACTGCAGGATAGAAGATGTCTGGCATAAATGCAAATGATTAGTGCCTTTAGTGTGTTCTGCTTTCAAAGCTTAAGTGGCTACTTCTCTAGGCTACTGTCCTCTGTGAGGCTGAGTCATTTAAACTATTGATGTTCCAATGTTAAAAAATTAAGTAATAATGAAATATCTTTTAACTTAATGAAGAGAATGAGGAGCTTTGCGAGAGAAGAGCTGCTTGTTCAAAAACGTTGCTGAAACCTAATTTTGTTTGAAGTGTTTATGAAGGATTTTACAGGTTCTCTTTTTAAAAAAATGTCAGTGATTATGGAGGGTAATAGCTTGATAGGCCTGAATAGAGCATGTCTCTATCCACAGAATAGATTGAGGACAGGTAGACTTCAACTCTAAACCCAGAGGGGCCACAGCATTAAAATGTGTATTGATTCAGCACTCTGCTTGGGCTGCATAAAGGATACCAGTGGTGTCCATTGTGATGGAGTGTATTGTGTGTGTGAAATTGGCATGCAATTATCTGTTCATTTTACACACATTGTGAGATGGTAAAACTGTTGGGCACTATCAATCTGCAAACATGGGTGTAAAAATAAAATCCCAAAACACCTAGTCTGGCATGGGTAACTGGGCTAACAAAAGATAATAATACCATCGTGGTGATGGTAGTTCTACTCTGAAAAGTGTCAACATGTCATAGAATCAAAGAGTAGCATAGTTGGAAGGGGCCTCAGGAGTCAATGGCATTCTGTTTAACAGATCTGCTCCTTGTGTATATTCAAAGTGATGCGTACAGCCTTTCGTGGGAAAAAAAACACCACAGTTTGGAGGTTTTACTAAGTTTTACTGCATTAGCTCTGCAGCGTCAACACTTCTGAGAGAATTAGTTGGACTATATTTTTGATTGTGCATCATCAATGGAACTGTTTACTAAATTAGAATTAGAGAGCTAGTTGTTCTTTTAGAAACTCACGTAGGGAAATGGAATTGCAAGGTGTCACTGAGAGATAATTTGACCTTTATTAGTAGTAATGATGCACAAGATGGAAAGAGCTCAGCTTGACTCTCAGATCCCTGGTTGTTATTTTGCTGCAATGGCAGTTTGAAAGAACACCTTTTTTTTTACCACCAAACTGAATATATTTGCTCTGGAAACCAATGAGATAATAAACATGAAGCTTTAAAAAGCTATTTTTGTGGAGTCACTTTTCAGAGCACTAAATCTAGCCATCATTTAACCACAACATTAGACTTTTGTACTTTGGCTTGCTATTAGCTTACTCCAAAATAGTAAAAGAATTCTTCTTTAACAGAAAATGGCTATTTTGTTTTGTTCAAAATTATGCTAGTAATAAAACTAGATATATTTCACAGTCTTACATTTAGGTGGACAGCAGAGCAATAAACCACTTCACGTGTTGAAGCACAGGAAATTCTTTACTGTTTTCTTTCAGATTCCTTATAAGTACAACCCTAATAAAATGTTCATTAAATGATTTAATGGAAGGCTTATTTTTAGAGAAAGGCGTAAGCCAGCTACCAAATTTGGATCCAGGTTTTATTTTCAGTTATACTCAGAGATCAGGGTTTGTTTTGATCTGGGACTTTGAGTTATACTCATTTCCAAAATAATGGATGGAATAATAGATATGACACATTTTATAATAGTTAATAATCAAGAAAGAGGATTTTTTAATCATATCCAGTTTTCAAGCCTATAAACTTGTGCTCATGTAATACAAACCTAATATTTTAATTATTGGAAACTACTATGAGTATTTCCACAGTCCATTTTGACACCTGCGGGTGGCTGGTGCCAGCTGACTTGGGCTCATGGCTCAGGCTAAGGGACAGTGTAATTGTGATGTAGACATCTGGGCTTGGGCTGAAGTCTGAGCTCCAGGATCCTGCAAGGTTGGAGGGTCCCAAAGCTCAGGTTGCAGCCTAAGCCTGAACATCTACACTACAGTTAAACAGCTTCTTAGGCCAAGAACCTGTGAGCCCAAGTCAGTTGGCATTGGTCAGCCTCAGGTGTTTAACTGCAATGCAGATATACCCTAGGCTGACCAGACAGCAAATGTGAAAAATTGGGATGGGGGTGGGAGGCAATAGGAGCCTATATTAAAAAAAAGAACCAAAAATCGAGACTGTGCCTATAAAATCAGGACATCTGGTCACTCTAATATATCCTGTCTTTCTAGGTACTTTTATGGGCCCCATTGCTATGGTATCTGAGTGCCTCATTATCTTTAATGTATTTATCCTTACAATGCCCCTGTACGCTAGGGATGTGGTATTATCCTTGTTTTACAGGTGGGAATTCAGGCACAGAGGACTAGATTTTAAAAAAATATTTAGGTGCATAGTGCTGCAAATAGACACCTAGTGGGATTTTCAAAAGCACCTAAGCAATTTTTGAAAATCTGTCTAGATATCTACCTACAAATTTACATGCCTAAGTACCTGTGAAAATCTTGACCACAGTGACAAGCCCGTGGCCACAAAGAAAATCTATGGTAGAGCAGGGACTTAATCCTGGTCTCCCAAGTGCTAGACTAGTTCCCTAACCACTAGCCCATTCTTTCTCTTGATAGTACACTGATGCTCATGATGCAGTCATTGCCTAGCCCGGCTGACTTCAAAATTTATTACGACATAAATAAATCTATATTTACTTTATTGCAGTTTTTAAGGTACTAAAGAAATAGATTTCTTCACCCCACAAAAGCCCTCCCATAGTTTTACATCTTTGTTAGGAGGTGGGGTGTTGTATTTTCTCTACCCTCTTTCAGGTTTGGAATGAATCAAATATTTAAAAGAGAATATTTCAGTTGGAAAAAAAAGCCAATGTATGATCTTTCAGTTAAAAAGCTACTTTGAGTGCTTAGTAATTAAAATGCAATCTCCTTGCCCAGCCAGTCACAATCTCTGCTCCCCATACCCTGTTCCCAGCCTCCTTGCCCAATTATTTTGAGTCTCCTCCCCTCCTGGCTCTCAATGCTCAATCAGCTAATAGGGAAGCAAAAGTGCCAGCAATGGAGACACTTTTTGATAAATAAATACAGGGATACAAAGCTTGGACTGAAGATATGTGAAAGTTTGCTTTATAGTCTTTTCTTATTTACCCTGGTGACAAGCCTGTTAATGGGTCAAAAGTTTTTGAAGGTTTTCATCATTGAAATCTTCCTGGTTTGCGACTTACCTCAATAATTCTTTAAGGGATCACACTTTTGAGATACAGAGGGAGATGGAGAAATAAGTTTACTAGATACAGCTACAATCAGTATTACCGTTAATTAGCACTACTAGATAAAAGTTTTATTTTTAAAACAGATATTATAACAAAAGACAGATTTTGTGCTGCTACTGCACCTTAAAGCCCATGGGATCACCTCTGGATTTACATTGAGAAACGAGAATAGAATTTGGCCCCAGTAATTTTATCTTACTGTATAATTGGGGCACAATTTTACTACTCTGTCTTTTCTTATTATGCCAGTGGTCCCATTGACTTCAAGGTGATTACTGCCTTGGGAGTGTGCTACATGATGTGAGTAAAGTCAGATCCAGTTTGCTGCAAAGATAACAGTACAGATTTTGGGAAAAGCAACATGAAAGCTTTGGAAGGATCACCCCTACCATGGGGGGTGCTCTGGTGCGATACAGTCAATATAACAATTGGTGCAGCACCAACTCTCACAGCGGAGAGGGTGTTTTAGGGAAAAACTGAGTATGGCTAGTGCTTCCCTGTCACCTGTGGTCCCTGTCACTTGAGATGTCAACCATGTCAAGTGACTGGCATCCAGTGCCAGTTAGAGAAACCTTTAGGCTACTTTACCTTAGCCTGGCAGACCAAAGTAGAGCACGCAGAATCCAGGAACCAGATACCACAAAGATGGCATAAATCAAACTTTTTATGGTCACACAAATCCTGGCCCCAGATGGTTCTACCTATTCCTGAGTGTAACTCCACTGTAGTCAGTAGAGTCATGCCAGGATTAAATATGGTCCATTGCTTATTTTAGTACTATAAATGTGAAATTCTGACAGTCACTTTTCTGCTCTTGGATGCAGACCGCATATGTTGTTCAGCCAGTCATATGAAAGATTTCCATCTTGTCAGCTGTGTTGAGCAATTTTCATGTGACAAAGCCTTTAATATTTTGTGCTGGCATTGTTAAACTTTACTTTGATAAAGTACATGAAAAGAAAATCCAATGATCTATATAAGTCTACAGTATAGATGCAGTGAGATACGGGTTTGCTGCCTGTATATAGCTATTACAGTAAAATGTACAATCCAAGAGACTCTTTCAATAATCTTTTAGTATGTATTTACCATGTAAATTAAATGATAAGGAAAGACAACATCTTAGTAGGCTGCAGAAAGTAAAGGTTTCAAATGTATTTGAAATCACTATTGAAATTCTTTTTTATACAGTTCAGAAAGTGAACAAGCTTTGCTTCTTCATAAAATGCTGTACATACAGCAGTAAATCTCAAGTTCAGAGCACATTCTTATTGTGGTCTTTGCCACTAAAAACCCTTTCTGCATGTACAGACATTACTGCAAACACAGCTCCAGTTCACTAGCATAAGCTTTGTCATTGAAATACCACCAAGTATTAAGATCAAAATGCAATGGATATATTTTGAGGGAATGGCACTGGTGGGAAAGGGTCTGACTTAGGGCTTCTCTGCAGTGCCCCATGGTTTGGACAAGTCTACAGTGCCCCACAGTATGAGTAGCAGGATTCCATTAATGCAAACAAGGAATCTCAGTTTGCGCCAGCAGCATCCACACAGGTGTTTTACTTTGAGGACTGCAGTTCACAACCTGAGAGTCCGAACTGTGGGTCTGAGTAGACGTAGCCTTGGTGTCATCCTAACATTGGTAGCTCTCTTTGCAGCTCAGCATAGTCTTTGAAAAAACAAAACAGGTTTGTTGACCTGGCTCTTACTTCAAGTGTGATCGGTTCTGATACTCTAACTATGTTTTTTCCTCAGTTTTGTTCTGTTGTACAGCACCCATATAGTGGACTCCTGGCCCATGATCCAGGCACTACCACAGTAGAAAGACTAAAAGACAGTTTCATGCTACAGGGATTCCCACCATAATCTTGAGGGCTTCTATTAGAGTTAGCACTTTCTGCCCTTGTGAAAACCCTGCACAAGATATTGAACTGGCTGGAAAATGTGATGTGACAAAATAACTGATTTTAGTGCTGTGCAGACAGTGAACAAATTCACTTTTAATTGTGATGAGTTTCTCCCTGCTATACTTCATCAGGTACGTACTTGAGAGAGAGAGTGAGTATAAGGCCTTGTCTACAATTCCGGCTGGATCAGTGGGTAGAGATTGACCTATTGGGGATCAATTTATCGCTTCTCGTCAGGACGCGATAAATCGATCCCCAGAGGCACTTCCGTTGACTCCAGAACTCCACCTTGCTAAAAGGCGCAAGGCAGAGTCGATGGGGGAGCCCGTGGTTGACTGCTGCTGCCATGAGGATGGCAGGTAAGTCGGACGAAAATGTGTCAAGTTGTGTATCTTAGGTCGACCCTCCCCGCTAGTGTAGACCAAGCCTTAAAGTCTCCAGATCTCTGCTTCTTTTTTCTCCACTCATGATACTTGGCTTGACAGGAATGCAAACAGCTGATTAGATACTTTTAAGGTCTGTTACAGGCTGTGGATTAGGCTAATGTGACCCTGTCTTGCCTCCCTTTGCCTTCATTCCTCTAACCCCTGTCAGCCCTTCTCCTACATTGTTCCTGTTCCTCAGTTAGTGACTGTTCAGCTGCCCCACACCTCTCCCTGGGCTGTTCTTTCACTCAGCTTCTGCTGTCTCGATTCCCTGCAGTGTCTGAGCCAGCTCACACCCTTTGTGCCTATCCCCATCCTCCTCAGCACTGACTCTGGTGATCATGGCACTCACTTTCCACTGATTCCCCTGAGTCTCTCTTACTCCCATCGTATGACTGCACAGCTGCTTCTGCCCTGTGCTGCTCTTGAAGCCCTGCTCTCAGACAGCTCACACTTCTCCATCTCTTCCAGGGCTGCTCCTTCTGGCTGAGTCAGGCTCACCCCGGCTGCAGCTGCCCCCTGTCGAACGCCGCTCTCTGGCCTGTCCTCCCCTCTGGAGGCTGCTTTCAGAATCCTGACCCTATCCTGCTTCTCATATGCTTTCTAGAGTTGCCAACCCTCCAGGCTTGTCCTGGAGTATCCAGGAATTAAAGATTAATCTTTAATTAAAATGATGTCCTATGATGAAACTTCCAGGGATACATCCAACCAAAACTGGCAACCCTAACGCTTTCCCCTCTGCCTGACCCTTCCGGCGTACATGTCCCTGGTCACTTTAGATTACACAGTACCCTCAGAAGGGCAGATGCCAATCCCAGGTCTTTGCCCCTCCTTGGATTATTCATAGGCTGAACTACTCTTCAACTGAGCTTTCAAACAGACAGTGATGAGCCAGTAGCTTCGCTACTAAAAACAAAAAACAGAACAACCAGAAGCAGTTTGGGGCAGGGACCCTCTTGTTCTGTCTTTGTTCAGCGCCTAGCATGATGGGTCCTGGTCCCTGTCTGTGGCTCCGAGGTGCTGCTGCAATGTAAGTTAAGTGATGATGATAATGATGATGATTTATTCGTCCCAGGAAGACATATTTGAGATTTTGGTTGTCCTTGGACAAATCACAATAAAAAAAATGTCCTAGCCAGATAGCAAGCTTTCAAACAGGTGTACTTTTCCATTCAGTTTGGGGCTGGGATTTTAAGGGGGAAAAGAAATGTTTAGGAGGTTATTTCTTCATTTCTGAAATAGATATTTACACATTGTTAGGCATTATCTATTGATGTTATTGATATATTTTGAGCAATTACAGTGCAGGATAGTGCAGTAAGGCACAATAGGATGCGCTTTGTTGTGTACTATGAATGGCTGTCATTTAGCATTAACAAGTCTGATTGCTCAAATCTCCTGCCACTTGATCAAAGTGAATGACAGCAGACGTGCTTGGAGTATGAGTACTGCTACCAATCACACTGATTATTTAACTGCTTTGAACAGAGAGGAGGCTGGCCATCAATGTTTCCTCTAATTTTTGACAGGCCGTGTGCACAAAAAAATTCTTCTGTGCACATTTTTGTGCTTCTGTGCAAATATTTGTGTACACAGTGTTTCACCGTGTGCGCAGGGGTTAGGATCTGTGTGTGCGCGCCCATGCGCACAGCTTAGAGGGAACAGTGCTGGCCAGGCTGTACTCCAGTTTTGCCTTTTCATTGTGCTTTTCTAGATTGGGAAGGTGTCCAACTTCTTATTTGTACTTATTTTTAGAAAAATAGCAGAGGTTTGTGCATCAGAGAAAAGTTCAACTTTTCATAGGAATGTCCAGCATAACATCATTTACTAAGCATATGTAGGGAAGGGACAGAATCCTTGAAAATATTGTAACAGATTTTGAAAGTTTAATTTGATCTCTTGGAATAACTGTCACAGTCAGCAATAATCAAAAGAGCTTGACTAGCAGCACATTAATCACTGTGAAAGGCAACAGAACAGAAAACATCCAAAGAATGACTTTAACTTATGATCAAAGATAGCATTAGTCTTTTCAATTCTTGGAATAGTCTCAGACACAATATTTTCTTCAAGAATTACTGGCAAGATGTAATGGAAAATGTAGTCTGATTAACTTTACCTCAGACTTTGTCATCTTGGTGACAAAAGCTGATAGCCCTTTGTCAGAAGCAAATTTGTCTGCCACTGCACATGACTCTTGGACATTAAAATGCATATAATTCTATTTATTAGCGGTGTCAAGAGAGGAGACTAAATTCAAAGATGAACTAGTAGCGTCATTGTCTTCCTTAGCCTCACTTGCACTCGGTAACCACTTCCCTAGACCTACTTATACGCACTTATCGTTATGTGAATGAAAGGAAGTAGAAGCTGATATAACATACTGTGAAGAGGCGGGAAGAAGGTGTATGTTCAACCAATTTAGATATTCTTTAGACCAACCCCTGAACCTGGTCTACTGTTCTTTCTATTTTTATTTACATATTCAAAGCATATGTTAGTGACACAGTTACACTGGACCCTTGTATGAACAATATATTTTGTAATAATGTCTAGATTTACAAAACTTATAAATAAAATAAAAGCATGGGAATTAAATATAGATCACAGATTTTTCATACTGAATTCAAACTAAAGCATGTGTACAAAATATACCTGCTTGCCAACTACAGGCATCTGGACTGACTTGCTGATGCTTCTAGTGGGCTTTCCAGATTCCACTCTGCTGAGAATGTGATTGCAAGTCTTATAAGTAGACATGAAAATATCCAGAGATTTATTCTAAATTATTCTGACCTTGGCCCATGAATAGTGAGGCCTAAAGGGCAGAAATAGTTACAAGAGAAATAAAGATAAAATGCTTACTGGTACCCAATTTAACAAACTGTTGTTAGATTCAAAGCAAAGTGTTCTCACCACGTGCTTTCAGCAGTCTTACTGACCAAACTCTTTAGATCAGGCCTCTCCCGCAGAGTCCAATGGCTGCTTCCTTTGTCTCTTCACATGCACAGAATGTGATGGGCGGGGGAAGAGAGAGCGGTGTCTGCTCCTTCTTTTTATAATCCTGTCTCCACCTTTGAGAAGCATTTCCAGCTGAGAGCAAAGGCTGATGGAAAGGAAAGGCTGATGTACCATTCCCTGCCAAGTGGCCATTCTTTGAGAGGAAAGGGTGGCAGAGTCAAAAAGCTACATCTTAGCAAAGAAACAGCATAGCATAGTCTTTGAAAAAACAAAACAGATTTGTTGACCTAGCTCTTATTTCAAATGTGATTGTTTCTGATACTCTAACTACATTTTTTCCCTCAGTTTTGTTCTGTTTGTACAGCACCCCATCAGTCTTGTTTACTCCTGGCAGAGGCATCAGCCTGCCCTTTGTCTCTGAGAAACCAGTTGGCCACTCTCCAGACTTCTGTGGAAAAAGTTCTTTTAATTATGATCTCAGGTTATGTTTATAACTTCACATATAACACTGCTACATGCATTTTGCCGTGATTTTACTGATCAGCAAATTGTGAGTTTTAAAATGATACCTCACAAGACGTTTTTAAAATGATACCTCACAAGATAATAGTGTATAGAGTGTGAACATGGGTATATTCTGTCAGACGCACACTTCTGGGGAACGTCTCCTGACAGCCTCCTGAATAGCACGTTTCTCCGTCTTCCAGGCAACCTGAAGCCCAGAAGGCCACCCAAGGGAAGGGTGCATCTTCCATGCAAAGCTTCAGATGCAAAGAATTTCCACCTCTGAGAGATGTGGAACTACTTTGGAGTAGACTTTTTCCAAATGAAGTCTCCACGTTTCAACCACTGTAACTCCCTAACCTAGACGTATCCACTTCTTCCCAAATAAGACTTCATAAAGTGAATTACGCCTCCTTGAGTCTTTGGCCATGTCTACATGAGGGGTGCTTTATTGTTATACAAATAGCAAGATAATGTACTGTCATAAGAACATAAGAATGACCCTACTGGGCAGACCAGAGGTCCATCTAGCCCAGTATCCTGTCTTCCAACAGTGGTAAAGGGCATAAATCCACACTGTGTAGAAGCCAAGCATAGGAGTTTATTATGTACAGCGTTGAGAGAGTGTCACCTCGTTTATCAGGCTCAGAGACACTGTTAATTAATTGATTGCAATGAATTATATAGAGTTATCATGGGTGTGGGAAAGTGACAGTGTAGGCAGTTCCAGATCCCCGGATAGGCCTAACACAGCAAGACAAGATAGCACAGTAGCCAATAGTCAAAAGGTTACACGATGTCTCCACCCATGGTTTCAGGTTAACATGTAGTTAGTACTTTAGTGAACTGTATTAGTATTATATATATATATATATATATATTAGTATATATGTATATGTGTGTTGAATTCGAGATGGGAGTCCACAGGAATGAAATAGCTCTTCTGATCATTTAGCAGGTACATTCCTAGGAGTTAAGCAAAGAAACAGTGTAAAGTATATGGCAATAAGAATTGTCTTTCAAGTTGCCCCTTTGTGTTTTAAGGCAGGCACTGGTCCCTGGGAAAGTGAATTTGGGAGGAAGCCATATCTTATACTGACATGCCAACCTTTCATAAACGCAAGGTTGGTCTTGTGGGAAGAACGCCTCCTTATAGGAGAGCTAATGTTACAACAACAGGACATCTTTGTTCCATTTGCAACTTTGAATTAGATACACTGATTTAATTATTACTCCAACATTGGCATTCTGCTGATTCTCCTTAAAAAACAAAGCAAGGTTATTTTCTATTATTCTGCGTTCTCTTATCTAATCACTATTTGCTAGGCCTCTTAACCAAACTCTGGATTTTAGGCCTCTGAAAGCTGACACAAAGCCATACACCAAATTGTATGTAACAGCCGTGGATTTTAACCCTTCAGTGGCCAGTGGCAGGTGCCCCAGAGGGAATGAACAGAACAGGTAATCATCAAGTGATCCATCCCCTGTCGCTCATTCACAGCTTTTTGCAAACAGAGGCTAGGGACACCATTCCTGCCCATCCTGGCTAATAGCCATTGATGGACCTATCTTCCATGAATTTATCTAGTTCTTTTTTGAACCCTGTAATAGTCTTGGCCATCACAACATCCTCTGGCAAGGAGTTCCGTGGGTTGATTGTGCATTGTGTGAAAGAAATACTTCCTTTTGTTTGTTTTAAACCTGCTGCTATTAATTTCAATTGGTGATCCCCAAATATAGACTTCATTTGGTTATACCCCTAATCATTTTTGTTGCCCTTTTCTGAACCTTTTCCAATTCTAATGTATCTTTTCTGAGATGGGGCAACTACATCTGGACGCTGTATTCAAGATGTGCACATACCATGGACTTTCATAGAGGCAACATGATATTTTCTCTCCTATTATCTATCCCTTTCTTAATTATTTCATATTGTTAATCTGCCATTTTGTTGCCCAGCCACCCAGTTTTGAGAGATCCTACTGTCAAAGTGCACCTAATGTGGATGCATCTATACCAGCAAAACTGCACATTTTATCAGTGTAATAAAGCCACTCCCCAAAAGTGAAGCAAGGTATACCACTAAAAGCACAGGTTTGCCAGTATTTGCATCTACAGTGGGGCTTCTGCACTCCTGATGAACATAGCTATGCTGGTGGAATTTTGAAGTGTAGGGCTGCAGAGGTAGATCACAGTATGATTTCCCTAACACTGATATAAACTCAAAATAACTTTGTTGATGTCAGTGGAATTTCTCTGGGTTTTCACTTGTGTACCAGACCAGAATTTAGCCCCATGTACTCTGGGATTTAAAGAGAGAGAGCTCAAAGGTGTGTAAAAGTTCAGGGGGAAGCAGATTTCTAGGCTGGGATGCTTTAAGATAAGTCTCAGAATGAAGTAGCAGGAGTTCCCCAGGGAGCTGCCTGTGCTGGCTTGCTGTATATAACCTATCCTGAGCACCACAGGCACTTGCCAACACCTACATCTGGATATTCAGTTTAGCAAAATTATAATCTGGCTATTATCTTTAATTGCCAATGTGTGTGGAACAAAGTGATACTTTGCAGTACCACTGATTTAGATACTTGCTGTGACACTGGTGATGTAGCAACCGTTCCCTGTGCGTACTAGGTTTTCTTGGGGTTTATTATTAAATTACTTGATATTTGTTTTACTTTTTTTACTGTAATGTGTTTATATCAACTGCATTATCTGTAACAATGTTCAAAGATATTTGATCAGAATATGGAAATCCTGCAGCACTAATTAACTGCAAGAAATGGACTGAGTGGATTTGTGAATATGTATATCATTTTATACAAGGCACAAAGTGCAAATGTATTTAAGGAGTTTATATTAATAAGCAGGTATTCATGTTTTAAAAATAATTGTTTTGGGGATATTTTTAATATCCATGAAGACATTACAAAATATGTATTCGTGGCTTTCCCTCCTGCCCCGTGCTTGGAGCAGCATATAGTGGCACTTCTCCTGAAGCAGACAGGGAATGTAAAGATGCTGGTTCATCATTCTGCTCTTGTTCGAATGTGACGGTCCAGCCATGCTGGCCCATTCCTTGTCCACAGCCACAGGATGTGGCAGCCATATGGAGGCTGCTCACAGTCTTCTGCTGCCACTAGTGATGCACTGGCCTATACTAAGGGCATTTCCTATGCTCCCAGCCCTTACTCTCTTGTGCTCTAACACACCCAGCATCACAATCTGTAGGAAATGAAGACCTTCTTGCAGATCGTCAAAAATGCAGGGTCCTCCTCAGCCCACAAGGCAGGGGGCTGCATCTTCTACCCGGCTTTATTGCCGGATGTGGTGGCAGCTTCAAAATGGCTACCTATCAGGATGAAAAAGCAAAGCCAGTTTGGCTGGAGATTCCCCCAACAATCTCAAATGCCAGTTTACAGGGTGGAGCTTGTGCCAGTGTCCCTGGGAAGGAGACCAGCCAGTGAGATCACATTCAGGGAAGAAGTGCCTTCAGCTTCGAAAGCAGGTGCTGCCTCCATGATTGCATAGCCAAGAAAACTCTCAAACCCTATATGGCCAAACAGTCACGGAGGCTGTTTTAGGTTGGACACAACCCTATGTCAGGCTCTAAGTCTGAAGGGTGGCCTTTACAAATGATGTACAGATGTGGTCATGGGGCTGTGCTAGTGCCTGACGGAGGGATTGCCTGAAGTCAGTGTGTGTGTGTGTGCGTGCATGTGCATGCATATGGGAAAAGATTTGTCAGGGGTGAAGGAGAGGCTAATATGAAATCAGTGACAAATCCTCTTGGGCCTGACCTACAGGGTGAATATAATCATGTAGATTATTTACTGTAAGTTAATAGTGTCAGTGTTTAACATTCATTGTATTTGATTAATGAAGGTTTTGCAGTCCTTTCGCTAAAGGAAAGGACAGATGTATCTGTGGTCCACTGGTTCCACTTAAACACCAAGAAATAGCTTCTCAAATCCCATTCAAGGTCACACTGCATTGAGGGGAGAATACACAGCCGTAGTGTGAAGTCAGCTGTGAAAAGCTCTGCCTAGCAGGTATTTTAACCATAGGTAAGATAGTGGTTATGCCAGTATTATACCCCCATGGCACATAATGTTTCAAAGGGGATGGGGAGGTAGCAAAGGCCCAGACCACCAAAGTATGGTGCAGTCTGCATACCTCCCATGTGCACCAGCACAATCCCTCCCCAAGTTCCCCTTGGGGAAGTGCAGCTCTGCACTCTTTCCAATTCAGGGCTGTGCCTTGAGGGTATAATCTACTCCTGTGTGATTTGTACGTTCACATGGTTAGTGCCATAGACAGTATTTGCTCTTGATGAGTGCAGGTAACACACATCCATTGACATCCGCTGAAGTTCTACATTCAGATCCCAGATAGTATATGTACCCCAACATGCATGTGTAATAATCTATTCATTCTGATGTTTAAAACATTCATCCTGAATGTGCTCATTTGACCCACCCGTTGCAATGCTTAAAACTCACACCTGTCTAAATTATATTAAATTGCTTCAGTCTATTGACAACTGTCCATGCAATCATCCTTCAGTCCCAGCCCCACAATGCAATTATTAATACACTGTACAACCCTGAATCACTGTAAGAGAGGCTTAGGAGTCAAAATGGACTGAGAAACTGGCCAGCTCCCAGAAACATAGAAATACTTGTGGCACTCATGTTTTCTGATCTGTGTAGAGCAAAATGTGAATACGTGCAGCTACTTACCATGTGATTGTAACATATGGGTTACCAGTGAAGAGGATGCTAGTTACCAAAGACTTATTTTGATAAAGCCAAAACATGTGTTATAGCAAAAGCAAATCTAGTTTTGGCTAGATGTACACTATATGTTGAAAATATTAAACTTGATATTCTGACAGAATATACAGATGTTTTCAAAGGAGTCTGGTGCCATTCTCCTAGGAATACCCTTTGTCTAGATACAACAATCACATGTATTGTATGTACACCAAAAAATATACCACACTGTGATCACCTCAAGCAGGGATTGTCGCCTACTAAATACAAAGGCCATAATTAAAGTGACAGATTCAACACATTGGGTTAACTCACTATCTGTAATAGAAAAAGTCTTGAACAGGGAAATTCATACCTCATCTACTTTAAAAAAAATGCACACTGCTTAGATGTGGCCCCTCTCTCTTTCCCTCTGCTGATCTGAAAAATGTTTAGCTGCTAGTTTAGATGGTACAAATCATTTGACCACCATTGTAGAAAGTCTGGCTCAAGCCTGGTAAAACATGGTCTAAGGCTGTGTCTACTCTAGGAAATTTACCTGTTGCTACCAACAGTTATTAGCAATGTGTGCAACTGAACTGGCACTGAAAATGTTTAATTACAAGTGTGGACTGGACTTCAGAAGCCATAGCTGAGCCTACTTCATGCAAAGTTCAACCACAGTTACTGAAATGCACATTTTCAACATCACTGAAGAGACCAAAAAAGACCTCTTACAGGTAACCAAAGGCAAAAGTAAATCACTTTATCAGCATAGGCATGGCCTCAAGATATTACAAAATCCATGTTTGCCTTTGAGGACATTACACCTAAGCTCACTGGTGTCCAATTCTTCTGCATGTTCTTTTCAAGGTAAAGGTTTGGTGGACTACAACTGTCTAAGCAGTCATCATGACCAACCACTTCGAGCATATAGACTCCTTGTCCTATCTCAGTAGAAAATGATGCAGAGTACCACATATGGTTGATGTGATGAATAATGTGCTCAATGGAGATGAAGCTGTCATTGATAACTACCTATAGCACAGTACAATCCTTCATTCTGTAACACAGTGGTCTTTGGGGAGAAAAGGCATCCTAGATAAAGCCATGATCTTTATTCCAGAAATAAGTTACTTTACCTCACATTGAGGCAGATGTGCTTAAAACAGAGTTAGCCACTTTCACTGCAATCAGGAATATGGACTTGACACATAACTTTAGCACTAAATACAGTCCTTGGTATGATTAACTATGTGCCCAAGTTTGCGTCAGACTTGTCAAATCAAGGCATCATTTCAACCGCTGCTAAAGCAAGATAATGAATTAATTTGGGATAAGCAGCATGACATGGCTTTCTATTTTGCTTATAAATACCCATATCACAAAGGAGCCAGGTCAAAAGTTTTCTTACTTTGATCCTAATAAAGAGCTGCCTCTAGCACTGACCCATCCAAGATTGGCTTTGGTGCATTACTCACCAGGAAGGCAGAACCACTTCCCCTGGAAGTGGCTCACCAGTAGAAGAACAGTTGAATTACAAAAATACAAAATGAATTATAAGCAATTGAATTTGGCTACAAGTGCTTTTATGAATGTGCAAATGGCAACTATGTTTACTGCTGGATCTAATTATCAACCACCCTGATGCATTCAGGTTACATAGAATGATTTGTCAGTTACACGGATACCTTGTTTCCAGATGATACACACTGAAGATTTTTGCTGCTGGTGGTCATTAAAGAAAATGCATCACTAATCCTAATAGCAAAGAACAGATCTTGTTCAAGTAGACATAGACACTCCAGAAACTTCCAGCAAATAATCAGAAAGTGACTAAAATGAAAGAGGCAATTAAAAGGATGAACAAATTTAAAGATTTGAAATAAGTAATCTTGGAAGAATGTCCAAACAGTTATTAGAAAAAAACTGTCCTTGTATCATCTCAGAATATTGAAATCAGACGTGTACACTGACTCTTGAATGGGATTATTTTGCATACTAACTGTACAAGATACATCAACATATTTTGTACACAGATGGTCATAGAAAGATATAAACAGAGACTTGAATTCATATTTGGTCTTGTATGTATAAGCAAATTGAACAAGTAGTCTCAAGATGTGTTATTTCCCTTACAAAATAAATGGGAGATAGTAAGGAGCAAATAACACCATATTAAATGCAAATAAGACAATGATAGACCATTAGCACTAACTACTTAAAATCAATTATTGGTTGTTGCTGTTATTTATTTAGTTTACATGGAACAATGTGTAATATGAATATCATTTTATTGTGGATTATTATAGTAGAGTCTTTGAATTGCTGCTAGGAAACAGAAAAGTATGTCCAACCCTATTTTATCTATATCCTGGATTGATATAATACCATCACAATTATTATGTGCTCCAGGGAGCAGAACATCATATATTGACTAACACAGCTTGTGATATCCCTACGTTACCAGAACACTAGATACCAGAAGTTAGTAAAGAGGCACCCAAGTCTTGTTTGGGTTCCTTCTTTACTTCAAATCCTTGCATTTCCAATTCCAGTTACAGCCTGTGAAACACAGGAGCCACCAGCAGCACCAACAACATCAGTACTTCCCAGTCTCTACTCATCTTGTGTTTTGTCATAGCAGCTATTACCATAGTATGTAATTTTATATCACCTACTGGAATTCCATAGTGTCATCCTAAAGACATCCATCACTGTATATGTTCCCAGGCTAAAACCCAGGAACAGCTTAGACTTATTTGTGAAATAGCTCTGTCCATGATTTTCCAAGTACATATTTATCTATCATAGGGTACATCTACACAACAAAAAAATGAAAAGGTTGGGGGCAGCAGCAGCAAGTCTCAGAGCCTGGGTCAACTGACTTGGGCTTGGGGGCTCACCTATGGGTCTAGAAATAGCAGTATAGACATTCCTGCTCTCGCTGGAGCCTGGGCTCTGAAACCTGGTGGAGGATCTCAGAACCAAGGCTCCAGGCTGAGCAGGAACATCTACACTGTTATTTTTAGCTCCATACTAGGAGTTCCACAAACCTATATGAGTTGATCTTAACAGTTCTTAAACTTGTTTTCTATGTAGATGTACCCTAAGTAAGTGGCCTGGTTTTCACAGATGCTGAGTCTCCAACAGCTCCCATTGAACCAAGGTCACTTTTGAAAATCAGGTCACTTATCTAAGTGCCTAAATGTGGTTTTAGAAGCCTAACTTTAGGTTCGTGTTTCGGAATATCTCTGCCTCTGCTGGTATGCTTCACTTCTTGCAATCAACGCAACTAATTCTTTTTATTATTATAATTGAAGCTGTAATATTAAGTTACATTAGAAGAATTCTTCCATTCCTTCTCAATTTGTAAAGGGGGTTTTAGCAGAATGTACTATTTGCAAATTTGGACTGCTCTACTCTCACAAAAATATAAATGAATAAATGAGTACAAACACAATGTATTGTATTTTGTCCCTGAAGAAACCCTTGAAATGAAGGGTTAGTTATGTGTTAAATAAACCTAAAAAGTAAATCACAAATCACATTCACTTGTTTGGATGAAAAATTGAAAAATGTTATCTTGTTATGGAAAGATGCCGGAGGCTTTTAATGTCTGTTACTGTAATTCCATGAGACTTTTAATGTCTTTTACTGTAATTCCATCACTTTTCCATTTCAAGTATGATGACCTTGTAATTTTTTTTTAATGGCACCATTATAGTCTCAGTCAGAGCTGATTCTGTTCACACTTAAATCAATGAAAGGAGGCTCAAGTCCTATATCAGTATATTAGATTCTATTTTGGCCCTTTTTAAAATGTAACTAATATACTCTAAGTGCAGCTAGACAGAGAGATGCAGCAGGATGCTCAAGTGCAGTAGTTTATAGGAATTATACAAAAAACTTTAAGAAGAACATTAATGGCATTACCCAGTTTGTGCTGCAAATGCAATATGTAGTCTCTAGCTCAGCCCCAACAGAGAGAAGAAATGAGATATTTCACAGGCTGTGGGACATCACATTTCTGGAGCATAGATGGACAGTTATTTAGTGACGGTATTTCTTTACTAATGTTGCACATAGAAAATTCACTGTTTAGTGGTCCTTAAGATGATATTTGCATCAGCTGAGTGGGGAATGTCCGGTGTTGTACTGGCTGTTGTACAAACCATGTACTATACAGCAGGAATCTGCTCTGCCTCAAGCCTGCTACAGTTAATTTTTATTACGCTGTCAACACTTCCCTTGACAGTAGCTGGAGGTTGAACCTGAAGGTCTCCCACATTAAAACCCAGTTCACTGTCAGCTTGCCATCAGCATACATCATAAAAGCTAGTGCAAAAATGGTTTGAGCAGGGCATGTGGGTGGTTCTAAGAACCCATAATACATTCAGCCCAAGATCCAAAACACCTGACAGCTATTTTCTCAAGGGAACAGGAGAGCAGGTTATGTGTGAGCATTTTGATTGCACCATCCCTGTGGGAAGCTTGTTGATTCATTTATTTTTTTCAGTTCCAGCTTATCTTTAGTTAACTGAATTATGGATATGAGAACATTGCAGCACGCAATCAGCCTTTTAGCATCACAAAGGACAAGATAGCTTAGCAGGTGTGACCAGCGTAACCTTAGTGCTTGGGCATGAAATGAACAATTTGAGTAAGTAAACCATAAAATATTCACAGACCATGATACTGTAGCGATTTTCTGGCAGATTGATTGCCTTAGTCAAGCTGAGGTGATAGGCTGCCAAGGATTTATACTGGCTAACAAAAAGCACTCATCATAATAGTTCCTTCTGGTAAAAATGACAAAATGCCTGAGGTCAAAGCACATAAAACACCAAGTGAAATCAAAAGGACTGTTGTAACCATACTCTGTCCCAGATAAGGAGCAGCTAGCCCAGTCTTCTAGTGTATGCAGCAGATGGCTGGTTGGTTTGCCCTTTGCAATATTACAGTAAAGGTGATTAAGAAATGCATTATTGAAATGAATTACTGGTACGAAACTTCCAGCAGAAGGGTTGCCGATGAAAGTCACCTCTTAGGGCTTGTCTTCGCTGCTGGGTCAGCTCGGATATAGATAACTTGCACTTGAAAGGGAGAGCAGCCACACTGTGAAATATCACTCAGCTACACAGAGCAGTTGTGTTGGCAGATGATGAATTGCACCCCATTCAAGCTGCGGCCTGTACCTACTCATGGGTCAGCCAACGCAACTTAAAAACACCACTACACTGGAGTTCAGGGGTTTTATGTGTGGATGGGACTTGAGTTTGGGGTAACCCCCTGAGTTATAGCACAAGTTAACTGCAGTGACAACAAGCCCTGAGTGGTTAATAGTTTTAGTGCTCATCAGGAATTCAACAGCCAGCAGACTGGAGACCTTGTGTCAGGGTAAGAATCATGGAATTTAAGTGGATGTTGTTTTGAGTGGATTGAGAGCAGCAGTCAGAGGGAAGTATTAGGAAGAGGGGCCACAATTGAATGCCTGGAGTTATGCTTATAACTCCTTATTTAGGCAACTAAATAAGTGGTCTGATTTTAAAGAATGCTGACCACTCAACAGCTTTGTGAGCTACTGGATGCACAGCATTTTTTAAAATCGGGTTACTTATTTACTTGCCTAAATAAGGAATTAAGAGTGTAGCTTTTTTTGAAAGACTCAGCATAGGCTCCGGAGGAAACTGCTGCTCTGGCAGAAATGTGGGGATGGGTATAGATGGTCCACACCTCCAAGTGAATGTCATTACCTTCTCCAGAGGTCAACAGAGTTTCCACGGAGATCTGTGGGGTAGGAGGGCCATCACCCCTGCCTGTTCTGGGGGCCTTATCCCCTTGGCAGGCTGTTCCCACTAAAATTTCACAATCTGAAATTTGTTGAGCCTTCCCAGGGAGGGGTGAGTAGTTCTCCCACTGACGTTCATGGGAGTTGTGCCTGAGTAAGGACTGTAGGATCGGGATCCAGGTTGGCAGACTGGCTTGCGCTTATGTTAACTACAACAAGACAGCGATGTGTTTAAATAATAGTATGGTTGTCAGAAAGCTGGCAACATACAGGAAAGTATATGACAGAGAATGAACCAACATGCTGTCCCTCAGCTCCTACAGTTTTGTTGGGGATTTTTTTTCAACACAACCAAGGGCACCATTGAGTGAGTGAAGGGCAGAGCATCACTTTGAATGTCCTGCTCTTCTACTACTGGTAATAATCTTAGCATTACAGAGAAGTAAGGTGGAGGAATATTTTAATTCCCTTTAAAAATAATTCATGGAAGGATATAAAATTGAAAAATATTTGGCTATGAAGATGGAATAGCTCATTTGTATGCTGCCTAGTCTCTTGAATAAATACACATTGAGGCACTTGCTTGAAATGTGTATCATTTGCTCTATAGCTACTCAAGTCTGTCAGTTAAATACATGTTTATAAATAGGCCAGGCTCATATTGAGGAAATGCTCTGCAAATGAAATTAAAAATAGATGGGAAAAGGACAGAAGGGAGGATTCCTCTTGTTAAATTCCTGCCTTGAGCCCTGTAACTTGTAGGAGATCAGTAGTATGGCCCACACTGGCCTATTTCACCTTGGGTCAAAGAGGGGATCACAAATCATTTTCCCCTGGCTGAGTACCAAGCCATTTCCTTACTCGTCACCTGCAAGGTTGGTTTTTCTCTCTCAAAAATGCTCAGGAGCTGTGTCAGTGCTCTGGAAAGCGCAGAGACTTTGATTTTCAGTTCTTTGGGGTACTGCGCACAATGGGGTCCTCGGCGCTCTGGTGGTACAAATAAACAAATAATTAATAATGGAGCCTGGACTACATCCAGGGGGTTGGGCTTGGGGCTGGGCTCCTTGTACCTTCTCCCCTGTTGTACGCCTGCACAATTCAGTAACTACATCACTTCCAATGGTCTTAAATAAAAGCAACATTGATTTGACTTGGAAAATAAAGAGAAATTCACAAACAAAATCAATGGTGAGCAGAATAAAAGCATCGCTCGGCTGATCACTGTGAAAAGTGTCACTAACCTAAGGCCTGGTTTACACAATTTTTGTACGACTATCTTTATTTTGGATAGGAGGGTGACTTTTTTTTATTGTAAAAGTTATATTGATACTACAAGTAGTGCGGACTTAGTCATATCAGTATGGTTTTATCCCCTTCCCGTGTGTATCCAAGTATAACTGTATCCACACTAAGGCGGTTGTACTGCTTTAATTGTACTGGTGTAGTTAAAGCTTTACAAGTGTTAGAAAAGTTTTAAGTGATATCTAGGGACAAGCTTTGATCAGTATCACCAGTGTAAAATCTGGAGTAACTCTGTTAGAGCCCACAGAAATACTCTGTGCTGGTTTCACTGAAAGTGAAAATTTGGCCTATGGAATATTAGTTTTTCAAAGTCTTTACAGATAACCAGCTTTTCCCTTTCTTTCTCTGCCAAATAGTCTGTCACCAAGAGTTGCACCATGCCTTTCTGGAGGTCTATGTGGGCCATGCCCAAGCAAGGTGGGAGGCCACCCCAGAGAGTCTATTTGTGTTAAACTCCCTTTTTCTTCTTATGCTGAGATAATAAAGACTTTACCTATTATTATGTGAATCACTCTACACTAAATCAACACAATTTTTCTTAGTGCAGAATCAAGTTTAGTTTTAGATAATACAGATGACTTCCCTATACTAAACCGTGGTTTACACTTAAAAGTTATGCCAATGTAGCTATATATATATATTTTTTTAGTCACTCCCCTTCCAACTTAGCTATGCTGGCAAAAGTCCTAGTGTAGACACAGTTACATTGCAGAAAAGTCTTTTTGCTGGTATAGTTTATTTTATTCAGAGAACTGGTATAATCTATGCCATCAAAAGAAATCTCTTGCATCTCCACTAGGGAGGTTTGCCGGTATAGCTATTATCATCGTTTCACCAAACCTTGAATTATTAGAACAAATCTAACATAAGAGTTGTATACTAATATATTCACCTTTTTCTAAGATTAAGGACTCCAATCACATCTTAAAAGAGAGCAGCTCCTGAGGTCAATTTCCTCTATCTAGAGAGAGCTTCTGGTACAGTAACTTTCTAAATGATTCTGAATTGGGTGGTTCTTATTCATTTTGTTGAAGTACTGTCTATGTTACTACTATACGTTGTGTAAAATACTTGAATTTCGTCGACTGTCATCATTCAGATGGTCAGCAGATAACTTCCTTATGCTAGTGTTCTCCAAAGTTTCCGAAATAGACTTTGTCCTTATCTAAATTGGACACTTGTATAGTGTTCTGAAAGCTTTTCTTCACACAGCTTAGCGTTAACAGTGCATTGTCTTCAAGGAGTATTTTTTCTTGAAAAACAATTAACGATGGAGGGGGGAGAACAGCACTCAAGCCTTCAATATCTAATTAATAATCTAATTCACATACACAAGCTGCATTAAAAGAACATTTACATTGTGATTCATGGTGATGGAAACAAGAAAGTTCAGAGCAGAGAGTTAGATACTCAGTAAGTACACATGACAGGAAATATTAAGGAGGCTTCCTATCATTCATAGCTATTGGAGGTTTATATCACCTTCTTAGATTTAAATCATAGCAAATTTGATGTTAACTCATAACATTTGTATGCATGTTTGTATGTGAGTATCCTGGGGTTTTATTTTTAATTTTAAAATATGTCATTGAATTGTCTCCTTACAGAAACTCAGTTGTGATCAAAACTGGCCACTGCCAAAAAATCTTGGTATATTCACTGCAACTATATTGGATCCTACTGTAAATTTTTGGGAGACTCATATTTTTTCCCATGTAGTTACACAGGAATCCCATTATCTGGATTTTTCATTAGACATATTAAAAAGGACTGGAACAAATTCTACTCTGATTGAATTAAAGACTCTGATTTAATAGGAATTTTGAGAACAACAAAAGACACTGTACTGGATTAAAGACCAATGCCCAACAACATTTCTGAATTTTACAATAAATACTGTTGTATTCTAAAAGTTAGTATAAAATCATATGAACCCCAGAAATTCATGGGTTTTTTTCTCTCTCTCTCATACATGCACACCATTCCCAAAAGCTTTTAAAACAAAAATATATTTCCTGGCAGTGGTTAGGAGGTATTTCCACACCATAGTTGAGACAGAAGAGATTTTTATATAGAGTTATAGTGCCTAAATGTAAGGTTTATCATGGGAGTGCTGAAATGTTAACTGTAACACTACAAATGCAGTACTGCCATTCATATTAAACAACTGGGGGCCACAGCGGTGTAGTGTTCAGTACATTATTCTGGGCTAACGCACTTAAATGTACAATTCCCACTACCCCCAGGGGGAACCATTTTAAGAATCCATAATTAGGACCTAATCCTGCAAACAAGCACATGCTTAAATCTACATATAAGTAGTCTCATTGGTTTCACTGCAGGAGTGCCTGCAGGTATGTAGTCCTACTCCGTGCTCTGCCCAGTCCATGGCCTGCCAATTGCCTACCTCTTCCGCACTAATAGATTCTACCTACATAGAGTCCTGTCCATGATAAGAGGAAACAGTGCCATGGAGGGTCATTGATAGTCTTTTTAGCAACATGATGCTATATAGAGCTTGACTATTTTTTTAAAAAAAGTTGTTTGTTTACTGGGAGTTTATCTTCAACAGCTTCCCAGATTAATTTTTGGTATTCATTATACTAAAGTACTGGCCTGAGTGCTAAGACCATCAACAATGAAGAGTTGTGGCTTTAAACTAAAATCAGCTATCTATATATGTAACGTATCAGAAATGTGCCTCTGACTTTCTGTGGGTGGCTCTGTCAACCCCAGCCTTCTCTCCGCAAGCCACAATTGCCAAAGTTGTGCTCACTTTCCCACGCACTTTCACACATTTAAAACTGTGTCATCACAAAATTTGAAGCTGGAAGCGTATGTCACAAGCCTGTCTGCAAAAGAATTCTGTGCACATGCCTCGTGTAGTCCAGTTTATTCCAACTACTGTAAAATCAGCATAATCTTGCACTAACACAAACTTGGTTCAGAAAAGTGCAGAGAAACTTCACCATAGTAATTATTCCATCTTCACCTTTTAGCGATAATATGTATGGCCCGCTGGCTAAAAACCATAGACAGCGCCACTGGTTTAAATGAACATGCTAACAAAAAAAAATCATCCGACAAAATATTAAACACTAAAGTTCCCAGTGCTGCTGCTTAGAATCCTCACTTTTTTTTCTAAGCCGTGAAGAAAGTGGCTTTTTTTTTTTTTAACTAGACATGGGACGTCAGAAATTGCAAAGCACCAGCTGTTTAACTGTCCATCTCCATAGGACTGTACTGTTTGTATGTGGAAAACCACAGTTGTCTTAATCTTGAAAAATAAAATATAATGAAAGAGAGGAAAGTGGGTTGATTGAATAAATACTTCTGAACTGTAGAAATGTTGTCTTCAGAACTCTGATGTTTTCCAGGCTGTCAGTCACATGAATACTTAGTACAACATATGTCACATGGGCCAAATTTTGTGCTGACTTGCACTCTGTGTAATCTTGTAAAAATCTGTGAGGTTACACAGGATGTAAATCAGTAGCATGGGCCAAATTCTGAGGTTCTTACTCTGAAGCATAACTCCAATTTCTGAAGGAAAGGAAACAGAATTTGTCCCCGTGTGTCCTCAGACTTCAAAGACAACTGAAATGAAAGTATTAAGAAACACCACACTTTTACCCATAGTGAGTCAGGCTGCGATACACATCACTAATACTCACGATGCGTTGACCCACTGATCATGAACAAACAGAAAAATGTAATGCAGCATTAAGATACCTTTCAGTTGGTCATGAGTTATAGGCAAAGTGTCATTCAATAACCCTTAATACACTTTGATATGGAAGTACAGTGGAACCTCAGAATTATGAACACCTCGAGAATGAAGGTTGTTCATAATCTGAACAGAACATTAGGGTTGTTCTTTCAAAAGTTTACAACTGAACATTGACTTAAATCAGCTTTGAAACTTCACTGTGCAGAAAAAAATGCTGCTTTTAACCATCTTAATTTAAATGAAACAAGCACAGAAACCGTTTGCTTACCTTGTCCAATCTTTTTTTAAACTTTCCCTTTATTTTTTAGTAGTTTGTTATCTCAATACTGTGCTGTATTTGTTTTCTTTCTCACACTCTCTCTGCTGCTGCTGCTGCCTGATTGCAAACTTCCTGTTCCAAATGAGGTGTGTGGTTGGCTAGTTAATTCGTTAACTCTGAGGTTCTACTTCAGTGTGATTCTTAACATATATTCAAATTCTTTTCCCATTTCACTAAATTGTGAAACAGAATTATAAAAAAAAGATACACAGTAACTGCAGGAAGAGGTCCAACCTGGTTTTGTGAGATCTATTTTTTGTACTTTGAGATGGAAGTGTCAGCACAAATTTTGGTTGGCAAGTGTGGCTGGGTCGCTTTTCCAGTTGCAGTGCATCGAGTAGATGAAGTTGCAATATGTCCCTGTAGATGAATATTTGCAGGATCTGATTAATAGTAAGAACTCTTAGTGAAAATATTAGATGGACATATCCCGACATATAGGAGGTCAACATGAACCCCAGTTTACCTGGACCTGATAACTCATGTAAAAACTACAAACAGTAGTGTCTTCAATAGGATTTTACCTTGCGTAAGATAACTCAAGTTAAGAACCCATTTCTTTTCCTAGTGAAGACAAAGCTTAAGAGCTTTGACTGAAAGTGAAGACATAGATGAGTCTTAGGCTGAGAATTAATTTACTTTTCAGTTCATGCTGTTATTTCCATCAAAATATGGGCCATTGAATTATGGGCCAAATCTTACTTGTTCTATTATTTTAGGCTGAGATGCTATATGTTTTAAAAACAATGTCAAAGGTTTCTTTATATTCAATATGTGTAGAATAAGACCCTTAAACTGGATGCAGTAGAATTAGTTGTATGAATGACTCAAGCAGTCTTTATCCTGATATGTCTGTCTTAACAGAATAAGGAGAAACTGTGAATGTAATTTATATTATAGTAAAACTGAATCCTGACATTTGATGTTTTTGTTTAGAAAAACCTCTCTGATATCGTAGGGTCTTTTTTTCATGAAGCAAAGCCTGGTCAGTTATTGTTTATCTTTTTTTTGATCATTCCAAACCTGTTCAAAGCCTTTATTTGATGGCTATGGATAATCATTTAACTAGAAAGCATTTATCCTTATCTGTGTCACGTTCGTTTAGTGACTGTAAATCAATTTCTGGAAAAGATTTTTGGGACATTGTGGGGGAAAACAGCTGTTCTGGACACAAGCACTTTATAAAGAAGTCACCTTATGTATTTTTTTCACTTAAAGTCACATGTCTAATGCTACTCATCTTATACTGCTAGATTTCTCCTTTTAGTGATCTAGAGGCATCCTTTTTAAATGCAAGTTTAGGCAAGAGTAATTTGTAGTTGTAATCTATGGTTTAGGTAAGGGCCTACAGGGTAGTTAGATTAAGAAATGTGTGATATTACTCATTACTACACAACAACTCATGAATACCTTCACGTGAGGATGCAAAGAAACTGAATAATAATTTTGCTTTTTGGAAAGCTAGTATACAATAAGGGGAAAGCCAATGCTTTCTCTCTTCTTTAATATCTTCCTTCCCTCTCAAGCAAGCAGTATGTTCAAATTAGAGTTGTCATGCCTATTTTTATTAAGATTAGATCTGCTATGCAGGTGATATCACATTTATTTGTAGTGCTGCTTTTTTAGGGACTTCTGGGCAAGAGGGTTGGCAGAGCTGGAAGTTTTTCATTTTTTCCCCTCCAGGCAAGACACCTGAATGTTCTAAGATGTCTCTTCATTCTAGAGCAGATGTTTAATCAGTAATGGCACTAAGGCAAAATTTTAGATTGGTCACTGTGATTCTTCTTTTGGTAATGGCATATGCATTAATTAATGAAGATCATTTGTTTTAATTTCCACTCAGGGCTCTGCTGTTTCTGCCACATTGTTGCAGAAAAGGCAGGTGCTCCTTCAGTTGCTGGTGCTATGGAGCCCTGTCATGGGGTGTATAGACCCAGACTGGCCTAGCAGCCCAGGAGTTAATGCAGCAACTGTCAGACAGCAGTGACTAGCAGCCTCACTGCAGCTGGGAGAATAAAAGAGCTGAGAAGCAGAGGGGTGGGGCGGCTGTCAGAGGAACAAGCAAGCTGGAGAAGAAAAATCCTGCCGGAAAACTGGTGAGAAGCCCCACAGAGGCTACACCCCAAAGAAGAGATGAGAAGATCTGCAGGCTGGAGAAGCCTAAAGAACCAAAGAAGGTAGGAAGAGCTCATGGCACAGAGGAAGGAGTTGTGGAGACCTGATTCCACCTGGACCAGGGCCAGCTAACCTCGCCAAGTATAAGGGAAAACACTTACAGCCCAGCAAGACAGAAACTAACACCCTTCATAGCCCAGAATGGGACTCCGGCAAGAGGAGCTGACTGACCACCCCACCAGACCAAGCAAACTCTGTGCAACAATCCATCTGAACAAAGGGATGCTGTCGTATTGGCACACCAGTTCACGAGCTCCCTTCCAGAATGTGATCTCAGGCCCTAATTCAGCAGTGGAGTTAAGCACATGCCTAATTTTAACCCGTTGACTTTAGTGGAAGCAGTCACATGCTTTAAGCTAGACATATGGTCAAGCATGTTGCTGAATTGGGGACCAAGACACTCTGGATTACTGGAACTGCTGAGCTGTACCTGCATGGATCTTTCATCTGGAAGGTGGCAGAGCTCTGCTTATTAAATTACCAGAGGGACTAAAGCATAGAAATGGGATGATGGTAAGTACTTTAGGTTGTTTTTTGTTTTTGTGTTTTTGGAGGGAGTTCTCTAAGAGTTGCAGAGCTACCCTTTCTTTTATTCTGTTTTCACTTATTTACTCCCTTCCTCACCCAGTCCTTCTGTCTGCTATCGCAGTACCACATTCGGCCCTTACTTCCTGTGACTGTCAGTAGGGAGCATTATTTTAGTGGTGAGATTCACATTCTATCCTTGAAGCTACAACCAATTGTATTCCTACGGGAATATCCACAGGTAAACTCCTGGCCCCGTTGAAGTCAAAGGAAGTTGTGCTATTGACTTCAGTGCGGCCAGGTCTTTCATATGGCATCTCTTTAGGGGGGTATTTAAGCACACGGCCAACTAACAGGTATTTTAATACTTTTGTTTCTAAGTTTAAGGTAGTATTGCAAATACACAGTTGTTGTCACTCAGGCCCACTACCAGAGCATCATCTTCGATTCAGACCTATTTCTAGATCCTCACATTCAGGTTATGTCTAAATCTTGCTGATTCTTTTTGCGTAACATCTCTAAGATACAGCCTTTCTAATCCATCCCCAAGCTAAAACTCCTGACCAAGCTTTTATCACCTTGCACCTCTATTACTGTACCATCCTGCTTTCTGGCCTAGACAAATACAATCTTGCCCCACTCAGAACGCTGCTGTAAAGATCATCCTCTGAGCCTATTTGGACCATGTCACTCCTCTCTGAATCCCTCTACTGGCTCTGCCTTCTCTGTTGCACAAAACAAGCTGCTTGTCTTCACTTTCTAGTCCCTTCACAGTCTAGAATCTTACCTTGCATGTCTCATTTGCTGTCAATATGTCAACTCTCACCTGAGTGATCCAGGATTCCAGCCTCCGTCATCCATTTGTTAAAGTTTCAAACAGACGTTTTCATGCTTTCTCCCAGGTTGCTCCCCATGCTTGGAAGCAATTCCACATAAATGTTCCCAAAGTTACTTCATTATCCATTTTCCAAACTCTACTCAAAACTCTCCTTCACAAAAACCATGACAACAGTAAGGCTGCTGGTGTGCCGAGACTACTGCCTATCACACTGACTAATCAGAGAAATGTAGCACTGGAAGGGACCTCAATATGTCATCTAGTCCAGTCCCCTGCATTGATGTAGGGCTAAGTATTATTTAGACCATCCCTGACTGGTGTTTCTTTAACTTGTTCTTGAAAACCTCCAGTGGTGGAGATTCCACAATCTCCCTAGGTAATTTGTTCCAGTGCTTAACCACCTTTATACTTAGGAAGTTTTTCCTAATGTCTAACCTAAATCTCCCTTGCTGCAATTTAAGCCCATTGCTTCTTGTCCTGTCCTTGGTGGATAAGGAGAATAATTTATCACCGTTCTCTTCACAACAACCTTTTTGTATACTTGAAAACTGTTATGTCCCTCCCTCAGTCTTCTCTTCCCCAGACTGTACAAATCCAATTTTTTTCATTCTTTCCTTGTAGGCCATGTTGTCCAAACCTTTAATCATTCTTATTGCTCTCCTCTGGACTTTTTCCAAATTTGCCCACATCTTTCCCAAAGTGTGGTGCTTTTGGACTGGACACAATATTACCGTGAGGCCTTATCAGTGCTGAGTAGAGTGGAAGAATTACTTCTCATGTTTTGTTTACAACACTCCTGCTAATACATCCTAGAATGGTGTTCACTTTTTTTTTGCAACAGTATCCCATTGTTGATTCTCATTTAGCTTGTGAGCCACTATGACCCCACAACCTTTTTCTGTGCTCCTTTCTAGGCAGTCATTTCCCATTTTGTGTTCATGCAATTCATTATTCCACTGTAAGTGGAGTACTTTGTATTTGTCCTTGTTGAATTCCATCCTATTTATTTCAGACCATTTCTCCAGTTTGTCAAGACCATTTTGAATTCTAATCCTGTCCTCCAAAGCACATGCAGTCCCTCCCAGCTTGGTATCGTCCATGTGTCTATGCTATTATCCAAATCACTTATGAAGATATTGAATAGAACTGGATCCACGACAGATCCCTGAGGGACCCCACTTGATATGCCCTTCCAGCTTGACTGTGAACTACTGATTACTCTGAGTACGGTTTTCCAACCAGTTCAGCAGACGTCCTATAGTTAGTTCATCTAGGCTGTATTTCCCTGGGTTTGCTTATGAGAAGATCATGTGAGACTGTATCAGAAGCCTTACTAAAGTTAAGATGTATCAAATGTGCTGATTCCCCCATATCCACAAGGCTTGTTACCCTGTCCAAGAGGGATATTAGGTTGGTTTGGCATGATTTGTTCTTGACAAATCCATGTTGCTTGAGGTGCTTAAAAACTGATTGGTACCTGGAAAAATAATGGAGCAAATAAAGAGTTAAGATGACTAGTCTATAATTCCTTGGGTTGTTTTTATTCCTCTTCTTATTGCAACTCTCTGGGATCTCTTCCATCCTCTGCGAGTTCTCAAAAATATTCACTAATGACTCAGAGATTTCTTCAGCCAGTTCCTTAGGTATTCTAGGATGTATTTCACCAGCGATTGCTAACTTGAAGACATCTAACTTGTTGAGATAATTCTTAACTTGTTCGTTCCCAAAATAGTCTCAAATCTACTGTATTTACACTGATGTTGGCTAGGCTAGTTGTCTGATCACTACTAACCTTTTTGGTGAAAAATGAAACAAAGGCATTTAACACTTTGGTCATAGCTGCATTTTCTGTTATTGTCTTTCCCTCCTCATTCAATAACGGACCTAACCTGTCCTTCCTCTTCCTCGTGCTTTTAATGTGTTTGTAAAATGTTTTCTTGTGCCCCTTTATGTTCTTAGCTAATTTACTCTTGTTTTCTGCCTTGGCCTTTCTAATTTTGTCCCTACATACTTGTATTGGGGTTTTTTATATATATTCATCCTTCGTAATTTGACATAGTTTCCACTTGTTGCATTACTCTCTTTTGAATTTCAGATAGTTGAAGAACTCCTGTTTAAGTCAGGGTAGTTCTTACCATACTTTCTATCTTTCCCATGTATTAGGCTCTTGTGCCCTTAATAATATCTCTTTGAAAAACTGCCTGTTCTCCAGAACTCTTGTTTGATTTGCTTCACATGGGATCCTACCCACCAATTATCTGAGCTTGCTAAAATCTTCCTTCTCAATATCCATTGTCTTTATTCTGCTGTTTTCCCTCCTACCGTTCCTAAAATCATGAATTCTTCATTTCATGACCGTTTTCACTCAAGGTGCATTCCACCTTCAAATTCTAAACCAGTTCCACTCTACTTGTCAGAATCAAATCTAGACCAGCCTCTCCCCTAGTCGCTCTCTCCACCTTCTATAATAAAAAGTTGTTTCATTCCAAGTTGCATTCCAAGAACTTGTAGAAGCCTGGCCCGCTGCTGGCCAGAGCAACCCAGCGCCTGACATGCCACAACCCAGGAACCAAACTTTAAAAAACACTGCTCTAACACACACACATCATGCAACTAATCATACCAGCATGACTAAAACAAAGTGTAAGTAGAAATGGTATATCACAAGCAGTTTGTGTCAAAAAGTGCTTAGCAAGTAGATTATGGTGAGATTTGCTTGAGTGCAATTTTCAGATTAGACTTCTAACATGCATATTTCAATTATCCTTCATATATCACTGTTCAGGATCTTTTCTGATACTTAATCAAAATGATTTCTCCTTTCAGGATTGAAGAGCATCATTGAGGGCAGATTTCAGAACACCAGAAAAGGGCAGAAAGGAGAATATTTAAAAATACTGAGTTGTGATTGCAGATTCTCATATGTATTCATTTGATCAAACTAACAGTGACTTTGAAAATAAATTAATTTGTCCCGGCAACACACTGAAAAGCAGCAGATAGTGATTATCTCAGCACCATTTTCTCTCCATACCATTTTGAAGTATGACAGGAAATGCTGCAGTAGTTTCAAAAGTGAAAGATTTAGGTATGTGAGCATTTCTTTCCCTTTTTACTTATTTCTATGTAAAGAACACATTCACTCATTCACTTAGTCATAATATAGTGTCTACAAGAACCTCCAGCTACCTTTAATTTTTTCTTTAATATGAAAATAGTAATATTTCTGAAGCTGCAATTGTAGTGTTTCCATCCTTTAACAATTATTTTTAAAAACTAGTAATCCAGAAAAATCCAAACACTTAACAGCAGCTGTAGGTTAAAATAAAAATCTTCCCAAATAGGAACGGTCAGTGTTTTGGTAAGTTAGGGAGTTGGTATGTGTGATAATGAACTGTTGATTAGCCCACTGATAAGACTGTGAAGTCATGATATTTTACAATGATTTTGTGATTGAATTGCTGAAGTGAAGAAACTGATATAACTTCTAATTAGTATTTTCCACTAGAAAGAACATTCTAACACTTATGAGAAGCTCCAGCAAGGGGCAGTGTAGGATACAGAAAACAGGCCTCCTGGTAGATCAGCTTTTCCCTGGAGAAGTTTGGAACATGTTTATTTCAGTTTTTATTGTAAAGAAAGACAAAAGCAAATAAAATTGAGTTTTTAACTTAAAATACCTGTGTGTGTGCATAAAGAGGATTTTTCAGATTTATATTTGAATAAAATCACAATATATATTAGTGAGAAGAGCGGTTGAATTGAAAAAAAAATTGAAAGGAAGCATCTTTTCCTAAATGCAGTTAAAGAAAACAAATGATTGCATTCAAATATAAATGCACTCCTTGTTCAAAATTAACTACATTGGGGGGGGGGGGAACTGGGGGGGGGGGGGGCTGCTTACAGAAGTAAGGGCTGCAGGACTAGATCCTTAGGGCGTGCCTACACTGGATCTGGAGGTGTAATTTCCGGCTCAAGTGGATATGCCCACACTAGTTCAGTTAGAGCTAAAAATAGAAGTGTAGCCATGGCAGCACAAGTGATGGGATGGGCTAGCCACCTCACGAACATGCCAAGCCTCAGACTAGATCATATATGGAGCAGCTAGCCTGGGTTAATGGGGCTGCACTTCTGTTTTCAGAGCTCACTCCATGTGAGCTTGTGCTTGTGTCTCCACCTGAGCTGGAAACTACACGGCCAACGTAGACAAGTCATTTTGCCTTTTGAAAAATACATAAAAATCACTTTGTAAAAGTCTCTGCTAAAAGATTAGAATAATTATGGAACTGATATAGATGTCTTACCTACCAATAGAAAACAGAGGGTGAAATCCTGGCCCATTGAAATCAATGGCAAAACACCCACTGACTTCATTGGGGCCAGGATTTCACACAAACTACTATTGAAGTAGGAGTCGCAAAGTAATTCTCACTGTACATAGGCATTTTCTTTTAAATGCTTACATTTTACCCTTCCCCAAGTCCTTGATGTCAGTGCATTTGAACAGAATGCAAAACAGAACAGACATTGTCTCGAGGTATCTTTATATCATAGTTTACTTTTTGTCTTCTATCTATGCCACTGTAATGGTTACAGTGATGACAATGAACTTTGAATGTTCAGTACCATGAAATCTGAGTTGTGTTTTTCTATTAAGTTCAGGGCTTGTCAAAATCATTTAAAAAAGATCATTGTACTTTCTTATGGTGCAGCATTGCATGGAATGACATCAAATTGCAAAGACAGAACAAAATGGAAGTTTGATTTGGTAACTGGAAGTCTATTAGTAAAAACTTGGATATGTTCATCAAGTCGTAAATGGTAATGTCATTTACTTTTGGAATCTAATTCTAGTAGTCTCCTGTAAATCTAGTTACCTATATATATATCAGTTTTATTTATATAATAAAAATGACTAGAACTATAAAACTGATTTTTCATTTGTCTGATTTACTGAGGAAGCCATATCTTTTGAATCTACAGTCCAGATAGTTCCCCCACTTCCATCTCCAGAGACTGAGCTTGTTCGAATTTCCCAGGATGTGTGAGTGATAGACTCAAATGTCCAGCTGCTAGGAGAAGGGTCTGTTGTTGTACTACTGTTCAGTACTACTGGTTCTCTGTATTCTGACTGCTCAAAAAAAATGTTCAGTAAAAAAGAGCTGCATGATTTGCTTTCTAACAAGCCCACCAATTGGCTCTACCCAATTATATTCCATCTGTTTATGTTATTTGTTACATTCTTATTAAAGCCTAGAAGTTATTAAGGAAAATGCCCAAATTCCCAAGGGTAGGTTTCACTTATGAGTGTTTTTATGGTGGTAGGTGGACATTTCTGTGTATTGAGTCTAATGAGGAAAGCACATCTCCTGTAGCGGAATGCTAATGCACTTCGATGTGTTTGACCCCAAAAAAGACAAAAACAAAAGACAGTCAATTAAATTTATTGTCAGCAGCTCATCGGATCACTGAAAATTCATATTTCAATAGATCTTTAAGATCAGTTAATAATAAAGACTTCATGGATTCACTTAGCCAGGCTCAACGCCTTTGGTGTACTTTATAAAGAGTCTGTCTCACTCTCTGAGTTTTTATTAAAATAAAATGTGGCCTGCAGTGAAGCTGACAGCTGAGCAGTTAGGTTACAAATTCGATTGTGATCGCAGGGCAGGCAGAATGAATATTACCCTTCCAGCTTGTCAGAGACAGGGTAGAAACAAGGGCTGATAAATAGCAGAGCTTGGCCTATATAGTAATATCATCCAGGCAACACAGAGGATTCTGGCCTGGTGCATAGTCAGAAAAGGTTCATTGTGCCATCTGAGTAGTATGAACATTAACATTCATAGTCATTTGCCGTATGGTGGATTTGAAGGTTTCATTCTGAAAACTTCTGTCGATAAAATAATAGATGCTCAAGATGACAGTTGTTTGTTTAATCACTGCTAACGTACTATACAGACATGGTAAATAGATTTGAGCAAGAGAGTGACCTCTTTTCATGAAGTGTAATAAACTGCTGTGCTTATGAGTAATAAAAGCCTTGTCTACATTGAATTAGGCCTTCTCTACACTACAGAGTTTTGTTGACAAAAGTTAGCTTTCATCAACAAAACAGCGGAGGGGTACACAGTACTATGCTCCTCTCACCGATTTTACTCTCCTGCTTTGCTGACCAAATAAAGTCACCTCGATGAGCAGCGTCGAGGTTTTTCAGGTAAAGTTATATCGACAAAGTGTTGATGTAGACACTATTCTTGTTTATGTTGCTGTACATGGCCTCCAGGAAGTGGAGCCCTGAAGCACCCACAGAGTCAGCACGTATGCCTACAGTCAGATTTCTCGTGGCACGTTAGATAAGGGCTACAAATGGGACCTGGATCATTGCCGTATGAAGATAAAGGAGCTGAGGAGGGTTGTACCAGGAGGTCAGGGAGTCTAACTGTCGCTCTGGTGCTGTGTTGAAGACCTGCTGCTTCTATAAGGAGCTGGACACCATCCTCAATGTCCACCCCACCACAGCCAAGAACCTCCTGGATACTTCGGTGGGGCTGGAGGTGGTGAACAGTGGACTTAATCCTGAGGACAAAGTCGTGGATGAGGAGGTTGAGTTGGAGGGCGATGTGGAGCACATGGCAGAGTCATTTGGTGGCGCAGTGAGTCAGGATCTCTCTTCCATTCCAGAGCAGTCTAGTCAATCCCAGCAGTCTGTGGCTGGCGTTGATGATGCAGGAGACGGTCCAGGGCCAAAATTGGGATATGCATGCCATCTATCGCCCCGCTGCAGTTAGGGAATTCCATTGCCGCAAAGCCATCCACTATTTCACGCATATTGCCAAGAGCAGGATGTGATTAATGGCCCTGCACACTTGCATTAATGCAGCCCCAAATGTGGACTTCCCAACTCCAAACTGATTTGTGACTGACTGGTAGCAGTCTAGAGTTTCCAGCTTCCACGCAGCAATCGCCTGGTGCTTCTCCACTGACAGGGCAGCTCTCAATTTGGTGTCTTTGCGCCACAGGGCAGAGGTGAGCTCTGCACACAGTTTCAGGAAGGTGGATTTCCACATCTGAAAGTTCTGAAGCCACTGCTCATCATCCCAAAACTGCATAATAATGCGATCCCAGTACTCAGTGCTTGTTTTCCAAGCTCAAAAGTGATGGTCCACCCTCTGCAGCTATTCTGTGAATGCCAAATGGTTTTGTTTCTTTCCATGGCACACAGTGGGTCAGGCATCTCTGATGTCTGTTCAAATGATATACTGCATGACCAGCTACGGTGTGTTCACAACAGAATTAACAGCAATAGAGGATCTATACTTTCAAATGAAGATAGCAGGCACATGGTGAACAGAGACACTGAAAAATGCCACAAAACATAGCTGGAAGCCCATGGAATGACGGGATGGAAAAAACTGTGTCATGGGATGTTACTCATACACCCATGATGCACTGCAATCCACTCCATCTTCCCACAACTCCCAGCTGGAGAAGGGGCAAGTAACACAGAGGGATAGCTACCCACAATGCACTTCTCTCACTGTTGGTGCTGGAGCACCAATAGTGGATGCACCAACAGAAGGAGCGTTGTGTGAACATGCACAAATGATGTAATTATATCAGTTTTTGATCGTTGGTGTAACTTGCATTGACAAAACTCTGTAGTGTAGTCAAGGCCTTAGTGTATGAATTTAAATCTACCTGAGAGAATTGACTAATAATATTTTGCTGAGATCCATTAACTCATATAAAACAGGTTCCTTGAAGCTCATTGCCTCAGTTAGTATGTTGTTTTTTTATCCCTCGAAATTAGAAAATAACCAGTTCCTTTGCATAAAAATGGACGAAGAATATTTACATGCTAGTTTAATAGTATGACTTTTGAGTTTTTTTGTGGAGGAGTTCAGTAGTTCTGTGGTAGACATGTATAAGCAGGGAATATGTTCTGTTCTTGAGGGACTTTTTAAAAATATTTTTTATACTTATTTGGTTTGTTTTAAATAAGAAAAAAGTTGTGTTGCTGTGAGAAGTTACACTTGCATAACTCAAATAGATTCCTAATTTAAATTATAAAATTTAGAAAGCACCACTATAATCGAGCAATTTCTACCTGGTGTTTTGGAAGGGATTTGAGAGCTTTCACTGTTGAGATACTTTTTGAATAATGTTTTAACTTGTATGCCAGTAGGCAATTTAAGATTAATCTTCTGACTTGGGAACCAGAGCTGATCAGCAAATGGCGATTTTTTTCTGTTGAAAATTTTGACTTTTCAGCAAAATATTGAAAACCGAAATATTTAGATTCATAATGGTGTCATAGTGCTTCATAGGAGTTATAGTTTGGGAGCTATATGCTCTGTCCTCTATCCATTGGACTTTCTGGCAAGACTACATCTCCCATGATGCACTGTTGTCTTCCATCTTTGTGAGGGAAGGTGGTGCATCACAGGAGTCCTTAACTGTGGTATATCATGGGAGATGTAAACTTTCCATTTTTGGTGTGTTTAGTGTTTTGATGAAATATTAACTTTCCACATAAAGCAGACACTTTTAGGGGAAATAAATTTAGTCTAAAACCTCAGTTTTCTATCAGATTCAGTTTTTGATCTTCCTTCTTCATTATGTTCAACTGGTGTAATTTTTCAATGTCATATTCAATCACTGTACCGTGTGTGTGTGTTTTCTGACATAAGTCCTTATAAGTTTTTTTCTTTTTTGTTTGGTTATCATTAGGGTCCTACAAAATTCACTGTCAATTTTGATCAATTTCATGGTCATAAGATTTTTAAAATAGTTTATTTCATGGCTTCAGATACTTACAACACTGTGAAATTTCAGTTTTAACTGAGGGGGTGCCAACCCAAAAGGGGGTGATGGTGGGGTCGTAAGTCTATTGTAGGGGGTTGCAGTATTGCCACCCTCACTTGTGTGCTGTTGCTGGTGGCGGCACTGCCTTCAGAGCTGGGAAGAGGGAGAGCAGCAGCTGCTGGCTAGACATCCAGCTCTGAAGGCAGCATCACTACCAACAGCAGCACAGAAGTGTGGATGGCATTGTGTGGAGGGGTCCTTGCTTTTGAGAGGGGCATAGTGGGCAACCACCCAGGGTACCATGGGTGGTGGGGTAGTTTTCGATGGTCACTCTCCCCTAGCCAGCCCAAGGACTGGGGGTGCTCTGGCTGAAGGTTCCTACCATACACTGGGCTCCAGCTGCTGGTTCTGGCTGGGCTGGTGAGGGATGAGACTTCCTCTTACCCTGCAAGGGCCTCTCTGGGGGGCAGGTCAAACCCACCTCCAGGAGCTTCCCCTACTGCAGGAAGCCCAGCTCTGAAGGCAGCGCCGCTACCTGCAGCAGCACAGAAACAAAGGTGTCATGATATGGTATTCCACCTTTACTTCTGTGCTGCTGCTGCACTGTCCATCCAGCATCCACCACTTTCCAGCTACTCAGTTCTGAAGACACTTCAGAAATAAAGGTGGCAATACCGTGAACCCCCTACATTAGCCTTGTGACCCTCGCATAACTCCCATTTTGGTTGTAACCCGCACTTTGAGAAATACTGGTCTCCCCTGTGAAATCTGTACAATATCGGGTAAATGTAAACAAAAGACAAGATTTCATGGCCATGAATTTGGTGGGGCCTAGTTATCATTCTTGGCTGGGTTTTGTTTGTTGCATAGCCAGTTTTGACTCACTAATGTATTTACGTGATGTAATCTTCCTAATTTTGAAAATGACATGGTGGAAATTAAAATATTCAAGAAAAATAGAAAAAGAACTTTTTCACTTTTGAAATGAACCAATTTTTCCATAGAGTTTCTTTTATCAATCATCTCCAATAGCATCATCTGTGCTGCATAGCAGCAGCTCTTCTATTTTTTACACTTGTGGCACATCTGTCCTTTTGCTAAACATCCCTCTGCTTTGGGTGTTCTCCATTTGCCATAGGCTCTCTCTTTGTTTTCCAGGTTTTTAGCCCATCTGCTTGAGCCTTTTTGTTTCGTTTTTTGTGGTTGCCTGAAGATACATTGAGACTAAGTTCTTTTGTACATGCACTCCTCGGTAGACATAGGTTTAAGCAGACGTTGTGCCATTTCAGCTGTATTAGTGATACTTAATTTAAATCAAGTTCAGCTCCTTTATTTTTGAGTTCTTAATTGACTTTTATTTATGAACACTAACTTGTCCCAATTAATTTATGTCAGTAAATGTAAAGTCCTTATCCAGCAATTTTACCTCTATCTTTGAGTTTACTTACGTCTGGCATTCTGCACAAGAATTTATTGCACGCAAACATTGGATTAGCTTTGGAGAGGTGACATTTGTCAAACCTAAGGCAATTGCCCTTTGCTCTTTTTGTTAATTCATCTGACTTATTTGTGTATTATAAATGCAGCCACCATTCTCTTCAGCCTAAATCAGCAGATAACTGCATTCTTTCTCCACACCTTTGAATTTGAGGACCCTTGAAAAAGAACTCAATATGTTTGAATTTCTTCCATGCCTCAGGAAAAGTAATATTTTTCCAACTTGATATGAGCAACTAGATTCCAGCAGACTTTATCATTCTAGCTTATTTGTCCTTTCTTAGTCTACTTCTGACACCATGTAATATTTTGGCATGTAAAGTGTAATGTTTTATTTCTTGGCATCTGTAGAACAGATACACGTAAGAAAGATTTTTTTTAGTTAGAGACACTACGGCAGAATAGATGTTACTGGTAATATGCTCAACATCTAAAAAGAAATGAATCACAGCTGACAATATTCATTTCTAATACCTGTACATTCAGGGTAGCACCCCGGAAGTGGACGTTTTGCCATTGAATTGTATGGATGCCAGATCTGAATAAAATAAACAGAACTACATCAAATATTTGCAGTAGTACCATCAGGTGACTATTTATTAACAGTGTTTCATAAACATAAGAGAAAATATCCGATTTATCCTTAAATAACATAATTTCAGAAGAACTAGGAAATACTACTGTAAGCCTCAGAGCTGTCCTCCCAAGGCTTTCCGCCCGAGCAAGGTGCGGAGCCGATGAGGCCAGCAAGCCCCCAGGAAAGAAAAACACACTCACTTTGTACAAAGGGTCAGATCCACATTCCAAGCTGGATGGAGTGACAATTTATTGAGTGTTAGCCAAGCATTATATAGGCTTGAGCAAACCAAGAAAAACACAGTGCACATGTGTGATTTTCTCACCAGCACAGCAATTACAGAAAACTTTTTACTTGCTAATTCTGAAGGTTAACAAACGTAGCAGGCAGGGTTGTAATTAGCTACTTTTTAAACTCTCCTAATCTTGCTAGATAGGAATTACATCTCGAGGCTGAGAAAATCTTAGCAGCAAAGAAATTTGCTGATTCAGCAGGCAGCTGGCCAGCTGCTTCTCAAGGCTCCTACTACTCCTGGGAAGGAAGATAAGTAGTACTCATATATTGCATGAGAGTCCAAGAAATAAACTCATTGAAAGCTGATATAAAGTTAAATTTAAAAAAATGAACCATGGAGAATATTGAACAAAGAGCAGAGGCAACTATACATCTTTACATTTTTGTCAATGATTTGTATTATTTAGAATGGGGACTTCAGCCTTCTAGATGATTTTATAATCTACAGCAGTTGACTATGAGGGACTAAAACAAAAGTGGGATGTTTTTAAACTTTATATTTTTATAAACACATAACTAAACAAAACATATATGACTACATGCACAAGATGGAAATAGCATATAAATAATAAAATTCAGTGTTCATTATTAGCCAAACTTGGGAGTGGAGGGAAAAAAACAACCAAAAACCGTGAACACACTGAGGTCAAGAAGGACATCAATTATTAAAGTGACTAAATAGATAAATAAGTGAGAACATAGCTTATGAGTATCAGGAACTAATATATACTAAGTTGCAAAAGTATTCACTAGTTTTCTGTGTGACTAGACATCCGCTATACAATTTCCAAGCATTTCGATTAGACCAGGGGTAGGCAATCTATGGCACGCATGCCAAAGACAGTACGCGAGCTGATTTTCGGTGGCACTCACACTGCCTGGATCCTGGCCACCAGTCTGGGGAGCTCTGCATTTTAATTTAATTTTGAATGAAGCTTCTTAAACATCTAAAAAATCTTATTTACTTTACATGCAATAATAGTTTAGTTATATATTATAGACATAGAAAGAGACCTTCTAAAAATGTTTAAATGTATTACTGGCACACAAAGCCTTCATTTAGAGTGAATAAATGAAGACTCAGCATCCCACTTTGGAAAGATTGCCGACCCCTGTATTAGACAGTCATTAAGGCAGTAGTGGAGAGCACACTAAGCCAGTCTGCGTATGAGGGAAAAATTGCAGATTTCCATTTTCTCAAAATAACTCTTTGGTGCTCTAAAATAGTTACTGCCATCCATTTCTTAGTCTTAAATGTTTTGGAGAGAGCACTGAATGTGGTGTTCCAGGACATGTGCATTTTTTGACAGGGATAGAGAACGTGTGAAAGGTTGACATATGGCTGTTTGCTTCTCCAACATTCGCTGTGTGTTGCCAATCTAGCCTTAAACATTCTGGAGTCCCGTAGTGCCTGTTTAATGTCTTGTTCTGGAAGAATCACAAGGATAAAGAACTGGAAGTACCTTTCACGTTATGCCACATATCCTCCCAGGTTTCTGTTGTGAGAGTAAGGCTGAAGATTTTTTCCCATTTTATTTTAAGACTGAGATTGAGAGGATAATGCAAAGCATTAAGCCACCTGTAAGTAATTCCTACAAAATGAAGATTCTTTCCATATTTCTGAACATGTTCTTCTAGAGGTGAGATTGTTGAAAGAGACAAATTGTCCCCTATCCTTGCATGTATCCTTCAGCGTAGAGACTGGAAAGAAGGAACTTGTACGACAGCGGTAATTGATATTTGTTACGCGTGTAATTGAAGGAGGTCAGCCTTCTCATCTTGTATTGTATCTTTAATTTTTGCTATTCCTTTTTCGATCCAAATTGTCCTAAGCCTGGAGTTGACCTAGACTGTGAGGCACAAATAATCCCATAGTAGTTCGAGAAGAGAATTAGTCTGACTGGACACTGTAATCATCTTAATGTGTTGCACAATACCCTCTATAGGTGCAAAGACTGGATTTTTTCTTACAGGTGTAGATAGCCTCTTAAGGTACACAAAAGAAGAGAGGGAACTAAATGGCACAGCTAAGCCTTTTTCAGTCTCAAACCAGGCTGGGAAAGTGCAGTTTTATGCCATAAGGAAAGGGAAAATTTCCTCTTTAGCATAGTCCACCTCTTCGTTCTGATCGAAAAGGTTCATAATTTAGCTCCTAGAAACCAACAGCGTATAGATTTGGCACTTCCACATCATGAACCACTTAACCAAAAGAGCACCTTCGCCTCCCTGTACTCTGTAGTAACATTAATAGTATGTTATCAAAGCTCATAAGCCTTAAGCTAAATCAATTAGCTTTGTCTTGATTTGCAGCTAACCACATGGACCATATATCATCCCTGCTTTTATTTTCCCAATGTCCTTGTAAATTGGCAAAGGCATTGAAATATTCCAATATCCTGCTCTTCCCAGAGGGAGTCTTTTAATCCAGTACACTCTCATTATCATGATCCTGTTGGGATCCAAGCCTTTTGTTTGTTATAACCAGGGGTTCATTATAGTGAAAGGAGAAACAAAATGAATGATAAACTGCTGGATTAAGTTAATGAAGTTGCCTTGGATAAAGGCATTAGCTAAATCAATTAATTAATAATAAAAACTATTTGTGACATGCCTCCAGTATTCTGCATTAATTCGTCAAAGAACACAGTACAAAAAACCCACAAATGCCAAATTGAAATGGAACATTCAAAACCTGGTCGAACAATGAAAAATGTAAAAGTGCATTGACAAATTTTCAGTTTTGTTTCAATTAAAAATATTAAAAATTCCCAAATTTTGATTTGAGTCTCCGCTCTGAAATTTGCTTTGCCGCACCAGTTGCATGGAAGCTGTACAAGCCAACATCAGCATTTAACAGAACTATAGGATTTTTATTGCCTTAACATCCTGTATTTCCATCTGTGCAATCACACTCTCTAATGCATTTACTTCCTCAGAGGCAAGTGGGGTGGTTCATCTGCCTCATCAAATTCATTTCCTGGGCATCTGACTTCCCCAACTCTTTGTTAACAATGTCTTCATCTGTCAACGCGGCGCTCACTGCACACTCATCATCCACATAAAGCCTGTCATTCACTAGAGCTTCAGGATCCCATCCAGCAAATGAAACGTCTGGACATCTGACAGAAGTTGCTCATTGTCCTCATTTTCCAGTTGGAGCAGTTCTGCATCTTGATTGACAGTTGACAGGGAGGGTCCTAATGTCTTGTTCCAAATGTTTTTGACTTTTCCTGAATGACTACCAGACCATGCTTCAACTGCAAGATATGTCATATATTTCAGGGTGAAGTATGAAAAGTCACAGAAAAGTCACAGCCTGTATTCCTTGTGACTAGGATTCCTCTCAGTAGCCATTTTTATACTGATTCTTAAATGCTGCAATTATCCCACCATCCATTGGCTGGATTTTTGACATTGGATTTTTAGGTAAGTAGACAACTTTTATTTTTCCATCACATGTCACTAACTGGTCTGCAGTTGGGTGTGCTGGGCAGTTGTCCAGGCATAACAAGGCTCTTTCATCTTGATACGCTCAGCCTGAGAGTTGATGTTTCTTAACAGTAGGGACAAAGTCCTCAAAGAAAACACCGCTTAAAAATTTCCCCATCATCCAGGCTTTTGTGGCATTCTTGTAACTCACTGGAAGTGACTTCATGTTAATGTGATGAAAGCATCCTGGCTGTTGTGACTTTCCAATGAAAGGCAGGGTAACTTTGTGACTTCCATTTGCATCTGTACAGAAGAGAAACATCACCCTTTCATTTGGCACTTTATATCCATTCACCCTATCCGCTCTCTGGGACAGTGTCCTATAAGACACACACTTCCAAAACAATCCTATTTCATTGATGGACGTCAGCTCCAGTGTATAACCTCCTTCTAACAAAAGATGCTTTAGCGTTGGAAGAAAGCTTTCTACAGCCTCGTCATCACATGAATGGGACTCGCCACCAATTTTCAGTTCCCAAATGCCATGTCTTTTTTGAAATCACCACGGCTATCCATCACATACTTTGAATGTGGTTTCAGGATTAATTTGGTTTGCTTTTTTGCAAATGATCAGTATTGATACAGGATTACCATTGCTTCTGCAATGCTGGAACCACAACAAGACCACTTCATGTAGTGCATCATCATCAGATTGTCTTAATTTCTTTCATGACAGTCCTTCATCAGTGTCGACTTTATGGACAAATGCTCAAAGATTTTTCTGTTTTTTTAAAAATGTTTTTGCTTTTGTCAGCCCATACTCACAACAGAAATCCGCCTGCATTGCTCTTTTTTTGAAAAGATCAATAATTTCTGCCTTTTGTTGCAACAGAAATTGATTTTCATTTCAGAGGCATGGCTCAAACTTTTCTGACACTTTTGTTGTAGTGGCACAATGCGACTTTCGTGACACTTCCATTTCAGTAGCTCAGCACGAACGTGTGACACTGGATAAAAATTGTGCATGCGTGTGCAACATAATTTTTTTTTACAGTACTGTAGTTGGGATCCAGGAACCAGGTTTGTTATAGCCATATTAGGAAGGTTGTTATAGCAAGGTTGTACTGTATGTCCCCATAATCAAGAAGAAACCCAATATCCTGAGTTTTTTCCACTGGTTTCCCTACCACAGAATATGTTGCCATCCTTATGTTGGGAATAGATACATTTCATCTAGGGAAAAGCTAAAAGAATATTTTTAGGGTCGATTAATCTATGGGAATGTCAGCTGTGGCAGTGTCCTTGTAAGCCTTTAACTCTGACAACCATTCTGGTATGTTGTTGTTGTTAAAGATCATGGGATTAAGAAGAATCTAATGTAATAGATTAGAGCTATTATAAACATTTATATATAAGTGTGTGTATGTGTGTGTATGTATAAAAATAATTGTTTTGCCATCATTTTTTTAAGTTCAGCTAAAGTGGAAAGTGGTCAGAATTGCATGGGTAGGCAACAACATAATGCATTATTTCTATATCAGCATGAGATTTTTGTTGAGTATGTTTAATCGAGTTTTTACACCACTATATAAAAAAAGTTGTTGCTTTATAATGAAATTCCTGCCAAACGGGTTGTTTATCTAATATACCTGTAGGAAATATTTTGTGTATTTGCTATAGATTAGCGGGAAAATTAAAGGCCTTGCCCTCATTTACTTCAACAGCACAACTCACATGAGTATGATTACCCATTTGTATACATTTTTGTAGGATCAGGTCTTAACACTAGAAAGAGGACATGTGTTGCTGTTGCTAATCAACCTTCTATGCAACATATCACATAGTGGACCATGACTCCATGTTATAAAGTTTATAAAATAAAATAAAATCTTCTTCCCTTTGTGGCAAATTTCTGGCACTGTTATGATGGGTCCCGCGCTTTCTCTTCTTGTGGGGGGTTCAGGGAGCTATTTCTTGCCCCCTGAATAGGGTATTAACTGCCCCACTAGTATCCTAAAGGAGGGGGAGTGGAGAGGGAGGGACCCGGGCCCGCCCTCTACTCCGGGTCCCAGCCCAGGGGCCCTGAGGATAGCGGTAAAACTACCTGAAGTAGCTATTCCTTCCCCTGGGCTACTTCCCTCTCCTACCCTTCAGTTTGTGGGGCTTCCTGCCCTCTCTCTACACAGGTCAAGTGTCTCTTTACCTAGGGTCTGTGTGGTCTTGGTTCCATACTCTCCTCCAAACTGCTCACTGCTCCACCTCTTCCAAACTGCTCACTGCTCCAACTCCTATCCTCCTCCCCTGTCTGCCTGAAGCAGGGGGTTTTATTAGGTTCGAAGCAGGGCCTTAATTGATTGCAGGTGTTCCAATCAACCTGCAACCTTCCTTAATCCACAGGGAGCCATGCCTCAATTAGCTCTGAGTTTACATATCTCCCCTCAAGCACTCTACCGCAGCTCCCTGACCTTCTTCTATCACACCTTGTAAATAAACTATTTTTATTTTATAGCTAAAATGGTTTAAAACTAGAAAACAGCACATTTAAACATTTTGACATATGACATTTATTGGAAATGTGTGTCAATCAAATTAAGTCTTTGTGTGGCCAGATGCACTTAGTAAAAACTAAAATAAATGGGCGTTATTCCTGAGAGAGAGAGAGATTTTTTTTCTCCACAGGAGATGTTTGATGGGAATGTGAACTTGGTGAATTTGAATTTGGTGTTGAGAGTTCTGCAGAATGATACATGGTAAGTGATTCTGGTCACAGAGGGAATGGATGAAAGAACTTTAATAAACAATCTGTATTCATGAGTGTGGTTTACTTTTTCCTTGATTTCAGGGAATAAAGACGTACATTTTCCTGGGTTTTTTTGTTTGCTTGTTTACTTCTGCATATTCGCCTTACTTTTTAAGATCATGTCAAGTGACTGTTCACATCACAAACGTTGGAGTGTCTCCCCTGTAAACAGGGCCTACTTTCCCTCAGTGACTCAGTCAATATGGATGGACTGCCTCAAAGACAATGGTGCAGCCGCTATTATTTTTGCACTGTGTGTGACACACTTCTTGAGTGAGAAAAGTAATTGATTCCCCATCCGGTTCCCTCTGAGCAATGAAGCAGATGTGAGAAAAGGCAGATGCTTCTCCCTTGTACCTCTCAGAAGCAGGGGCAGGGGTTTGGCTGGGAGTCAGCTGGGACAGGATTTGGAGTCAGTCTAAGAAGGAGGGAGTGGTTGGAAGGGATGGATCTGGGAAGGGACTGAAGCTTCCTAGCAGGGGTGCTGGAATAATTTGTATCGTGGGGATGCTAAGAGCCACTGAACCAAACGGTAAACCCTCTATGATGAAAACCACTTGAAGCCAAGGGGTGGGGCAGTACCCCCTGTACTCCTAGTTCCAGTACCTAAGCTTCCTAGAGTGCTGTTTGCGGGAGGAAGAGAACCCGAGGTTTGGTGGTGGTCAGGAAGAGAGTGTTTGGAGTAGCCTAAGGGGGTTCCTAAGACTCATTGGGAATTGGAAGTCTTGGAGTAGCTCCAAGTGGAGGAGACTGGGGCAATCTGAGCCTGATGGCAAATTATCCTCCCCCATTCTACCCCTACCCTCTTTCAGCTCCTGTCCCTTCATTCAGCTCTTCACCTCCCTGCTGGGGAGGCAGTCAGCCTGTGGCACCATGTCTTCCCTGCTGCTGGCTGCTTGTGTGAGCCAGCACTGGGCCAGAGAAAGAAGGGCAGTATCTTGCCATCAGTCTTTGGGCCACAATAACCCCGGAGAGGAATGAGGGAATTTTGGCTGTCTCCTTGCTGAATTCATAAGAATTCAGCAAGGCTGCAGGACTTGATGTCATTGCTGCCAAATGCATAAGTGTCATGTAAGATGAATGATATTTGGCAGCTTTGTCAAAGACATACTAGTCAGTTTTAACATAGCATTTTTGCTGTTATAAACAGAGCTAAATAAAGGCTTCCTTAGCATTCACGTATATTCAAGCTATAGAAAATTCCTAGGGTTCTCCTAGAAAAAAGGACTATAGCAGTGTAAAGTTATGGTATTTGGCCTGTGTATTTCCTCCGGAGATTGAAACATTTTTTCATCCATTATTCATTTATTTGATCAGTTATGCATCTGCTAATGTGTCTAGGAGTAAAAATGCTTATTTATTTAGATGACATCTTGAGGCAGAAAAGCTCCTAAGACTGCATATTTCAGCCACAGTGCACTTGCAAAAAACCTGAATATGTCTAATAAGCCCAGAAAAGTCTGTTTTAATCCCTTCTCCCATTCTAGACATTCTGCCGTTCACTGTAGATGCAACAGCACAGAGATGCTTACTGAATTCAAGGAAAAGTATAACCAGTGGAGCAGCAAGTACCTAGCTCAGCTGGATTTCTGTTAAAACCATGTTCCTTTCTGGATTTTCCCACTCCAGGAATCCTAACGGTGGATACCTCAAATTCAGGATGGTGTTTCTCTTGCATAGCAAAGAGTGAGTTGACTATGAAACGTATTTGTGTAACGTGACAAGATGGCCAACGTTAGTATGGTAGGTCCTGCGCTGTTCTTGGCAGGGAGCTAAGATGCCATCCCTTGCCCCTGCTCTTGGGGCGCCAATGGCCGCATTAGTGGCCCAGAAAGGTAGTAAAGGAGGGAAGTCGGGGAGGGGTCTGGATTTGCTCCTCACTCTGAGTCCCAGTCCCTCTCAAACACTGCAGACTCTTATCCTCTTCCCCCCTGGGTGAGGTACCTTCAGTCCTTTAGATGATGGGGAAGGGAGTCTCCCTCCACTACTGGGGCAGGGTCCCACTTTCTTCGGTTCTCTGATTTTCCAAGTCTCGCAACACACCTCCAAGCTCCAGTCCTCTCCCCTTCCTCCTCCTCCTCCTCAATCTGCCTGAAGCAGGAGGTTTTATTGGGTTCCTAGCAGGGCCTTAATTGACTGCAGGTGCTCCAATTAACCTGCAGCCACTTTTCCTAGTCTACAGGGAGCCATGCCTTAATTAGCCTTGAGCTTACATATTTCTCTTCAAGCACTTTACCACTACTCCCTGACCCTCCTCTATCACATATCCCCCCCGCCCTCCCCCCCACGACATGACTTGCTCAACACCATGGGGTTGAGCTACTTGGGATGAGAGACAGTGTTGCCATGACAGGCTGTCCACATTGCCACGTTGGCTTCCGGCCCTATGCTGTATCCAGAAGTTGCAAGGTTGCAGGGCTAGAAACCATCTCATCACTCGCGCATTCCTCTTCTTGCTTGTGTGCATCCACTGGAGTGGGGTGTGGTTCATCACAAGGGTGAACCTCCGCCCAAACAGGTAGTACCAGATTTTCCATGGTTCATTTAACCGCTAGGCACTTCTTTTCTACTGCGGCGTACCTTTGCTCCCTGAGCAGGAGCTTTCAACTAAGGTAAAGGATTGGGTGCTCCTCATCCCCCACCATCTGTTAAAGGACAACCCCAAGTCCTACCTAAGAGGCATCTGTTTGTAGGATGAATTCCTTTTTGAAATCTGGAGCTATGAGCACTGGATGACTACAAAGGGCAGTCCTTAGGTCAGTGAAAGCATCTTCTGCACCTTTGGTCCACGTACCTATCTCCAGTCCCCGAGCTCTTATCAGGTCTGTCAGAGGTGCTGCCCTTGTGGTGAAGTGAGGGATGAACCGGTGATAGTACCCCACTATCCCTAAGAAAGCTCTGACTTGCTTCTTGCAGATTGGGCGGAGCCATTCCTGTATTGCCTTTACTTTGTTCCACTGGGCTTCACCAGGCCCCTTCCAACTACATAGCCAAGATATCTGGCCTCGGCTAACCCTATTGAACATTTGGATGGATTAGCAGTGAGGCCAGCCTGTCTAAGAGTGTCCAGTACTGCTTCCACTTTCCCCAGGTACGTCTCCCAGTCAGGGCTAGGGATTACCACATCATCTAAATAGGCAGCAGCATACTTGATATGGGGTCAAAGTAATCTGTCCATCAATTGTTGGAAAGTCGGGAGGGCCTCATGGAGTCCAAAAGGGAGGATGGTATATTGAAAAAGGCCATCAGGTGTAGAGAAGGCAGTTTTCTCTTTGGTGTCTTCAGCCAGGGGAATCTGCCAGTAGCCTTTTGTCAAGTCCAAAGTAGTCAAGTATCAGGCCTTGCCTAACTGATCCACCAATTCATGAATATGTGGTATTGGGTAGGCATCGAATTGGGATACCTCATTTAACTTCTGAAAGTCATTAAAAAATCTTAGACTGCCATCAGGCTTGGGGACCAAAATAATAGGGCTGGACCACTGGCTGTGTGATTTCTCAGTCACCCCAAGTTCTAGCATCTTTCCTACTTCTGCCCTAATTTCCTCTCTTTTTGCCTCTGGTATGCAATATGGTTTTGTCATCACCCTTGCTCCAGGATGGGTGACGATATGATGTTGGATAAGCGTTGTGCGGCCTGGTTGTGTGGAGAACATGTCTTGGTTCCACTGGATCATCTCAATGACCTCTGTTCACTGCTCTGGGGCTAATTCGGGAGATCTCTTTACCTGCTCTTGTGGGCCATCTGTCTGGGATAGAGCCGACAGGACGGCCAGGCACATCTCCCGATCAGTCCAGGGTTTCAGTAGGTTGATGTGGTATATCTGCTCTGGCCTTCGGTGATCTGGCTGTCTCGCCTTATAATTCACCTCCCCAATGGCTTCCAGAATCTCATACGGTTCACACCAACTGGCGAGGAGCTTACTTTCTGTTGTTGGTACCAGCACCAGCACCCGTTCACCTGGTTGAAATTTCCTAGTTTTTGCCCGATGATTGTAGTAGATTCATTGGGCTTCATGTGCTTTCTCCAAATGGTCTCTTACTAAGGGGATCACTTGGACTATTTGCTCTAACATCTGGGCTACCTGTGCAATGACATTCTGTCCTGGGTTGGGTTGTTCCTCCCTCTCTTCCTTGGCGATATCTTTCTATTTAAAAAAAACCTAGGTAATTAAATGACCAAAAAAACCCATTAACTGAGAGTTAAGGTTGCCCAGCAATAGCTTGTGCCCTGCCAGAACATCTGGTTCAACAAAACTAAAACTTTTGAAAACCAGGAAGTATGCAGTTAAGGTAAACATCTGCATAACCTTAATTCTGCCTTTTTTGGGCAATGCCCCAACACAACCATAACACACACACTCCCACCCTGTAGTGAAAAGTCCCTGTCTGCATTTTTCCTGTGGACACTGTGCCTACTCCCCTACCAGAATACCACACTTGTAAAATTTAACAGCCACTTCATATTCTTCTGCAAAACCTTCACACTTATACACAGGAGACCACCTAAACCATCCCCTGACCATCATTAAATCCACAGACTGCTCTCATTTTTCACCTCACTACTGACAGCACCCAAGGCAAAAAGATCCCAGTGTCATGCTACTGACACAGCCTATACAATTCTGTACTGAAATGATGCAGACTGGACCTTCCAGGTGTACATGCACCTCTTTCCTTTGATAACACACATGGGCGGGGGACTCAGACCCAGATCTCTTCATATCACAATTACAGCTTTTCCAAGCTTCTCCAACTTATTCCTGTACCATTCACTACAGTTACATCTAACACAGTGAATGCAGCTAAGGTGCATGCAGATATTTCCCAATGGCTATTGCCAAATCCATGGGGTGGCGGAGTTAAGGTCCTGTGGACATTTTTCTCAGCTCTGTATTTCCTGTTTTTTCAGAAGTCTGAGTTTTGCTGCCCTCAGCTTTCTGGAAGGGCAGAAGCTATCACCGGGCAACAGTAACTTGGAGTTAAGAAAGGGTTTTGCCATTTAATAGTGAAGGAGTTCAAGCATGAGCACCTCTACTGTGACTGAACTGTGGCTGTATGGCATGGAGAGAGAGGCAGGTTCTCAAGTTACTAAGTCCCAAATTGTTTACAGAGAGACTTTCAAAGACACAAAAGGGCGTTGGGCACCCAACTCCCACTGGAAGTCGATCCCATTGTACCTTGAATGGTACCTGGAAATTTATCCTGATCTACTACATCTCCCACAGCATCAGTATCATACGTGGCTGGCATGACTCTTCAGTCAACCAATGGGACACCACATTCTGCACCAGCTTCAGTTTCCAAGTGGTCTCAAGATGCAGCCACATGAAGAGTGTGTTACAGTAGTTTAATCTCAGGTCTGTTTCCTTTGTCATCTCTTAGTCATTCTTATACTTGTTCCACCATGTACCTTTTACCTGTTCCTGGCTATTGTGCTTTTGCCTTTTTAAATGTATAGAAAAGAGGTCTCTCTCTTGTCTGTTATTATGAAGAATATATCCTTACTTTAAAGTCTGATCATTCTCTTTTTCTGAATATAGGGAAAGCTGATCATTTACGTCCTCCCAGCCACATCTGTGGAGCCAGTGAGAGGGAAGGAGTCAGAGGGGATAGCCACTCTTAATGTCATATTCCCCTTAAAATCTAGTGAGACTTTGGATGCTCTAAGCAACATAAAGTAATACTGCTAGAAGCATAAATATCTCCCTCTCCAGAGATTTTCCACATCTTGATGGGAATGCCTACGGGAGGCCTCAGTGTAGAAACAGAGTCCTGGAGCAATAAGTAGGAATATGATACATATATGGGCCAGGTCCAATGTTTGGAAGCACCCAAATCTCAGCCTTGGTCCTGGCATAACCCAGCCTCCGCTCCTTGGCTGGCCATTCTGACGACTTCTTTTGCAGGCCTTGTCATACAGTAAGTACAATTTGTTAAGCAAGCAGCAGACACCATCAATTTGGTCAACATACCTTCTCTACACACATGCATGTGGTACATTATGTTTTTCTAAAAGATACGCTCTGCAAATTATTTTGGGGAACTTCTGTGGCCTGTTTTACAGGAGGCTAGACTTGGATGATCACAATGGCCTTAGAATCTGTGAATCTGAAAGTTTAATATATCTACTTTAAGATGAGGTCTGATGTGGAGCTGTCGAGTGGTACTGTTACCATAAAAATGGGGATAAACAATGACACCATAACATGTTAAAATGACCAGTCTGAAATATTGTATTTGTTTCTGTTAGTTTAATGACTCTGCATTATTTCAAGACATAAAATTGGATTCTTTTGTTGTTGCAATACTTTGAGGTCACAATCTTAAAGGGTAAAACAAAATCTAATACATTTGTAGAAGTATCATTGAAATGTAATTGTGCCAGTGACATTTCTAGTCAACATCATTATCATCATTTTTGTTCATCATTATGATCTCTGCTGAGAGTGCGCAGGTTACCACAGTTTTCATTGCTTTGGCATGTACATGCTTCAGTGCAGGCAAAATTGTTCTGACTACAGACCCAGTTGACTGTGCAGCAACCCCTAGGGGAACAAGCACAAATAAGGTTTTGTAGTAGCACAGGTGCCATTGGGCCCTTGAAGGACACAGGGAGCAGTTCATCATCCATAGTGCAATAGTGATACAATATCTAATTTACCTATGTGTGCACACATCCATATCTTTGTTGGCCAAGATGCTGCTTTGACATGCTCTTCCAAACTGTCCTCACATGGTGGGAGTTTGGCCAGTGACATGTCCTTGTTGATGGCTACACTGAGGCTCAAGCAATTCATGACTCTGAGTCTCCTTTTCTTTCTCACTCTGGTCACACAACACTACTATTGACATCCTGGCTGCAGAAATTGTAGCTTGTCCATCACTCTCCCCTCCAATTTGGCAAGATCTATGAAGCGGTAAGCTCCTTTTGCTTTGACAATACCAAGCACATATTTTTCCCGGTATCAAATAGAGATGACACCAAGTCACAACCTGTTAATGCACATACAGCAGGAAGTATGTTGCAGAAGTCAGGAGTGAGTGCATGCACCGATGAAATGGCACTTGTCAGTCACCTGTTTCAATCCACATCATATCTATATACTCCATTTTTTGGAAAGTAATGAATAGCAAGGACCAAAACATCTGTATCATGTGACCTGACTACTATGGTTCCTTTGACATCGAGAGACACAAAAACCATATTGGCACATACAGCATGCAGAAGCATCCTTGTACCTGCTTCCTCTTGAGTACTGTACAAGTCCTGGACTTCTTCAACACCTCTGCTGGTGATGAACTTGGCTACTTCACCACTGGAAAAGCCTCCAGCAAGGAGGAGTGTGATTGCTTGTTGGATGTCATGTTTAGGAGCTTTTTCTGTGGAGACGCAGGGAATCCAGCAATCATCTGGTATTTCTTACATCCAAACTTAGATTCAGTCTGGTGCTGTCTTTCTGCAGTTTTCACAGTTACTGTTGCCATATCTGTCAAAGACTTTGCATATAGAATTAGCTTTGTCAAATCCTTTAAAGATCTGCCTCAAATATTCACACCCAATTCATTGAATGTAGAATTTGTCTCCAGCCATCCTTCGTATGACAGCCATGGCATCTTTGAGGTACATTGTGGTGTCTTTGTTGCATGATCTTAGTTCATGAATTCTTTCGCTTGAGCTTCCAGCTGATGATGCCCTATTTCAGCTCTGTCTGTTCTTCTCGTTGTTCCATGTGCATAGAAGAGTGACATAGGCACAGGTCCTATTGGGTGACTAAAAACAGTTGCCAATGAAACATCATCTCTGCATGTTGCTAAGGACAGGGCTCTGGAGAGAACAATTTCTGGACTGGTAGCTACTGTGATTGTCCCTCCTTTGCCAGACCTAAATTTGTTCACCTTGGCTATGTCAGCAAATTTTTGGTACCAGATTTCTTGAGTGGGCTGAAGCAGCTGCATGACCGATCAGAACCAAGTGAACCTCACAGATTGCTCCATTTGTTCTTCTCCAGCATCTTCTATTTTCAGCAGAGAGATTCTTGTACATCTGATACTACATGCAGTGCAGTAGATGGGTTGATACAGACCTTTGGATGTGAGTTGGGGCCAAATGGATTTGACATATTGTTGATGACATAGTTGGTGAGGGCTCTAACATGCTCTTCGTCCCTCTTCAGTGCAGAGGCCGGGAGTTGACTGTGGTCTTGTTCTTCACCACTTTTGTTAGGCCTCTTCCTTCTCTCCTAGCTTCTGCATTTCATAATGTGAATCTCTGTATTGTCATCCCTAACATTAATTCTGACCTGTGCATAAGTGTCACTGAATTTAAAAGCTAATTTGTAGAATATTTCAAAGGCTAGTACTGCATGCATAGGCAATTTCAAATCAAAACCTTCTATCAGACAGCCTAGATGCTACATTGTATGTACAAAAGCTTACAACTGGAAAAACATTACATTCTCATACATTTGTTTCTACTCATTAAACAGTACTAACTATGGGCATACAATCAATTATTACTCGTGCACAACATTCAGTGTGTGATTGCTCTGGTCAGCAAATTTCAACTGAAGATACAGAAAACTAGTATAATCACTTGGGAGATCCTTTGACAATGGACAGTATTTCATGTTAGTATATTGAAAAATGTTGATTTTTGCTATTTTTACCACATGCTAAACAGCTTCATCGTTTCTGAAAATGAACTACTTGCCCACGTAAAACCAAAAAAAATATTTTAATACAACGTAGTTTGGTAGCTTTGACCAATAAACACCACATTAAAGTGCTGAAATGAACTTAAACAGTCAAAATTGTACTTATAAGCATGTTGTAGTCTTTCTGGAATTGTGCAAAAATTACACTTTTTCTCATTTTGGAATCATTGTTTCACCTCAGCTACAGGCTGTCAGCACTACTTGATGGCTCCATATCATGCATCATTTAAATGTATATAAAATCAGTTCCCAAATGATATATGACGTGGTTGTGTGTCGGGTGGGCGTGTTCAACTCTAAAAATTCTTTATGGAGAATTGCCACATACCTCGAGTGACAGCAGCCCAGAAGTAGTGGATCTATCCTCCTCATTTAAAGCACAAAGGTGGGATTTGTTATTGAGCAGTTTGAAAATATGTTCAAAGAGGCAAATTTCTTCCCTGGTAGTACTCCATAGTCTTTACAGAGTCACTTGGGGAATTGAGTAGGCATGTTATTCACCAACTTTTACACGACTCTGAATTTCTAACGGGCAGCAAAAAAACAAAACTTTTTTCTAAGAAAATATATGGCAATTTTTAAGAAGAATTTTTTATAATAAACAGAAAACGTTCTCTTACTATAGAAGCCTAGTCAGGAAAAAAAAGTGGTTTTACAGATACAGGAAAAAAGATCTTGGATTATGTTAAAAATTGTCATGCTAGATCAGACATCTGGTCCAGTGTCCTGTCACAGACTGCAACCACTGCTGTCTGCTGCTGAAAGGTAGAAGAAATCTTTCATTAGGCAGTTATAGGATAATTTGACTTGGGAAAGGTTTTGTCCTAATCCCCAACATGTAGGGTTTGGATTATGACCTGAAGCATGAGCGTTTATGATCCCTCTGTGATGCTCTGTACCTCGGGGAGCACCCTGCATCCCCATGTTCATCCTCATAATATGATTGTGTGGTATTCAACGCAAAGTTTGTCATGTCGGGTGTCTTCAGAGGCTTATGAGGCACTGAGCATTGTTGTTACAGTAATGTTATAGGTCAGGGGTTGGCAACCTCCGGCACACATGCCAAAAGTGGCACACGAGCTGATTTCTGCTGGCATGCAGCGGAGGGCTCAGCCTGCCGCCGCTCTGGGGTTCCCCCTGCTGTTCCCTTGTCAGCTGGAGTCCTGCTGCCAGCCCCACTCAGCGCCTGCTGCTAGCCTGGATGTAGGCATCAAAGCAAAAGAGCTTGGAGGAGGGGTTTGAAGGTGCATAATGAGTTAGTTTTGTGAATATCTACAGGGAGTATATACAGTATCATATATATACACACACACACACAGTATCTACAGGGCAGGATGGCAGAGAGCTTGTTGATGTCTACTCAGAAATGTGATAAGAGGACATATGAGAGTTTTTACCATTCCTATAACTATTTTTTCTGTTTCATTTCGGTATAGGAAAAACACAGATGCTCCTGTTCTAAATACATGAAAAAAATTTAAAAAGCGGTTGTGGTGAACAGAATTTAGTTTTAAAATTAAGTGTACCAATTTCTGCACTGCCCCCCAAAAGCTACAGTTAATAGTGTACAGATGTAATGATGCCACTGTATATAAAAAATAGTTTTTTCAAAATAGACACGCATTACATTATCATTTTCTAATTCTGCAGTGGTGGTAATTAGAGTCATTCCCATTCATCTGAACAGAGAGGTTTTCCAATTTGGTAATATGTTCTGTAACCATAATTAGTGATTCAAGAAATGCTTTGTAGAGTAACATCTTGCAGAAAATGTAATCAACTGGGATGGCTGTATCTGAGTCTCATTAGCCGAGTGGCGGGTATTATTCTTTGTGTTAGCTTGGTAGATTGCTATTTTAAAATTCAGTTTTATAATTATTTACTCTCTTTTCTTTTCTTTTTTTTTACCGGTAACTCTCCCCTCAACATTACATTTGTGAAGATCATACTGCCATCCTGGGACATGTCCCTTTTCCCTTGATGTATTTCCAGATTTCTCCTTCACAGAGATCGTTGTCATAGCACTCCCCCCTGTGGGCAGAAGGCCACAATTAATGCCTCTCTGTTAATCAACCAGGAAGGACAACACATACCACAGAGCAAATGGTATTTCCCTACTAGGCCTCCCCTAAAACCAAATGCATCATCCAGATGCATGCCTGGGTGCTCCTGATGTGGCGTTCTTCTCTAAGGCAGTAAGCATGGCAGCCAGTACAAATGGTTTTGTATCCAGAGGAGATCTCTGATTAAAACTGTTGTCTTCTCTTCTCTAGTTAGCTTGTAATTCTGACATGCCTGGGATTGATAGTATCTGGAGAACTTTCTTAAGGGGTAGATAAACCTATGTGAATTTAGCTGTTTACCAACTATCCACCTTATCTGCTGTCATTCCCCTAAAATATATAATTTCCTCTATACTGTAGATGTTATACTATTTGTAGCCAAGCTGTCTTTATAGTGGTAGTGACGACCATGTAACTCAAAGTAGGAGAGACCCATGATTGTGATTATCACAGGCTGCGATATTGGCCTCTAAACCCCATGCTCTCTTTCAGGGACTGAATTTTCTCTGCTACAATTCTGTTCTCTCCTTCTTCAATTCTGCCATCTTCCTAGGCAAGTAACTCTGTTTTTTAGCCCTGATTGAATTCCCTGCTTGCAATCCTAGGTGTCTGTATCCTTAAAACCCTCCTCCTGTCCCTACTTTGCTCTCTAGGATCTCACTGATTTTTCACCAAGATGATTGATGAGGTATGATGTCATCTCCCTTTTCCCCACCTTCCCTTCCTTCCTGCAGTTCTGGCCTTCTCCTGTCCAGAACTTCAGCTCCCCTCCACTCCTACCATCAGCAGAGGATAAAGAAGATGCAGCCTCACCCTCAGGCCACAACACTCAAGAGTTCCCGGTTGCCAAGACTACAAGCCACTCTTTCCAGAGTTCCAAACCCTCTGACTGCCCACAGCCCTGCCAAAGACTCCAGTTTTCCCCCAGCAATTTCTGAAAGTATGTGTTAGTCATGGCACTATAGTAATCAGAAGCATGACAGAAATGCGGGGAAAGCATCACTTGACACACATGCCAGAATTGAGATTTGAATTGAAAATCAAAGTAAAGAATGCTATACTGGCTGTTATTATTTTCATATTTTAATAAAAACCTTTGGCTTTTTAATTTATCGTAAGCTGACATCAACATTTTCCGTGTGTCACAGAGTACAGCACTGCTGCTTCTGCTGTGCCACAAAAATAAGGGGACCCTGCCACACAGTTTAATTCCAGCATGCTACCAAATACATGGGGCTGTGGATATAGTACACATGTTGTAGACCCTGATACAACAAAGTACTTAAAGCACATGCCTAACTTTAACCTGACTCACAGGCTCAAGTACATTGCTTAATCAGAGGCTCATTGCAGGAAGCCAGTGTCTCTGTTAGTCCAGGTACAATAAACAAGATCAAATGGAACCTTTAAACACATTTTAAGTCATTTTGATTCTCTTGCCACATTTCCCAAAGCATGATTTGTAAGAAACTGGGTGTGAAGGTTGCCCTCAGGATGCCACCTGGAACTGGGGTTCTATTGAACCCCTTCGCCCACCAGCCAAGGCTTCCTATCACCCTGCAGCTTGTCACAGCAGTACAAAGACCTCTAGCCTGCACTTCTACCAGCCTTCATACAGATATGGACACACCCAGCTACAGTTACATGCAGGTTCTCTAACCAACAGCTTCCCACCTGGGGACCTCCAGAGCAATACCATCCTGTCCTGGTCAAATCTGGCCAATATATGGGTTTCATACCCTGTCCACTTCTTCCTCAATGTGAAGAGAACAATGCACACTTCTGTTAACCAAGCAAAGATTTCCCCCAAGCATGCCAGTGAAAACTTACTGGTTTAGGTTAAAACAAAAATAAGTTTATTAGCTGCAAAAGGTAGATTTTAGGTGATCATAAGTGATAGAAAACATATCAAAGCAGATTACTGAGCAAATAAACAATAAACACAAACTCAGCTTCATGTACTAAATAGATTGGATATGAATAAGCAGATTCTTACCTTGAGAAATGATACAAGCAGGCTGCAGATTCTTAAAGAGCAAGCTGCACTTGCTTTAGAGCTTGGAATCCTCAGGTGTTTCATACACAGGTTAGAAATCCCTTTAGCCTGAGTCCAGCACTTCCCCCCAGTTCAGTCTTTGTTCCTCAGATGTTTCCAGGAATCTGGTTGTGTGGGGAGTGAAGAACACCAGACAACGTCACTCCCTGCCTTATATAGATTTAACAAAGGGCGGGAACCCTTTGTTCCAAAGCTTGGTTCCCAGACCAGTCTGTGGAAAAATACTGACATCCCAAGATGGAGTCCAGCATCATGTGGCCTGGTCACATGTCCTTGTACACCCATCACTCACAGGCTGTTTGGAGCATTCTCAAGAAGGCTCTCCAATAGGAGATAATCTTCCTCTAAGGACTATTGTTCTTTCTAATAGCCCATAACCCTGAATGGCCCTTTACCACCAGCTATTTAGACTGATAGTATCTTGTCTAGTGGGTGTTACCAGGTGTAACTACATTTAGAAGTACAGATAAAGAGTCAGTATTTATAACTTCAGAAACAAAAATGATGCATGCATGCATATAGGATAATTATATTCAGCAAATCATATATTCCAATGATACCTCACATGACTTATCTTGCGCAATATACATCATAATTATGCTATAATCATATCATAATAATATCACTATGAGGGATATGGGGTGCAATGTCACACTGGGTACTGGAAAAAGCCAGTGTATCTATTTGCTGAAAATAAAATCAAGAAATGTTACATACAGACTCAAGTGTTGGAAAGCACAGCAGAAAAAAATTAAATTAAATGTGTTTATAATTTTCCAAGGGAAGAAGAAGAATTATTTTTTCGTTTCGTTTGGTTAATCTTACTAAAAGAATTTCTATAATAGCTGGAGATTTACTGGTGAATTTGCATCATTCAAAGAAGCGAATCAGTGCTTTACTGTTAAATTCTGTAGTGTCGTTCCATGCTGTAATGTGGTTTGTTTTAGCAAGAAAGCATCTCTTTTTTTTTTGTATTGTATGATTTTACTCCTGATGCACAGCAGTAGTATCTCCACCCAGTTTACAGCAGCACTTGAATAAATTAATTCCTCAAATGATAGAAAAGGGATCTCTGAGTGTGATGTATTCATGTCTTTTGTACTAGAAATAAACTGTAGGTGTAAAAAAACCCCTCCACATTCTGGTTTCTATAAGAGTGGAGCCACCTGGGGCCACATTCTCACTGTCCGTTGAAACCAATGGGAAATTTGCTTTTGACTTCTGTGGGAGCAGGATCAGGCACTAGTCTTCCAGGTGTGGCCAGGGTTTAACTGCTCAATTTTCCTGACTTGAATCTCACTTCAAACCCATAGAGAAGATTTGTTCCTCTACTTTGGAGTTCACAAGGATTTCCTGTGTGTGCAAGAGTTTGATCCCTGGGCCTGTGGAAAGTGATCCCAGTACTATGTTAGCATTTGAAGCGTTAATGCAGAAGCACCCTGAAAATAGAATCTTCCAAAACTCCAGGCATGTGAGGCTAACTTAGTCTCCACTGTGAGAATTAATAGTATTAAGCCATTGTCAGACAAAGAGCATACATCCAGTGCTGCTGCTACCTTTCCGGCTACAAGTGCACACCCCAGAGATCCATCCTTCCTGAAACCTGACCCATTTTCTCCAGTCTCACTCATCGCACTACTGCTCTGCTTTTCATAACAGTTACAAAATGCCTTTTGTGCACTCAACACTGCTGGGTTGTTTTATGTATTTTGTCCATGAAGGGCTACTGGTCTGGATTAAGTGAAACAGTCTGTTGTGAGCTGTATTGCACCTAATTGGATAGGAAAGTCCTATTTTTATGTTCCATTTAGAAGTCCTGCTGTTATGGTTAAAGTAACAAATAAAATGGTCTCACTCAATCAGAAAAGCATGAATCATATTATCTAACAAACAATAAACGTTCACTTATTTTAAAAATGATGCCCTGATTTTGTCATTCCAAGAGAAACCAGTCTTTCCAGCTCCACTACTGGAAAACTAATGGGATTTGGAATGGTCTTTTACTCTTCTTATAGAGTTCAAAGAAGTGTGGCCTTTATTCTCAAAAGAGTAAGGTTGACTTTAAAACGGGCTAAGGCCCCAATTCTGGATAAGGATCTGTTAGCATGGATCACCTGCACCCAAACCCAGAATGGGAGTTTTTTCATCTGAGTGTTGGAAATATTTCTCTCTCCTTTACTTATGCTAATACTACACCTAGCAACACAGCTTCTGAAATTTAATTAAACTCTATATTTTCTACCTTCTTATATTCAGACCTTTGTTTGTTCCTCACCATACTGATTATACATACAAATCTACATACTAATAGTAGGCCTGTTGCCACTATTCCAACAACGTTTTCAGGAGTTATGTAACCTGATCAAGGCTATGGTAATAATATTGATTTAGTTTATCAGTTCAGTTTAATTTTAATTATTTTAAAATAATAATAATAATTAATAATAATAAACATGAATTAGTATGGGTTTAGGCTCACCAATCTGTTTGATCAGAATACAAAGTTCTTGTCCTGAATCAGGCTTCGTAGAATTTATAAAGGGACCATCAAGGTATGACAGAAAGTTTACACTGAGACAGGTATAGTCATAAAGACCTTTTATTAAAATAAATGAAATAGTAAGTAAATGGTCAAATTGTCAGAGTTACAGAGTTACAGTTGTATTCCTGTTATTTAAGAGATGCATATGCAATACTGTATGTTGCAAAACTTTGGATAATATACTCACACCCTGTTTTGATAACGTGTGTTATGTAAAGACACGGGACCTTGCCTCTGGCAGTTCTGGTTTCTCACCTTCTGCAGAGGAAACTAATGCAAAGAGCTTCAAGATGCCTTAAAACTTACTTACTTAACTTAAAAGTAAAATCTAATAAACAAAACTAACAATAAACCGTTTAGTGAAATCATGATTAGCCTAGTTCCTTTAAAATTTAAAGTTTGAAAAAAAAATAAGTGTGGACTATTACTAAATAACAGCTGTCATAGATAGCATTGATAGTTAGTTGAAGATGAAGAGTGAGCGCTCTCTAGTGGAGGCGGGAGAATCACCTCTTTTATAGGCCACAAGTGCCAGAAATCCTCCCCCACAGAAATATTAGGGCACACTTACCCTATTGGCTAGTGTGTTATGTGCGTATAGATGACTGCTAATGTACGCATTTGTGGTGTACACATTAAGTCTGTGGGTAGACTTAGGAAAAGTCCTCTATGCCATTCTTCCTTGTCTGTTAGTTTAGGTAAAAGGTCGTAGACATAGGTATGGGTGTTTTATCTATTTGGGTAACAAGATAAAGGTCAACTTTACTTTCTGAGTGAGAAGTCTTAGAAATAGATACCCTAACTTTGCTTTTGCTTAACATATAGTAGGCCTCTTGCATTACAGCCAAACTTATTTTTAATATAAATCTATTACAATATATAAAACATACTTAAACTTATAAGAAAAGATATATCTATGCAAGCAAGCAGATTAATCTCTATGGCTACAGTAGGACACACTTTTAACAGTCTTGCATGCAAAAATGAACTTCTGTGAATGTTTCTGGAAAGCAAACAAAGTGGAAGGTGAATATTGAAGCAAATTCATAATTTTGATTTAAACAAATATCTGCTTATACTTTTTGCAGTATTTGCCCAATTAGAAATGCAATATTTTTAATACACACACATCTGATCATTATACCTGACTTTCAGAACTCTCCCTTTATACCTCCTCACAGCTGCCATTTGATATTGAAGCCTACTCTGCAATAAAATATTTATTTTGTTGTTAATTAATCTTGAAGACACTTTAATATTTATAGGGACTGATTTTTCTTTTTTAATCCTGTGTACCACAGTGATTAAAATAACTTTTATGGAACACTGTAGTTTTCCTTTTTATTGCAATGGGTGCCCTTAAATACTCAACATCTGTCACTGCAGTGACTGTGAAACCATCTTGTCTAAAAAAAATGAAGAACCCATCTTTCCTGCTGGCAAACTAGTGCAGTAAATGTCAAGTTTTAATAGCACCCTCTGGGGGCCAGATTGTACCTCAATGCTCCTGGGGGTCACAAGATAGGGCTGCGTACAAGTACTCTTATTGCTCTCACTTCACAATATCTGCTCACAAAGTCCCTCCTAGCGCCCATAGAGGCATAACACACAATACAGGGGACAGAGAGGAAAAATGAGCAGGACCCTGACCTTCCCTCCATATTGGCAAGTGCTGTGCAGTGGGAACATACTGTAACTACACCACTAAAAGGATGTGGATATGCTTCTTTGGTTCACTGTGGAGATCCAGGAGGGGTTGTGTAAAATGATCTTTCAGGCTTCAGTTACTTAAGAAAACATTGCTTTACTTCTATGCAGTGTTGAAGCTACTCTGCATACTATGGTAGGCAAGACGACAGCATTCTGGGAAGTCAGATGTGTAAAATAACTAACTAAATATAGGAAAGCTGAAATCTAGGTCACAGAGCTAACAAATGGCCTGCTGCTATAAACTGTACCCCTACAGATGTTCTCAGTTATTGCAGTACATTATTTGTTGTTTATATAAGCTGCACATTGATCAAAATTATTGGTTTGCATTACCATCTAGTTGGCAAACTATGGGAGCACACTGTTTGAACTGAATAAAATATTGCCAGTCATCCTTACATCTGGAGTGAAGAAACAGTAAGAAATATATTCTCATATTTTTGTGCATTATTTAAATAAACTGTCAGTTGAAAAGAGGGGTGGTATTTATACCATTTAATTAGAAATACTTGATGTAGTCAGAGATCAATGCTGATGATTAACTGGATGAAACTTAAGTATTATAGAATAATTTAATAGTATAACTATTAATATATAATAAGCAGCAGGGATCTTGAACTGACCATATCAAGTGAAATCCTGCTTATCTTATTCATGCAAGTAGTTCCACTGAAGTCTATAAATACAATTTTTCTCTGTGACTCCATTGACTTCATAAGTAAGTAAAGCAGAATTGAACTCACAGATTCAGAGAATGTGTTGTCTATTTAATCACTGTTGTACTGCAATTAAAATAACTGAATATTAATATAATACTATGTTAATTTTATTTTCTTCCACTAAACAAATCTGCATTGTGGTTAGTTCTTTGTGAAAATTGTTATCTCCTTAAAATGCTTATTTGACTTTTATTTAGTGGGGAGTGTTATTTTATTTTATTTCTGCTCTGATTGTTGTTCTTTAACGAATCTCATGTTCATGATAGAAGTATTAACTCACAGCAAGCCACAGGGAGACTTTCTTGTAAGCTTCCTGTAGTCACTAGTATAACTGATGTCATAAAAATTGGTACACGGAACACAAATGTTGAAGATCTGTAGAAGACAATAGCTTCTTGTTTGACTAACCTTGATTTATTTTAGGGGCAGTGTGGCCCAGTAGATAAGGCATCGGAGGATCCGAATTATATTCCCATCTCTGCCACTCATTTGCAGCAAGATCTTGGGCAAGTGACTTAACTTCTCTGTGCCTCTGCTCCCATCTAGAAAATTGAGAAAGCAGTGCTTACTCATTTTTATAAAACACTTGGAGATCTATGGACAAAAATATCTGAGATCCAATAGGTGGGCTAAATATTTGTATTTAGAAATGCAGTTTAGCAAATTTACTAATATTTTTCAAACAACGGTATCATGTTTGTTAGACACTGTTGCCCAGAGCCTCTTTCTTCCTTACACTTACTAGTCAGTGTCTACTACATGCAGAGGGGGTTGCCCGTTCTGGAGCGCACTCCTGAGACAACCATTCACAGAATTATTATTCCCATAGCTGCCAGACCAAATGGGAGGATATTCTGGCTACCTCTGAGCCATGCTTAACCAGGTATTATTCTCCACATATACTCAGTGGCAAAAAGATACCCTCCATGACTGCAGAGTCGAGGTTTGTTGGCGGTACATCAGTCCCCTTTAGAATGCTGAGTTCAGCCAAACTCAGACTTCTGAAGACCAGGAAATGCAGTTAAGGTTCCCTGGGCAACCTTAACTTTTCCCTCTTTGAGCAGTACCTCAATATGCCCCATTAATACACATACCTTTACTCTGCCTACCCCTCAGTTGCTGAAATGTACAAGCTCTCTGCTTCCTTTTACAGTCTGTTCACTCTCACTCATGGGATTCCACCTAAAATGATTAAAGGGGAAAAAGAAAAAAAGGTTGTCCATGCCACCGTCCCTCTGTTCCCCTGGAGCTGGCCATAGCCAATGAGCATTATTTACATGCATTCCACATGCAGTGAGTGTGTTAGGTGTTCCGTGTACCTACACTAATTGGGCGATGCAGTAGTTAGGCCTGTTTGGTCAAGGTGTGTTTGTGATAACGAGGACATGTGGATTACTGTGAAGTGTGTGACAGCTGTGATTATGATATAAGGAGATCTATCTTTTGCACCCACTAGTATCTGTGAGCAAAGGGAAGAGCTGCATGTGTACCTTCCAGCTCTGGTATGCATCATTTCAGTTCAGAGTTTGTGTATGCTGTACAAGTAGCAGGGCCCAGGGGGGTTATTACAAAGGGAATTGTCCATGCCAAGCTGGGCGATGAGAACAGTCTAAGCATTATCTGCATGTACTCCAGGTAAAGTGGGTGTGCCCGGCATCAGGTGTAGTTAGGTGACCAGATGTCCCAATTTTATAGGAGTGAAAAAGAGTCCTGTGGCACCTTAAAGACTAACTAAAATTTTAGAGCATAAGCTTTTAGAGCATTTTAGAGAAAATTTTAGAGCATAACACCATCCTAGCCACCATGGATGTAGAGGCTCTCTACACAAACATCCCACACAAAGATGGAATACAAGCTGTCAGGAATAGTATCCCTGATGATGCCACAGCACAAGTGGTTGCTGAGCTCTGTGACTTTATCCTCACACACAATTATTTCAAATTTGGTGACAATATATACCTCCAGACCAGTGGCACCGCTATGGGCACCCGCATGGCCCCACAGTATGCCAACATCTTTATGGCTGACCTGGAACAACGCTTCCTCAAATCTCGTTCACTCACGCCCCTCCTCTATCTATGCTACATTGATGACATCTTCATCATCTGGACCCATGGGAAAGAAACTCTGGAGGAATTCCACCATGATTTCAACAGCTTTCACCCCACCATCCACCTCAGCCTGGACCAGTCTACACGGGAGGTCCACTTCCTGGACACCACGGTGCAAATTAATGACGGCCACATCAACACCACCCTATACCGAAAACCTACCGACAGCTATACCTACCTTCATGCCACCAGCTTCCATCCCGGACACACCACACGATCCATTGTCTACAGCCAAGCACTGAGGTACAATCGTATTTGCTCCAACCCCTCAGACAGAGACCAACGCCTACAAGATCTCCACCAAGCTTTCTCAAAACTACAATACCCGCACAAGGAAATAAGGACACAGATCAACAGAGCCAGACATGTACCCAGAAGCCTGCTACTGCAAGACAAGCCCAAGAAAGACAACAACAGACCACCACTGGCCATCACCTACAGTCCTCAGTTAAAGCCTCTCCAACGCATCATCAGTGATCTACAACCCATCCTGGACGACAATCCCTCACTTTCACAGGCCTTGGGAGGCAGGCCAGTCCTGGCCTACAGACAACCTGCCAACCTCAAGCATATTCTCACCAGCAACAGCACACCATGCCATAATAACTCTAACCCAGGAACCAATCCATGCAACAAACCTTGATGCCAACTCTGCCCACACATCTACACCAGCAACACCATCACAGGACCAAACCAGATCAGCCACTCCATCACTGGTTCATTCACCTGCACATCTACCAATGTAATATACGCCATTATGTGCCAGCAATGTCCCTCTGCTATGTACATCGGCCAAACTGGACAGTCCCTACGAAAAAGGATAAATGGACACAAATCAGATGTCAGGAATGGCAATATTCAGAAACCTGTAGGAGAGCACTTCAACCTCACTGGACACACCATAAAAGATTTAAAGGTCAGCATTTTGCAGCAAAAAAACTTCAAGACCAGACTGCAAAGAGAGACTGCAGAGCTGCAATTCATTTGCAAATTTGATACTATCAGTCAAGGATTGAACAAAGATTACGAGTGGCTAGCTAACTACAAAAGCAGCTTCTCTTCTCTCGCTATTCACACCTCCAGTTCAGCTGCTAGAGGAACACCTCACCCTCCCTGATTAGAGATAACAAGCTGGTTCAGCCTCATTGGACTAACCTTGTTATCTCCCACCTGGTTCTTGCCTACCTATTTATACCTGCCCCTGGATACTTCCACTGCATGCATCCGACGAAGTGGGTATTAACCCACGAAAGCTTATGCTCTAAAACTTTAGTTAGTCTTTAAGGTGCCACAGGACTCTTTGTCACTTCTGCAATTCCAGACTAACACGGCTACCCCTCTGATTCCAATTTTATAGGGACAGTCCCAATTTTGAGGGCTTTTTTTTTCTATAGGCACCTATTACCCCTCCCACACACACCTCTATCTTGATATTTTACACTTGCTGTCTGGTCACCCGAGGTGTAGCTGTACTGAATGGTGGAGGCAGTAGTGAGCTGTTCTTGGCAGGGATCTGTTTGTGAGCTCTATGGATTATGCTGAGGTGTGTGACAGAGCTGTGACTGCAATATGAGGAGATCTTTTTTTCCCCACCATCTTGTGTGTGAGGAAAGGGAAGAGGTGCCTGTGTACCTTCAGGATAAATCATGTCTGTGTAGAATTTCATAGGTCAGTAGCAGGAATAGGAGATTTATTACAAAAGACATTGTGAGCAGTGAGGTGGGATATGAAAGGATTCTAATGCTTTAATGGTGGTTAAGTGAATATGAAGATGAAATTGAGATGTTATCCTGTGTAAAAGTATAAGTGAGTTGTAAAAGGCTGTGAAAGGGTTCTTAAATTGCACATGTATGGTATTCTTTCTGGAAAGTTAGTAAGTGTGTGGTGTACTTCAGGATCTGGAACCTCATAGGGACGTAAGAATGGACACACTGGGTCAGACCAGTGGTCCATCTAGCTCAGTATCCTGTCTTTCAACAAGAAAACAAGGAATACTTATAGCACCTTAGAGACTAACAAGTTTATTTCAGCATAAGCTTTCGTGGGCTCTAAGATGCTACAATTATTCCTCATTTTCTTTACGGATACAGACTAACACAGCAGCTATTCTTAAACCTGTCTTCCAACGGTGCTTCAAAGGGAATGAACAGAACAGGCAATCATTGAGTGACCTATCCTCTGTCATCTACTCCCAGCTTCTGGCAGTCAGAGGCTTAAGGACACCCATCCTTCTGTCTTATCCCTCACCATCTTAGCTAATAACCATTAATGGACCTATCATCCATTCACTTACCTAATTTTTTTAACCCAATTAAACTTTTGGTGTTCACATCCCCTGGCAATAAGTTCCACAGGATGACTGTGCATTGCGCCTTTTCTTTCTTTTAACTCTGCTTCTATTAATTTCATTGAGTGACCCCTGGTTCGTGTGTTATGTGAGGGGTAAATAACACTTCCTTATTCGCTTTCTCCACATAATTCATGATTTTTATACCCCTATCCTGTCGCCCCCCATTTAGTCATCTCTTTTCTAAGCTGAGCAGTCTATTCTCATATGGAAGCTGTTCCATGCTTCTAATCATTTTTGTTACCCTTCTCTGTACTTTTTCCAATTTTAATATCTTTTTTGAGATGGGACAAGCAGAACTGCATGCAATATTCCAGGTGTGGGAGTACCATGGATTTATATAGAGGCATTATAATATTTACTGCCTTATTTTCTAAGGTAGTAAATCAATCCCCAATAGATAGATCACTACCCGCCAATTTGGCGGGTAGTGTAGCCATACCCTAAGACTCTCTGCACAGGGGCTTATATCAATTTAACTAAATTGGGTTAGATACTAATTAACTTAACCCCATGCAATATTTCATGAAAACAATAGGCCTGAGAGGGTTTGACACCCAAAGTTAACTCAGTGTGAACTCCTTTTGAAAATCCCAGCACACTGTCATCCTGTGAATATTTCCAGTCAGAAGAGAGAAGCACTTTAATGTGTACTCAACAACATTCATGTCCACATTTACTAAGTCTAATTATGGAGAAGAGATGTAGACTGCTTTCCAGTTATATAGACAACATAGAGCCTGTGAAAATGTTGCTTTCAGCTAAACGTTTCAATAACAGGGAATTTTTTTGAGTGAGTAAGCATGCCTGCTTATTGTCTGCAGCAGCCTCGTATTCATTTGACTCTATTTTGCAAACTTTCTTTACTTGAGTGTGACAGAGATCAGGTTAAGAGCTGGATAGTTCCAGCTCTCAGTCAGCTGCTCCTATCTGACAACTGATGCTCCTTGTGAGATTAAGGGTTACATTCAATAAAGTGCTTTAATAATATAATAAAAAATTCTGCCTAGTTGTGGGCAGATTAGGCATGAGCTCTTGGCAAACAGGCTGGTCACAAATTCTGCATGTCAGTAAAATAAGTGACCTGCCTAAAGTTTGTATCTTTATCTCTTTAAGAGTTTTATCTTCATATTCATGTAGGGTTTGATCGGAGAAAGTTACCAGCTTCTTGGGTAGTTATACACTTTTCCCCCATCGTGTGTCTGTCTTGTCTATTTATATTGCTTCGGGTAAGATCTCTGGTAACAAATTTCAGCATGAGAATTATTAAAACCTAGTTATGAAACTACTTAAATAGGTGTCTCTAAAGAAAGTGCTGGTAGAAAAACTATAATGCTACAAGTGAACCACTATTTCTGACCTTTAAATACTAGCCTCTCATATAGGGGTAGCGCTAGCCTCTTCCCAGTGGGGAGAATGAGATGGGCTAGGCAAAAAATTGGAGGGGCTGCGCTACATTTATTTTGTTAAATAAATGTGTTTTATTGATGTTCTCCTCAAAAGGAGAATAAAAATATATATGGACAGATCAATTTTAAACTTCATCTATGGCGCCTCAATGGTGCAACATTTATTCACAGAAAATTAATAGAATAAAACGTAAGCCAATAAACAAACAAACAAATGAATAATGTTAACAATAACAATAAACAAATGCAAACTTCTGGGGAATACTGGCTAAATAATACTAATAGCTAATTACTTTAAATTGGAGAATGTACTGTATTTTAGTTTCAAATTTAGCCATTTGCACATGAAAATAAAAGGAAAAATCCCAAAACCACACACTACTGTTTAAGGTAAAATAAACATCAACCAACAAAAACTAAGTACACATTTTTCCTTAGCCGATCAAGCCCCTATTTCCATTCCAATCAAATCCAAACCTAATTAACTACATACAATCTGAACATTCAAAACATTTTTAAGATGCTGAGCAATTTAAAACTCGGCTTAACTTTAAGAACAAGTAGTCCCATTGACTATACTTGCACTTAAAGATATGCTTAAAGCTTAAAGATAAGCACATGCCTAAGTGCTTTAATGGATCAAGGTCAGAGTTGTCAGCATCTTGGAGGATGGAGTCCTATAACATCTGTCACTGAACTGTGAACTAATAAAACTGGCATAAATTGGACCAGGTAATAGCTACTCTGATTTTAAAAAAAGTAAAAATAAACCAAATAAAGAGTTATTGAAAAAGATAGTCAGTGCTGAGCTGACCCTAATAGAAAGGTGTTGTGCTAATTCCTAGGGACAGCCCCTGAGGGACTCAAGTGGAGATTCAGGGAGGGCTTCTTGGTCCTGGGAGCTACCGCAAGGGAGGGCTTCTTGGTCCTGGGAGCTACCTGCTATCTGGTCCATTTGGAATCTCAGTGCCGAAATTGGACAGACCAACAATCACTCGAGTACCTGAGGCACTGATAATTAATCAGTTTACATCTATCTAAGGGACAGCATTTGACAAGTAATTATTGGTGTATAAAGGCCTATTATTAAGGATCAAAGTGTGAACATGGATGTATTCTTGTTGCACCTATTTAACTCAAAGGGAGGAGCACATCAGTATCCTAGGGTGAAAATGATACTAAGATACTGTTTTAAATATTAATTACTCCTATGTTCCAGTCAACATAATGGTCAAATGACATGAAAACATTTAGGGACTGAGTCTCACTTACATTAAAGGCCTTTTTATACTGCTCTGATTGTAAAGTGGATCTGTACAGTGAACATGAACATCATTTACTCCCAAGTCAAGACCTCTTTATTCAGATTGTGTGAAAAGGACTTAGTGTCAATGAGAATCAGGCTCTGTAGTTTTAAAAAAAATAAACTTGCCTTTTACATGAGTGCACAAAGGACGTAAGTTATCTTTTTGCATTTACAAAACTCCAAAAATAGTGTGTCTTTTTTTTTTAAAGAAACTGTACCCAAAATATCATTTTGGCTAAGGTTCTTTTATCCAAAAATGCAGCCTGGAGCAAATATATATATGTAAAAGATATGATCTTAATGGCTGAGATATATATAAAATAGAACAGTTACAGAGCCTCTAACTATAGCAGCCCTGTTACGCAATGGAGCTGAAATAATACGTATTTCCACAAACTCATTCTTTCAAATCTGAGAAGTGAGATACATAAAATTGCTATTACACTAGTTCTAGTTATGAATTAAATTGTTACGGATGTTAGAACTCTTGCAGCCTATCGTTAACAATCTGAGTATTTAAAGTTCTTAAATATTTACATAAGACATGTTTTTTAAAATGTGCAAATGTGTTTACATAATACAGTGTAATAGTTCAGCATATAACATATTATTCTATCAATTCTTTATGTGGATTTTCCAAGTATTTTTACCACAGGTCTGATTCAAAGCCTGCTGAAGTTAATGGGGGCTTTGTACTGAAGTCAATTGGCACTGGATCAGGACCCTAATGTGGATATGTGATTGAATAAACTATGGCTAGTGGTCAATTAGGCATGATTTTCATCTGAAAATCTACTTGAGTTAAATTGTATTTTTCTCCAGTAATCCTGGTCATCTTTATTGCAATAGCCAGTTATGCTGCCATGGTGAAAGATGGCTAATGTTTCTCCCATTTACGTTATTTAATAATACCCTTTAAATAAAAGGAACATTTGGCTATTCCTCATAAATAGTCACCAGTTTAGGACAAGTCACGGAACCAAAATAATTTGGGGAAACGAACTTTGGTGCTTCTGGCTGGATTGTGTCATGTGAAGGAGAAGGCAAAGATAAACTCTGCTAAATATACTACATTAATTTCACCAAAGCCCAAGTGAAGTGGATAAAGGGAAGCATCCTCGCCCATTAGATACAAGCCCACCTGGTTCTCGCAGAGCACTTCATTTCCCAGCATTGGAGACATAACACCCTCTCCCCAACAATGAACAGGGCCAAGTGTTTGCCATCCCTGAACCTGCTGAACAAAGTAGAAGCTGGTTGTTCCTGGCAAAACCTGGCTTTCAGGGAGAGAACTGCAGAAGTTATGGGGAGAGGGATTTAAAACATCTTGGCAAAGTATTAAATGAAGGGTGGGGGAAACAGCTAATGGTACAAGAAGGGACTTGAGAGAACTAGGGAAGCAACAGGATGGGGTTCCTACCTGACTGGCACAGGGCTGAGGGATGGATTTACCCTCTCCCCCTTTTTTTTAAGCTGGTTCCATGCCTTTCGAGTCTCTGTTTCAGGGATTGCTCCAAGGCTCCTCCAAAGCCCCCAACCCCTAGCTCCATCCCTGGAAGGTATTTGCTGCACCCAGCGCCCCTCTCTCCAGTCCTCCTTTACCTTGCTGGCAGGATGCTACCTTCACACCCAGCAGTGCCACGCTTGGGTGACCAGACAGCAAATGTGAAAAATCGAGACGGGGGTGGGGACCAATAGGAGCCTATATAAGAAAAAGACCCCAAAATCAGGACTGTCCCTATAAAATTGGGACATCTGGTCACCCTAGCACCATCCCAAGCCAGAGGGGCCATGCTCGCAGTGTCATGAGTTGCATTGCCTAGAGGGTGGCTACCCTCAGATGGGCACTGGGAGAGCTGGGGGCTTCCTTCCTTCAATCCCCACTCCAACTCCCCCACAGCCTCCTGCCATACCTACCAGTCAGCGTCAACAAGCAATTTGGCACCACTTTAACCCTGTGCTGGTGCCTCACGGGGCCACAGCTGCTACTGCCAAGATGCCCCCACAAGAAAAAGGCACCTGTGAGCTGCCAGTGCCGCTCCTACTCACAGGCCCTAGGATGGTCTCACGCCCCCCAGGCCAGGTCCCGGGAAGCAGAGGAGCACCAGCTAGAGCTCACACTAAGCAGAGCTGGGAGGGGAACACAGGGAGGGACCTGTGGCAGACGCTCTGAGGTGCACTCTTCCACCTTCCAAGCATCCAGCTCTGAATTTTGCACTACAATGGGGGGCTACTAGGGGGCTATAGCCCCTGCAAGCCCCCCCCCCCAGCACTGACACTGATCTTATACTTAAATGTAGTTCTTGTGGGAAATTATTTAGTAGGCAAATCAGAGCCCTGTACCACAAGCAAAGGCATTTTAATGAAGCCACTTGGGTTCCAGTTTAATGGTGTATTCTAGTGAGTTCAGTGTAATTACCTGTTCATACATTATGAACAATTTACAATGTTTTTAAACTGGTGGCAATGGTACTTGGAGTTCAGGTTTCTTGAAGCAATAGTAATCATGGATTCTATCTTATAGCGACTATGTCAGCTTTCTCTGGAAAGTAGTTGTATTTCTTAGGCCGTGTCTGCACTACAAATGTATGCTATTCAAGTTACAGTGACACACAGCTGCTGCAGTTAGTACAGCTTCTCTGCATGTTCATGCCTGTCTCCTTGTGTCGGCGGTGCGTGCATTCATTAGGAGTGTCTGTATCAATGCAGAAGTGTGGTTCACCATGAGTAGATATCCCACTGTGCAACTCGTCACCATTCAATGCACTATCTTTTGGGAAGTTTTGGCAATGCATGATGGGACCAAAACAAATCACGTTCCAGATGGAACGTTGGAGGTGGGGTTATGTGGAAGTCCTGATATTGAATTCTTCATGGGCAGAAGAGGGAGAGGAGCATTTGATTGTTGAACCTGCAGGTCCACCAGACTCTTCAGTATCTGTGTTTGCTGCCTGAGAAGCTCCATTGTGTCCTTGTGCATCTCCCTCTCCTTTTATCTGCTGGGACTCCTGGTCCTTTCTCCTCTCAACTGTTTCCTTCTCAAGGCTGTTTGCAGTGTTGATCCTCCAGGTCCTATTCACATTGTTCTCCTCCTTATCTCACTCAGGTGTTCCATGTGGAGAGGGAGATCCTGAAGATACAGGTGGCAGCAGATACAGATAAAACACACACTATTATCCACGTAGTCACTATAGCAAGCGAAACTTACAATGCTGAACTCACTCCCATTATTCCCCTAAAGTTTAAGACATTGCCCTTCTCACTTCTGCTGGGGTTGCTTGTGCACAGCACGAGTCACATCAACAGCCATAACAGAGTATAGCCTGCTGGGGGTTGGGGAAATGAGGGGAGAGTTGCTCCATTGTGTTATTCTAGTTGTATAAGGCAATGGCTCTGAATACTGGCACTGTTTTCCACAGGCAGTGGTGACTTTAGCTGATATCTCACTCCTGAGGGTAACAAAGGCAGAAAGAGCACAGCTGCTGCTAGCATTCTGAAGTAACCCAGGCCCATATGCTGCTTGCCTGTTTACTGCAATAATGCCTGCTGAAATTATCTCTGAATGGCATACAAATGTGTCCTCCTGCAGAGGACAAAATAAGACAGCCCTCCCTAGAAACCTTCGGCAGAGGATTACAGAGCACGTCCAGGAAAGTTTCACTGAGATCTCTCAGGAGGATTCAAGGGACATGTCAGTGCACATGAACTATTCCACATGCTCCCCTCCTAACTTTAGAGAGGAAGGAAAAGCAGATAGCAACTTCGCCTTTGTTGTTTGTATCCTTGTCTCTTGTAGCACGAAATGAAAAATCAACAGATGTGTGCTGCTACTTTGGGAGTGCCATCCCTATGACTGGAAATGTATCTACATGCTTATTTGCGGTTCCTTCCCCTGCTTTGGGCTCACCTGTGCTTGACCAGCAGGACTGGCTGGACTATGATGGTGTCAGAAAGAGGTCCTGGCTCGCTGTGCAGCTGGGTCTCCCAGTCACCTATCCCCCATACGCCTCCTCATCCACGTCCACCACCTCCTCCTTCTCGCCGTTCGCAGCAGAGAGCGGTGATGATGGTGGCGGGGGGAAAGGAGGAGTTTCCGCCAAATATGGCATACTCTTCTTTGTAAAAGTGGCAGGTTTGTAGCTGGGCATGAAATCAATTGTTGGCCTCCCTGGCCTTCTGGCACGCTGCCTGCCACCATTTCTTATGGCACTGCTGCTAGTTCCTGTCATATTCCTTCTGCATTCCCTGATCAGTTTGCTTGTAGATGTCAACGTTTCTACAGCTGATTTGGAGCCGTGCCTGTGCAGCCTCTTCTACCCATCGGCCCAGCCCAGGAGATGCAATATCACCTGTCTGCTCCAGGCAAGAGCATGTCTGGATCATTTAGCCGGCATGGTCAGCTGGGCAGTTGCACATAACAATGGAGAGTTGCTTGGTGTGCTCGCCAGGCCAGGCCATCAGGAAAAGGGATTTCAGAGCTTTGCAGGGCTTTAAGCAGGAGGAGGGACTTCTGGTCTTAGTGCCCCCTGGGCAATGGAGCTCACAGTGGTGACCAGAGTGGTCAGTGTGGAGCATTGTGGGACAACTGCTGGAGGACAGTTAGGCTTCACATAAGTAATGCAGTGTCTGCCCTCACGCTGCGATGACCTAAGTACATGGGCCATGACTCTGTGCTGCTCGGGGATGTGGTGTTACTGTGTTGGCATAATGGAGTGCTTACATTGGTGAGAGACCAATTTAAGTGTAGACACAAGCACAACTAAGTTGACATAAGCTACCTTGCATTGACCTAATTTTGTAGTGTAGACCAGGCTTCATTGTTTATTCCTGGTCATTCTGGGCAGATTTGAGTGTTTGGAAACCATTTTCCTTCCTTATATCATTCATTCTCTCCTGCTGGCACGTCAAAAAGGAGGGACAGAAACATTGTTTAAGGGAGATCAAAAGGGTGGCAGCTTCATTAAACAAAGATGGAAAATAGACAGCTGTTGCCATGTTTCACAGTGAATCACATTTCCTCTCGAAACAAAGAAGCCATAACTATTATCAGGGACCTCCATAAACTGATATCAGTTGGGGCACCATGGCCTACTTGTGGGTTCCACCAACCACACCCTGAGGCTTGCTTCTTTAAAGCAGAGTGGCTATATCGCTGTGATAGGGTATACAAACCACTCACTGGGCCCAAAGGGGTTAAAAGGCAATACTGGGCCCAAGTAGCCCTGCCCCCTACATGCTTGCTGGTCATGCAGCAGGAGCAGCAGACTAAATGGAGCTTAGAAGCCCAGGCAAGGGGTGGTGGACAGGCTCTGAGAGGGAAAAATCTTTCTTCAGGAAGCCAGTGGAAGAGACCAGCAAGGGGTAAGGCTCCCAGGCAGTGCCTTCTCCAGCCACACCACCGCCTTTGAAAACCAGTGGATCTTTCATGGCCATGCTCATTTGGACTTTGTTTGTGAAGCTATTGACTGTTTGGACTAGAGGGGCCATCCCCTGCACACACTAAACTGAAGGAGCAGAGAGGTAGGAAGTGGCCAAGGGCAGCAGATTTAGGCTGTCCAGGGGGAGGAACATGCCAATATTACTTCTTTCAGGGCCCTGAGCTGGGACCCAGTGGAGAGGGAGGGGCTGGGTCCTTCTACCACTCCCCACTTAAGGGCAAGGACCCAGACTCAGTGGGGAGGCCAAAACATTCCTAGCCTGGGGTCTGGAACCAGACACCACCACTCCCAACCCCTCGTCCCTCTGTCAGGGGTGAAGTTGCACTGACCATCCAGCCCTCTGAGCACCCATTTGTGGTTCCTCTAGGTGCTTCTCTGGAGCAGTCACAGGACCGTCTGTCAGATGTGTCCCTCTAACCCCTAATCTCGGTAAATGTGAGAGTGAACCACCTCTGAGTCTCCCAGCTGCAGGACGATGAAGCAATGCCACTCCTTGTATCACTATCCCTCCTGCTATGGCCAGGACTACACAAAGCAGGAGGAAAAATTTGACATAAGAAATAACATGGAGGAAACACTGAGGGATGTACATGGCCATTCAGATGAACCAGTTAGAGGAAATGGACAAAGGACTGCATGAAAACCCCAGTCCATCTCTTGCAAATAGCTTCAAGATGACAATGCATATGCCCAACTAGGGCAATAATTAACTTATCCTAGAAGAAACTCACTTATAAATGAAACACAAGTGGAAGCTGGGAGTCTCCACCTCTTTCTTCTCTCTACCAGAGTAGAACAGTTTGCTGAGGCACCATAGGAGCCCAACTAGTTGAAGCTTTTCAAGAGGATTGCATTGAATCATATCTCTTAGGTATTCTGACCATACCCTTACCATAGCCAATGCTGTGCAGTTCTGGGACTGCATTCCAGGCGCCAAGTGGGGTAGGGATTGTGGGTACCTTGCATCATGTGGTTTATCACTGAATGAGGGCTAGAAACATTATATACATTCCACAGTGTAATAGAAACATCTATCATGACATTATTTAACCGTAGATAGCAAATTACCTTAGCATCATTTAATGAATTGCAGTACATGATGGCTGAAATAATTGCTATGCCCTTGTATCTTCTTGTTTTCAGAATATAGTCAATTTACAACTTTAAAAGATTTCTGCCTTAACTGAGTGCACGGGAAGTTACTGCAAGGAAGGATTGACAGCAGTTTCTTAAACACCACTGGGTCTTCTTACAAGTAAGTCCTCTTTCTTATTTACTTTTCTTTCTCTCCCTCCATTCCTGACTTTTCTCTTCTCTTTTTTCTGGCACTGACTGCCATCATGACTAGTTGTGTTGTTTTCTCAGCCTAAAGAATCTCTTTAAACAACCTTCTCTATCACTTGTCCCAGGGAAAAGTGTCCTTCCCACCTGTTACTCAAACTCCTCCCCAGTATTAGGGTACACAGTTCTTTGTTCTACCAAAAGTTCACCCTTATATTCGAGTAGGAGAGTTACTCATAATGGGCCTGATCCAAAGGCCACTGAAGACAATCTTTGGATCATGTCCCATATCATTTTACTACTAAATCATGGCGGCTTTCCTGTCGACTTCGTTTATTCCTCTTGCGAAGCTGGAGTTCTGGAGTTGACAGGGAGCGTGTTTGGGGATCGATTTATCGTGTCTAGATGAGACATGATAAATCGATCCCCGATACATCAAAAACTACCTGCCAATCCAGCGGGTAGTATAGACATACCCTTGGATTATGCAGAGGATGTCATCCTCTTTGGCCAGGATGCAAACAACCTTAAAGATACACTAGAGAGCTTCCAGCACATGGTAGCTGCCCTTGAGCTAAGGGTTTCTTGGGAAAAACAAAAAATGAGTGTCAGCACAAAAGTTTAAGAATAACAGCCGTGTTAGTCTAGCCCACGAAAGCTTATGCTGAAATAAACTGGTTAGTCTCTAAGGTGTTACAAGTATTCCTCGTTTTCTTCAGCACAAAAGTTGTGATACAAGAAAGTTCCCTGTGGTGAGGGAAGTAGTGGATGATTTCATCTATCCTAAGCAGTAAATTGTCAACAAATGGGCATTGCTAGCTAGACATCCTAAGGAAAATTGATTTAGCAGCCTTATCTATGAAGGACCTGCATTAGAGTCTGGAGCCAAAAAAAGGTGAAATTATATTCAAAAGTATGGATTCATCAAACCTGTGTACTTTCAGTCCTCTTATATGGATCTGAAACATGGACATTGCTTAAACAAGACATCAGGAGGCTGGAGGCATTTCATATGTGTTGCCAGTGGTGGCTATAGAGCATAAAATGGTTTGATTTTATCAGTAATAGGGATGTATTATGGAGAACTGGTCTCAGGAGGATTGAAGTCACCATCAGTCATTGCCAGCTGGTACTTTTTGGTCATATAGCTCACTTTGGAGATAAAGCCCCCGCACATCAAGCCTTGAAGGTAGGATTTGAGGTCAGGAGGGGACATTGCCTGGCAAGAGCCTCACGTTTGTCCGTGTTTAACCTGGTTGCACCAGATCAGTAATAATTCTATGGAACCATACAAGGCAGCCACAGACATTCAGCTCTGTGAACCCTCATTCTCTAAATGTATTGTTGTTGCCTCCTCCATCTCCTTCACTCTGCCTGGAGGTAGAAGTATAGGGGAGCATTGAGAGCACAGACAGTCTCCCTGCTATCTGTTGTTGCACCTGATGCCACTGCAGCCCCCAGCTGCTAGGAGGAGCAATTGCAGGTAAAACATTCCTTAGCCCCTGCAGTCCTGGGATGGAACGTGCCTAACTACTGGGTAAGGGATGGTGCAGGTACAGTCCTGTTGGCAGGCAGGAGCTGTGAGGGGATAGAGCTTGCCCAGTGCAGAGAGAATCTTCAGACAACAAAGCTGCCAAACTCTAAGAAGCTTCAAATGAGTATATTCAAACTGAGATTTTATTTAGAAGCTTATAAATTTGGGGGAATTTTCACAGGGACAGAAAAAGACACGTCCATGACATCAAGTTAACCTAGGGTGACCAAATAGCAAATATGAAAAATTAAAACAGGGGTGGGTGGTAATAGGAGCCTATATAAGGAAAAGACCCAAAAAATGAGACTGTCCCTATAAAATCGGGACATCTGATCACCCTAAGTTACCCCCTTGCTCCAAAGCATGGAGGTCCCACAGCATCTCAAAGAAATAGTGGTTGTAAAAATTAATTAACAGGGATTTAACAATGTATTTTCCCTCATCTCATTCTCAGACATGGTTAAAACATTTTAGTTAAAGCTTTCCAGAACTGTTCAGCCTGAGTCAGACTCCTGGCATGGAAAATTTCAATCTAAACAGTTAAAGTTTGGCAAAGTTATAAGCAACTGCAAACTGGGTTTTCATAAGTGGAATTGTTGGGCAACCTTAACTCTAGGTTTCACCGCCTGCACCACTCTGTGTAGAATAAAATGAAAGATGGCTGAAAGGTGACTTGTGTAAGCCAATGAGGACACAGAGCCAATGACCAGAAAGGTGCTATGTACCGTCCCTCTCAAATTAAGAGTTTGTATTTATTATTCTTGTAGCCATGATAATATGTTTTATACGCATTTCACTTAAGCAATTGTAATTTTAGTTTTATGGAATACAAACAGCAATAAGATACTGCTCCTTGCTTTTAAGTAGCGGATTAAATTGACGGTGCTTGAAAAATATTAGTGGCTCGTCATTAGTAGGTAAAGTCTCTTTTCTCATCATATATGATTGTTTTAATTTTAAACTACCTGTAGAACTTTGCTTTGTGGGTATAATTATTGACAAAAATGTCTGACTGTGTTCATCAGATGATTAACTAAATCATCCTTTTCTTTCCAAGCAACCCTGTGTCCCTCTGCCCTAAATCTTGCTAGTTGGAAGTGAGGGAGGGAAACCAATTTAATTAAGTTAACTTTATTGACCCACTGGAGCTGTTGTTTAATAGTATGGCTCCCTGGAGTCTAGTGCAGGTAAATTGAATGAATGCCACAGAATATCACTTCCCTGCATTGCATATTTCAAACCTTTGCCAGGCAGTTTGGGATAAACAGCCAATCAGGGAAAAGGTTCCCCCCACCCTGCTTTGCTAGCTTAGATGGCATTTCCCATTATGCTCAGAACAATGTGCAGTGTTACCGATTCACTCCTGTGAGTATACTGAGATTGTATGTGGTATTCAGCTGTTATATTCAGAAGACAACTTTTTCTGAACTCGCTTTTCAGCCATGTTTCAAAGATGTCTTTTTATGAAGGAAAGAAAACTAGCATGTGAATCTGAATGAATGTGCTGTGAGTAAACCATTTAATATAAGTGCATCAATACATTCATTCTGTATGGGAAATCGGAATCTGATAGGCTGATAAGAGAGCTCTCCTAGACTACAGTTGTGATAAAATACTTGAGAATAAAAGAGTCTGTTTCCTTGTCAGGTAATTAGGGGTGATAAAATTAAAAGCTAAATAGACTTTAGGAATGTTTTCCCATGGATACTAGTGCTTACCACTTTTTAGGTTATTATTTTCTTCTATTGTTGAAATCAGGATCAAAATGTTTTATTCATCTATAACCAGAGCAGTGTTGCAGGTGACTGGAACAATGTATCCTTCTCTATACTAGTCCATCAATATTGTATGTTACTTGATGATAAAATTATGTAGTTTAGTCTGTTGCACATTTACTCCAAGTCACTTTCTTTTAAAGTACAGCTAAAACAGTAGTTGAATCATGCAACAGCAACTTCATTCATAAAATATTTACATCTTCTTTGGTTACCACATCAGAGCCAAAGATCCAGCCCTACAACTCTGTATAAAGAGTTACATGCCAATTATTGTTTTAGAGAAAAATAAGGAGCATCATTTTAATTGTAATTCATAATCCTCACTTTTATTTTTTTTACTGGAAAACACATGTAACTCTGTGTTTTGAATTAGTTTTTGAGTATTTTTCCTTATGTATATCTAAGAAGATATTGTCAGAAAGCTTCGGGTTGATTATTTGGATTTGAAATTCCTGTCTTAAATAAAACATGCATACACAGAGGCTCTCCACCCCTGAACCTAGATTGGGACGCATGGAGCTGGATCATCAGCTGGTGCAAATTGGCATAGCTCTGTTCAATTCAGTGGCTGTTGAGTTCTGGCTAAAGATCTGGCCCATTGACTTCAGTAAAATTTCTCAAAGGCATGGGGTCCACTGACATGGATCTGACTGCAGGATTGGGGTCTAATCTGTAATGGTATTTGCTAATGGTAAGACTGGTTCTGTTTTGGGTATATCTTGGTGTAGCGCTCTGGAGTCTCTATGAATTTTTCTGTTCATCTCCTGTCTCCAATATCCCATTATGCCATGCAGAACTTGGCAAAATATACCAAATGTGTATTAAAGTAAATTTTAAAGTTGTGGCACAAACTAAAGCAATCCAGGAAATTCTAAGCAAAGACTGACCCTCTGTCCTGAATTTTAGGAGTGAGTGCAGCAGCTTCAGCACTAAGTGACCTTCATGAATTATGTTGCTTTTAATTTAATATCATTTTAATGTGGCTTATTGTTAATTTTATTTTTTGCATAAAAGGAAAAAGCCTTCTATGACAGATCTTTTAGAATCTGTTCCAGTTCCCAGTTCTGATATATTGGCTAATTGTGTCTCTAGGTACTGTTCTTAAAGTCTATGTTCTATATCTGAGAGACAGACATGGCATCTTTTAACACAGATGGTTTTGGTTTGCAGCACTAGGTGGGCATTAGATAATATTTTTAATTGTCCCCTTTTTTATTAGTATAATATTTGTGGCATTTGTACTGTTACTCTCTATTATTACATACTTGAAAGAAGTCAAGAATGTGCATCTGATAAATACATTTTTATGACCTAATCTTGCAAACTCTTCCTCGTGCAACTGACTAATCACATTGAATTCAAAAGGGACTGTTTGCTTGAGTAAGATTACTTGCATGAGTCAGACTTTGTAGGGTGATGTCCTTTAAAGGTGTTTAAAAAAACCAAGTATTTATTTTTATGCACGTGTTCTGTGTACTTGATTGCAATTATTCTAGTCTATTACGGAAGTCTATTATTAAAGGCTATAACATTTAAAAGCAGGTATTTTAACCTGAGTAGGTTAAGGGTTTACTGCAGGAGTGGGTGGGAGAGATTCTGTGGCCTGCATTGTGCAGGAGGTCAGACTAGATGTTCATAATGGTCCCTTTTGTCTGTGAGTCTAAGTAGAGTTTAAAATACCTGCTTTTAAATGTTTTAGCCTTTAATAATAGACTTCAATAATAGACTAGAATAATTGCAATCAAGTACACAGAATACATGCATAAAAATAAATACCTGGTTTTTTTAAACACTTTTAAAGGACATCAACCTACGAAGTCTTACTCATGCAAGTAATCTTACTTGGTGGATCTGAATATTTTTCAAGAGCATATCTCACAGCAACTCAGACACCGGCCTAGTCAGTTATCTCATACTACCCACTGCATGTACAAATATATTACTTTAAAATCCATTATGACTTGCTTTTGAAACACAAATCCTTTTAGCATACTTTTGGTGAAACAGTGAGGATGCAAAAATTGTCGGTTTCTTTCTGTCTCAGCATATTTGCTGCAAATGCATCTTCTACTCCTTACTCATGTTAGCACTGCAGCATCAATACAACTATGAAAGAGGAAGGTGGATTATATTCTGCTAAGTGAATTGTCAACAAAATTGCCTTTTAATTTCCCTAGCAGTAAATGACAAATAGAACTTTTGTGGGTAATGATAATGAAAGAGTGAGAGAGGAAAAAGAACTTTGGATGTTTCTTTTTCAGATCTGAAGTTGACTTTGCAGCTGTTGAGATAATAAAACTCATTGTTTCTCTTCTTAAGTAAGCAAGTTATATGGAGTCATTATGAAGGAATGGCTATGGAATCCCATGCTTTTATGTTTAGAAGGCTTTTCTGAGTCTAAACACAAGAGAGAGAAGAACATTAAAAAGTACATTGTGGTAACACAAAAACCAGAGACATCTGATTTAGTATACTTTAACCAGAATACTTCCACTATTTCAAAAACACATCAGCCAACTCACAAAGGTATTTTAAAGACATTTACTGAAGAATGAAAAGCCAATAATAACTAACATCACAATTTCTGCTTATAGAATAAGAATTGAATAGCCATTTCAGTATTTGATTTTATTATCATCATTCAAAGTAGGCGTGACAGGGGGCCTGCAATTTAGGCCAGGGATCAGGCCAAGCAAATATTAAATGCCTGGATTTTGTTTTCTTTCCTATATGACCACCTTCAGCTACAGGAAAAACATTTTTTTTTCTGTGTTACTGTTTCCTTTCCTAAGGGAAAGCATTGAAATGGAGATGTGAAATGTCAGGTTACACTATTAAAGAAAACCCCATGCTGATGGATGAATGTTATTCAGAGTGCACGTCTGAACGTACAGACTTAGAGCCAACTTCTGAACTCCTGTGCAAAGCCTGATTGAACAAGCTCTGTGTTGAGCACTTGCTTGTTTGAGCATGGAGCACTAGCACAACTGCTAATGCAGAACGTGGGCAGTAAACACAGAGCCTGTGCCAACCCGGTTTCTACTCCCAACACCCAAAGTGCAAGGCAGTGAACAGTAGATCTTTATACACATGTCTGAGAGGAGGGAACAACTTCAGCGCTTAGAGATTTCTGCCTGAAACAAGTTCTGAGTACTGCCACCAATTTTTCCTGCTGTTTAAATGCCTATACGTCATAGCTATGCTTCCGTGGACTGAGTTGTTGTACATGGTTCCTCCTCCTTGATTTCCAGTTATTGACCAAGCCCTCATTATAATAGGGATAGGTGAACTGGCTCAGATAAAATAAAAACTAGACAAAATTTCAAGCGGAGACAAGCCTATGCTTTGTATGGGTCAGAATGGTTTTTGCACATCTCTCCTGCTGCCAGCGGATGATACCATATAGAAAATAGAACTGGAAAGCAAATTCTGCGCTACTTCCTCTTTCCGGGGTTGTGCAGTTTATTTCTGGGTGAACCCTACTTATCACCTCAGGGAAGTACAGAGAGAGGGGAAGATGTTTTCTTGAGTTTGCGTGGTGGTGGTGGTCATTACCAAACTCTCTCGAAAATCTGGCCTATGCTTTCAGTTTTTCTTCTCCTCCACAATGTGGGGCTAGCTCATTTTTTCTATCCCTATAATCTTTGTTCCCCTATAAATATTGTTTTCTGTTGGCTGTGGGTAGTCCTGGAAGTAGAAGTATATATCTTCAGGACACTTTTTTCTCCCTTACGTTAGGCAGTGCAAGGCTGTATTTCTGAATCATCCAAGCAAGCAGCTTTTATTTTCCTTTTGCGCATCAGTCCCATGCCTTTGTTTCCCTCCTGATTTAGGGGATGGTGATGTGTTTAGTTCTTGCATTCCTGAAAGAGAAGGACTATTGTTTTCATCATCCAAACAATAGATGTTGTGCTGGCTAGGCAGTGTAGGCTTAGCTTACCTTTTCTGAGTCAGATACAGTGTGATCTTTACCCACTGCTGTACATTTGGCTATGAGTAAACCACCTGGGTGTCAGTTTTGCCTACCCAATTTCAGATGTCACCAGGCTGAACTGGATCTTAATCTAAGAGCAAAACACCATTATCTTATTTTTTCATCACCACTAGTATACCAGGAACATGTATAGTATATGTTCATTTATTTTGTTCATGCCATCTTATCAATGCCAAATGAACTAAGAATGCTGAACTATTTACTACTACTTTGTGTAAAACTAAAGAATTACAATTCTCGATAGTCTATAGCAAAACATGAATGATTCAATATTGAGTTGAGAAGTAAGTTAAGTAATATGACCAAATAGGCTTGTCTTGATTTTAAAAAATTACATACAATATATACTGTACATAGAGCTGGTCAGGATATTTTTGATTACAGAGTTTTTTGTTCGAAAATGCCAATTCATTGAAATTGAAGTTTTTTCCCAAAAAGGCTTCTCACGTCCAGGGTGGAATTTCTTGTCAAAAGTGGAGGGGGACAAATGTAGGGAAAGGGGAGGAGGGGAAAAGAGGCAGTCAATAGGCTAGTAGTTAGAGCACTCACCTAGAATGTAGTAAATCCAGGTTCAAGTCTCTAGTCTGCACCATTTCTTGGCCAGGTCTAATTGTTATATGTGTGATGTCCATATATACAATCTTTATTGTTTAATTACTTTCCCCTAATTATCTGAGAAGGATCTGTGTTTCCTTGAATTCTTGGAACTTCTGCTGAAAGTAGAACCCATAGGACCTGCCTACAGTAGCCTCAGGCAGTACAGATTATTAGTCCTGTGATGGTTCAGAATTTTAAACAACTAATGTTGTCTCAGCTGTTAGACAAATAACATGCGCTGTGCAGAGCAGTTTTATTATGAGTGCAATAGTATGGTTGGATTTGGATGGATATATAGAAGTTACAAACCAGCTCAGATATGTTATTGAAACAGAAGCTATATCTGCAGCATGTGGTTTGCATAATAAGAGGCAGGAGAAAGAGTTACTTGAAATATATCTTGGAAATAGAAAAAATAAAACTGCATGTGATATTTTGTCATAAAGATTAATTATGGAGAATCCCTTTGTTTTCCACAGCCGCAAAACACTTCTTCTATATCTAAATTATAATTTAATTAATGACTCTACTGGAAAGGAATATTCATAATATAATTGTCTCAGGAATCTGCTTTTTTAAAAAAAATCCTTGAAAAAAGAATACTAGATATTATGAGCCAAGTTCTACTGACAATTACACCCCTGTAAATCCGAAGTAATTCAATGAGTTATGGAGAACCCCGCTGTCAAAAGGAAGCCCCAGACGGGCTACGGTACTTTTCCATCCTGCTCTTTGCAGGACTGGAAGAGGAACAAAGCACATATCCTCTTGTCCACTCACTCCTTCCCCACCAGACCAAAGAGAGCCTTCCACTGATCCCAAAGAGACAGCAAATCCTTCCTGTTGCCAGAAGGAGAGATCTGTAGGCCAAAGCACCTCTCCACACATGGATCACAGGGGCACAGTTAGACCCATAATTCCAAAGAACAGTCTTATACAGCCTCACCCAGAACTCACTGAAGTCACTGCAAAGACTCCCATTGATTTTAAGACGTAGAGAAGTCGCTATGTGACTTTCAATAATTGCTATAATTTAAATATATTTTGTCATATTATCTTACTTATGATCCCATTTCCTTTCCCCTGGTTTTTTAGTCTGAACAAAGGCAACTCATTCAGATTTGTTATAAACTAGAATCCTCTAAGACAAGTTCATTTGAATGGGAATTGTTTGATGATGATGTCTTTGTACATAGATTTTTATGGAGTGGGAGGCATATTTTAAAGATCCTTCTTTAACTGGTGTCATATCTATCAAGGACGTTGTGTATGTTGCCCTTAGTGGAAGATTATGATTTGTTACAAAGCATGAGACTAATTTAGAACAAATGACACCCTTGTAGCTGTGGCATTCACTGCAGCAGCAGAACCAGAGCAGATCTATCCAAAAAGGGATGGCGGGGGGGTGGGGGGTGGGAACTGAAGATGGAGGAGGTCCACAAGTTGGAAGGCTGCACAATTGTTTATAGCTTGGAGTTCCTGTCATAGCCCTCAGTCTTCCTGTTACACTGGATATGCATTTGGGCATGGACATCACCCCAATATCCCATCCAGCTGCTTGGCTTAGAAGCTGGGCAGAGGATTTGGGACCTAGCTCATAAATAAGAGTCCGTCTTGACGTAAGTTGGTGTCATCCTGCAGCCTTCCTGTTGAACTGAATCACTTAACACGAAGTCTAATAAGTCCAGGAATGCCCAAGGTGGCACTTCTGCAAATCAACTTTACAAGTTATCAGTGCCATCAATTTGTGCTCAAGTTAATCAGTCGTGGGACATTGTGGAGCTTTGCCTGGAAACACTGAGATGCTTAAGCAGCTTGTCATTTTGTGTGTACTAATGGATTGTCTGCATTACAGCATGCATATAATTCTGAATTATTCTCCCTTCCAAGAGCATGCCTCTTCCATTACAACTTACCACTCATTCTTCTGGAGGTAATTTGACATTTTGAAAAACCTGGATTGTAATCAATATACAGGAGTTATAGTTACTGATCTGAAAAAACTGGTACATAAGCAGTTATGACTATTTATGGTGATCTCAAGCAAAGTGAGTGCTATAATTCTAGTTAAATAAAAGATTGCCTACGTATTGGCCTATTTAAGGGCTTTACATCTGAGGAAGGAATATCAGAGAGAAAAATCTCATGAGCTGTCTATAGATGTTATGCTTTTTATTTCTGATTTTATTATAAGGCTCTGTCTACATAAAAGAGATATGTTATATCTATGATATCATTCACTGTCTCAGGCCCTGGCCAGTATAACTAGCTCTGATCAGTGACTTTTATAACTTAAAGGCTGAGTTGGCGGGGGGGGAAACATTTTTTCTGAAGTTTGACCAAACAGAATTTATATTATTTTCAACATCCAACCTCTTGAAAAATGTTAGAAGTGCCACATTTACAGATATATCATTGAGCTTCCTTTTGCCTGGCCCATATAAAGAGCTTTTAGGACATATGGAAAGTTTTATGAGCTGTAATTAGTACAGCAGGGCAAAATTTTTCATACAAAATCATTTTTGGGGGTGGTGGGAGGTGCAAAAAATGTAGATGTAGGTTGACCGAAACAATTTGTGAATTCACATCAATTTCAGCAAATTGTTTCAGAAAGAAAGAGAGAAAAAGAGAAAAGTTTTCAGAAGTCAAAACTGTTCATTTTGGCATTTCTAAATTGAAACATTTTGATTTTTGTTTTGGACAGACATTTTATTTTGTAATTTCTCTCAATTTTATATAAAAAACCCACCCACCAATTAAGTGTTGAAAACTTCAAAATCAAAACAAAGCATTTCATTTTGGGTCAAACATAATGATTTGGTCAACCCAAAATTAAACATTTTTGGACATTTAATTTCACCAAAAAAAAAAAAATTAAAAAAATCATTGCAACTTGATCCCAAACTACTGTTTGTAATTTTTCAGTTCTGTTACTGAACCAAAACATTGGTTCTTCACACTGCTTGAATTGCTTTCCCCATGGAGGAGGAGAGTTTGAACTGAGGGAGACTGGATGTGTGTGGAGTCATGAGAAATCGAGAAAGAATAGGCATGGTGACAAAAGAAGTGGCAAGGATGCTGGAAAGGATAGTGGAGATTTCAGAAAGAAAGATCAAGAGAAACAGGAGGCGGAGAAAGAGTTTGGAATGACCATGGGGTGGAGAGACATTGAGGGTGCGCTGGTGGGATTACGGAATGGGACAAAAGATGGAAAGATTAGGGTTGGGAAAGACAAGAGAATGAGGTAAAAAGAGGAAAAACAGAAAGAAGGGAGACACACTTACTACAGAACCCCTGTTTTACAAACTAACTGAGGACTGAGCAGTGCATAAAATCAGAAAGTTCATAAAATTGAACATCTCAAAATTACCATAGTTATGGTGCATAAACTGCAGTATGGTGAACTGCATCACTTTCTCTTTGTCCTTCACATCATGGCAAAGCAATATCCAGTGCATTGAAGGCATTTGCTCTTCATTGACATCACTTCTACTGTGTGATTTATTTTTTAACCTGTTGGGGAACAATGATTCGTATAACTGGTCATTTGTAATATTGATGTTTGTAAAATCGAGGTTATTATTTAATGACCAGTTTGATACGCTGGCAACTGTGAGAAGTACCCTACCAAAACCGGGCAAATGGCTACTACACCATCACTCTGAGCTTTCCTGTTGTAAGCATTTTATTATGACCATATTATTATATGTCATCTTGTCCTGTAATTTTGACAGATCATCCAAGCTAAATAGCGTTGAGTCACTTGATGGGAGGCCTGTTCTTATTCTTAAGTGCTGCAGGCAGTTATTCATCTCTAGTGAATTAATGAACAACCACAATATTAAGACTACAATGCTACTGAGGTGCTGTCTTTTATCTGAGCTGTCAATCAAGGTCTTGACTCTCTGTTTTCTCAAAAATGGCATTAAAATTGGCATGTAAGCCCAGTGCTCCTGGCCAAATTTCAACTCATAATCATCCTTAGTAAGTAATTTTTAAAACCATGTAACATATTTTGCTCATGTAAATTTGTCCCATTGGCAGGAGCTCTACAGCTTAGAAATGATTCAATCAGATAAATTTAGGCAAGGAACAAAATTTTATTGGTGATAAAAATCAGCTTTAAAAAAGAACTCAACACAACTATGTTCCTCCAAGATCCAGTTTCCCCTATATTCAGCCAAACTCTATACATCACTGGCAACCTTTATTTCACTGGGGTATTCTTAGCTTTTAAGTTGTTTTTTGTTTATCAAACTACTTTTTGATATGTATATGAAAGATGCTACAGAAGACCAAAGACCCATGTACTGTATGGCAGCTTTTATCATTCAAGGATGAGGATTGTTGTATCTTTTGCTCTTTATGCAACAAACGTAAGATAAAAGAACCACACAGTGGGGTGCAAATAACCAGGTTTACTAATAATACACATGCAAGGCATAGCAACAGGTGTACAATTTTGATCTGGCAAGTTTCTGTACATACAATACAGAACCACTAGCGGGCTCACATACTATTTAAAGGTATATTACATGATTCCTATACACTAGATAAATGTGTTAGTGGACTAATATTTAATGGTTATTATATAATTTGCTGCTGATTCCAAAGCGGTTCATCTTACAAGACTAATCTGACAAAAATTTTGAATAAAATAAAAACCTGAAAGCAAGATAGGAATACACAGCTTGAACATTTTATAAATGGAGAATTTTGAGTCTGAAATCAAACATGGCTGTTCCATTTGGGGCCAATGGGATTTGTGTGTGTGTTATAACCGTTTTTAGAAAACCCTTTAGATGTTTGAAAAATGAAGAAACAAAATAATGGTTATCCTGGGGTTGAATGTACAGTAATGTTTCTTATTATTCAAGACAAAGGCTACTTATTTTAATACAGAGCAAGGAATGCTATTACAAATATAAAATTTGTTAGAAAATAATGGTGTTAGAAAGTCTTCTGATTTTGCTATGTGTTAAAATATAGATGGATTGTAGTCAATGTAGTTAAACTGCTTCCCTTCTTTGAGTTTCAGAGGTAGGGTGAGATTCTGCAAGCACTCCGCATTCAGAACTCCCATTGGGCCCCAGAATACTAGCTGAGAGGCAGTAGAAAGGGGAAATGTGTGCTTTTGGTCTCTGCTAAATTTAATTAATCTAACAGCAGTTTTTAAATTAAAATCATTATGACAAATTATCTGTTTTCTTCACCATTTTAGCCATCATATCCTAAGTTAAATGGTATTTTAATGCTGTTTATGTAGTTTTCTTTTAAGGGTACTGTATGTCAAACAGAAAGCAAATTGGTGTAAATTTTTAGAACCTGTTCAAACCCTCACAAATATGTTTAGCTTTGAATGAATTTTAAACTGATAGCTTTTTTAATTGATGAGTCATCATTTTTATTTTCACTTGACAAACACTGATTCAGGAGAAAAAAATAGGAGTACTTGTGGCACCTTAGAGACTAACAAATTTATTTCAGCATAAGCTGTCGTAAGCTATAACCCACTTCATCGGATGCATAGAATGGAACACACAGTAGGCAGGAGTATATACACACATGAAAAGGTGGAAGTTGCCTTATCAATTCTAAGAAGCTGTTTAATGTAGATGAGTTATTACCAGCAGGAGAAAAAACCTTTTTTAGTGATAATCAAGATGGCCTATTATCAGACAGTTGATAAGAAGGTGTTAGGATACATAAAGTGGGGAAATAGATTCAATTAGTGTAATGACCTAGCCATTCAGGAGAGACCTTCAAAGCTTGTAGTATGATGGGACCAAATTTTGCATCATGTTTGTCTATTGTCTATAAAAAAAAGTAAATAATTTTTCAAATATTTTTCCTTATTGCTTATAACAACACTTGAAATTTAATTCTGTTTCCTCCATCAGACACTGAATTGTTGGACTGATAATAATCCAACTCATATGTGTAGTGCAGTGGATTCTCATTGTTGTGTCCTAAATTTTTGTGGTGATGTGTGCTGTTGAACAGCTGCTGCATTCTCTTTCAGAGGCGGCTGCATTATGATTATTCCATTCTGTTTTTATTTTGGTGGTTAATTATTAATAAGTGATTCTATAAATGTAGCTAGGGAATATATGATGCTGTGATATGGTATAAAAATATCGTCAATGTGCAATGGGGATGACTGCATGAATGGGAAAGCCATGAGTGATCTATGCAGATAAATCACCCTAAAAAGTGTTATTAAAACCTTTTCACTACACAAATCATTTTGCATGCATGTTTTAGAGAATTTGTATAGAATGCATTGGGACTATTTTTGATTCCCTCTTCTGAATAACTAGGTGCCTTAGTTACCATGAGACCAGCTGTGCGGAACTCACAGAGCCCGAGATAACAACTTATATTTTCATTTGTACAAAAAGCAAGTGCCTATCCAAGGGTCTAGACCCACTCTCAACAAGTTAAAAATACAATTCTCATAGACTGCAAATCTAGAAACATTGCTAACCCCAAGATCTAGAAAAGACTAAACAGACAAAACCAAGGAACATCCTTCCACCCACCAACAGACCAACCCTCACTGTTCTATCCTATTCCCCAAAACTGGAGGAAACATATGGGCTTTGTGAAATGCCCTAAATATCATCAGATTCTGGCTATTTCAGATTATTGGCAGGGGAAATGAGCCCCAGAGGTGAAGGTCCCTCACAGAATTCCCCTGCAAGCAGTCTTGTCTTTTAAACTGAGAGGGTTCCAGCTAATGTGTTTTCTCTGGTTCCAGTGGCAGTAGTGTACCATAAGGAGAGTGGAGTCTCTTACATAGATGCATCTAGGCCATTTAGAGCTTTATAGAACAAAACCAAAATTTTACACTCTACCTGGAAACCAAGAGGCCACTGTTGCCAATCATGGACACAGGCATAATGTGCTTGCAAGATCTCCCACCTAACATCTGAGCTGTCACATTCAGCACCACTTTCTGTTCTGAGCTGAGGGGTAGCCCCAGGTACAGAACATTGCAATTATCTAAAAGATATAGATGACAGTAATAAGATCCACATCTTGAAGAAATGGTTGCAACTTGCTAGCCAGGCAGAGGTGGAAAGAAAACCATCCTGGCCTTTGCTGTTCTAGTCTTTTTCTTCATATGATTGATGTAGATGTAGAGCAACAACTATAATTTTACATTTAGATGGTTAAGTCAGATAATTGCCTCTGGAGTAGCAGAATATATTGCTGTTATGCCTCATTAATGTTTGTGAATTGAGTATTGAGTTATTATATGTTCCATGGTCTGTTCTGGGTGACCACAGTGGCATACTGGAGAGTCTTTAATTTTCCATTTGTACAGCAAGTATCTGCATTTGCCATGGTTTGTGCAGATGCAGTTTAAGATTTTCCATGAGCTTCATGAGAGACTGAGGCCAGGGGTCTTCTGCGACAGGACTTTTACAAGCTGTGTGTTTGTGACTTCTTGTGAATTCCAGTCGGTTTTCCCTGCTTTATCATGGTTGAAGTTGCTTTGTTGGAGGTTAAATGCATGGGTCCAAAGAGGCTTATGTGATTGTTCAACTAACAGAAGCTAACACAGTACACAGTCAACCTATGGAACTCCTTGCCTGAGGAGGTTGTGAAGGCTAGGACTATAACAGGGTTTAAAAGAGAACTAGAAAAATTCATGGAGGTTAAGTCCATTAATGGCTATTAGCCAGGCTGGGTAAGGAATGGTGTCCCTAGCCTCTGTTTGTCAGGGGGTGGTGATGGATGACAGGAGAGAGATCACTTGATCATTACCTGTTAGGTTCACTCACTCTGGGACACCTGGTATTGGCCACTGTCGGTAGACAGGATACTGGGCTGGATGGATCTTTGGTCTGACCCAATACAGCCATTCTTTTTTTCTCACCAGATACGTAGATTGTAACTCAAGTAACAAAAGTTGGACACACACACTCAGTCACAGGGGCAAAGATAGTCTTCACCATATCTTCTGGTTGCTACCCAAGTCAGCCAGCATCACTTTCATTTTGCCTGGATTGAGCTTCAGTTAATTTAGCTCATCTCAGCAAGACACAGCAGGGAGGCATTTGATAGTGGTAGCTGCATTGGATAAGACAGACATAGAGTTGGGTGTCATCAGCATGCTGAAAGTAAAACATTCTATACTTCCTGTGACCAAAGGACCTCTTGCTGCCAATTGGCAGAAGGTTACAGCATTCCTGTGAGTCTGATATTTACATTCTAGTTCACCAAAGAGTGTCATGTAAGGTTTCTACTGGAAACTGATCGGGCTTTGTGAAATAGATAATATGTAAGAAGGGGTGTGTGGCAAGAGGTAGATAGATAAGAGAGAGGAACCTATGTTCCTAAGGCCTTGTAGTTAAAGACAGGTGACCCAGAGGTAACATGGCCTACCTCAGGATCCACCAGACTGAAGCTGAGAGAGATTTATCTCCCTGGCTGACCGTTGTGTGTTTTACAATGGAAGTTGATTTGCATACTGAGTGAACTGCTAATGAAAAGATTGTGCGCCGGGCATCAGAAGGAAAATCAACAGGAAGAGGTCAACAGCAGGGGCAGAGGACTCTGTTTTACAGGTGAAGAACAAAGGACTGGACTAGTATATCTGGAAGTGCAGGAAGATGTCCTGGCATCCTTCATCAAGGGGAAACAAGTTGTCATCAGACTTGATCCCATGAACGGAGGATCTCAGCCTTCTTGGTTGAAAAGCGCTGTGAGAAGGACTTTTGGTAAACAGTACCTTATAAGGCAAGAGGGGATCTTGTTAATTGAGTTTAGGCTGTAGAATACATCATGAATTTATTTTACATTGAAAGCTTTTGTTTCTAATAGTTCTGTTTGCTATCGTATGAATATTCTTTGTTAAATAAGCTTATTCTTGTGTTCTCTATAATCAAATCTAAGTGTCGTGCGTTACGCAGCTCCACGTTCTCAGGTATAACTAGCAAGCTGTGGCGTACCATTCCTCTGAGAACAGCAGGCCTGATAATTCTGAGAGTGTCCCATGGATAAGGGGCTGGATTCTGCAGGGAGATGTTTGGAAGACTCGGGTTGGAATGTGCCTATTGCTAACCTGCATAAGGGACAGCCCTCATGGGCTGAGAGAGGAGGGCTCATGTTGCCAATGGCTGGGAGCGAAAGTGAGCTGACCCCCGGCAGATACAGACAAGGCTCCTCTCATGCTAAGGGCAGGTGGTAGTAAGGTGTTTCATAACCCTGGCAACCATCATACTTTCTCATTAAACCTTCCAGTTGGCCCTCTACATCTGAATCAGTAATCATGCAAATGAGAATGTTTAGTGAGAAGGAATAGAAATGGGAGTTGCCCAAGATCAGTTCCATCCATTCTTGCCGTGGTCTGGGAGTGTCAGAATGATGGAACCAATGGAACAGCTTTTCTATGCTGACTCTACAATAGCAAGAGATTCCCTTACACAGGGGGAATCCTTATCTGCAAGGTTAGTATAGCTTTGCAATCCTTTTGTGCCACTGGAGCTACACAAGGGGCTATACTGGGGGACTGGAGTGGTTCTGGATCTGTAAACTGAAAGTGAAAAGGATAGTTTCTTAATATTTTAAGTGAAAACTTAAAATTTGCAGAATGCCAAAGCTGTGAAAATCTCTAAAATGGCTATATTTCCTTTTTCTCCTTCTGTCTTTTCTTTGATTTTCTTCAGTTTCTAATGTCTAATCAGTGAGGATAATTTTATTTTATTTTTTAAAAATTTAAGCAATAAAATACACCAGATGTAGGACAAATTAATAATAATCTATCGTTTGACCCCAAAAGTCTTGCAGCATCAATATAAAAAGACCTAACACTGATGATCCCAAACCACAGCCATATTAATCTTAGATGCAGAAATGGCTTTGAGAGAGTGGGCTGGCAATACATGTTTTACACCCTACAGAAATTTGGACTTGGACCTATATTTAGTTCCTGGATTCAATTGTTATGTTGTCATCCAACCTCTCAGATCAAGATCATGTGACCTCAGATACCGTCAGATTCTTCCTGGGTACTAAGCGAGGATGCCAGTGTCTCCATTACTTTTTTATTTGGATCTTGAGGCCTCGGAAATAGGTATCTGAGCTCATCTAGATATCCAAGGTATACAGCTTGCTCCCATGGAGTATAAATTGATGTTCTATGTTGATGATGCCCTTTTATATATAACTAGAACCCACTATTCCAGCCCTCCCATTACTAATTCAAAATTACTGGTTACAAAATAAATTGGGGAAAAATGGATCTATTGGAAATATCCCGGGTATCATGTAGTCAGGCTTTTCCTGAACAGAATTTCCGTAGGCAAACTAATACAATTAAATACTTAGGTGTAAAAGTGCCAAGAAACATTAAGAAACTAGTGAAGATAAATTTAGACTGGGGTCGGGGGCTAGATTACTAGTGATATAAAAGCATTGTCTTTTCGTGAGCCTGCAGGGAAGGGTTAATGCCGTGCTTAATTGCTAATGAAAGAGGCGTTAGGGCTCAAGCAACTTTTTTACATTCATAACTGATGTAGGAAGCCCAGAGGTCCCGGGACTGTGAACTGCCTAGAGGTGCCAGGGCTCAGACCTAGCAAACCCTGGCACAAATTAAGATTGGGTTAATACAATAAAAATGAATATTCAGCCTAGGCTCCTCTCTATGCTAATCAGCCTACGTGTATATAATCCTTCCATTCTGGCATTTGAAAGGAGATTTTTAAAACAAAAAATGTTACTCTGCTGGTTTTGTGACAACTCTGTTTTCTAGGAAAAAATCAACAGGTCTTACTGAAGGATTTGGTCTAAATTCACAGTTTGGTGCAGAAGGAGACACATTCAGCATCATGTATCAAAGAGTCCCTGTAGTGAGGTGGCTACCCGGCTCCTAAAATAAGAGGAGTGAGAACAGCTGAGGGAAGTTGACTGAGAAGCAGCCACAGCTATGGCCAGCGCAGTCAGGGCCCAGCTGGCCCTGATATGAGGGTTGTAGGTCAGGAGCTGGGAGGAGTCTCTCTCTGGCTCTGTAGAGAGAAGGATGTGGCTGCCTGGGAGAGAAGGATACTTTGGGTGGAGCAGTGCTGGGGAAGGGCAAAGGGAGCTGGGGAGCTCAAGCCTGATAAACCTCACAGGCTGCAAGCCTTGTTAAAGGCCTACAGAAGGTACTGGGGCTGCAGAGTTGCAGCCCGGGGATAGGTAAAGGCAGCATGTCCTACTCTGTTCCCCATGATGAGTGGTTTATAGACTTCAGTCTGTCCCAGATAAAGGGGACTAGATGATGATTGGCAGTAGCCACTGAGGCAAGGTGCGTTTAGAGGGTTGGGGGTTCCCCTGGATGTGTGGGAGTACTGCTGGGACAGAACCCTGAAGGTAATGGGCACCGGGGTCCGGTAGGGACACAAGGCCTGAGGCAGGCGAAACACCAGCCTGCAGAGGGCGCTCCAAAAGCTGGAAAGAGCTAATTCCCAGACGACCAGCAGGAGGTGCCACACCGGTGAGTCGTCGGTTTTGCTACAGTCCCATATCCTGGAATTTTTACAAGATGACTTTGATCTCGGGTTGCAGGGTAAAATCTTAAAGATGCATGTTTCTTTGCTGCCAGTAATTTTGAGCGTATCCAGAAAGTCTTCCCCTTCCAGCCAAAAGGACTTACACTGCTTCATTACAGCAGTTCAATTATAGTGTCCTCCTGAGGTGCATTGAGCTCCATCTTTGGATTTGAACATTGTGCTCAATGCCTTAATGCGGGAACCCTTTGAATCTATGGCAGGGGTAGGCAACCTATGGCACACGTGCCGAAGGCGACACATGAGCTGATTTTCAGTGGTACTCACACTGTCCGGGTCCTGGCCACTGATCTGGGGAGCTCTGCATTTTAATTTAATTTAAATTTAAATTGAATTTTAAATGAAGCTTCTTAAACATTTTATTTACTTTACATACAATAATAGTTTAGTTGTATATTATAGACTTATGGAAAGAGACCTTCTAAAAATGTTAAAATGTATTACTGTCACGCGGAACCTTAAATTAGAGTGAATAAATGAAGACTTGGCACACCACTTCTAAAAGGTTGCTGACCCTGATCTATGGAATCAGATTCATTGTACTACCTATCAAAATGACCTTTTTGATTGCTGTCATCTCAGCAAGAAGGGTGTCTGAACTGAGAACCCGATCAACTCCTACATCCTGCTGCCTGCTCCACATATGTACGGTGGTTTCGGAAATGGATCCTAGCTTTAGTCCAAAATTAAATTTGTTTTTTTTTTTCATTGATAACAAGAAACATCATTGTTGCCTTTTTATTCACATCCTTCTTACCCAAAGGAGAAACTATGGTATTTGTTGGACGTAAGGCAAGTCTTCGAGATTTATCTGAGAGGAGCTGAGAGCTTAAGAAAAAGAATAGCTTTGCTGGTGTTATTTCAGTGAAGGAAAAGATATTCTAAGGCACCTTAAATCATCAGTCTCACTGTGAATATGCTGGTACAGTGCTGAGGCATATAGAACAAAAGGACTTAATCCTCCATTGGATATAAGAGCTCACTCAGCCCAAGCAGTGGTGTCATCGTGCACTGAAAAAGAGCAGGCCCCTCACAAAGAAATCTGTAAAGCTGCCACTTGGTCGTCCCTGCATATATTTACCAAGTTTTACAAGGTAGACAGTCTTCAGCCAATTCAGCCTTTGGTAGGTGGGTCCTGCATGCTGTGGCGATTCCTTGGCACAAGAGAATCTTTTTTCTCAGTGATGTTAATTTGTTCCCTCTCTAGGATTTTTGTCATTTCTGAGAAAATCCCACACTGAGGACTTGTGGACCTACCCCTGAGAGAGACTTGGAGAATTTGTGGTTACATACCTGAAAACTTCCCCATCCTTAAAAGAATAGTACCATAGACCAGGGGTGACAGTAAAACTAAAATCTTACCAGTATGGAGCTGGTTGCAGCTCCCCCGACCCAAAGGGATGTGGCTTCAGGCAGAAGGGACGGGGCTGGGAGATCAGCATCCCCCAGCTAGCTCTTCTAAGCTGTCTGGCACACATCGCCCAGGGCTCCAGCAGCTATTTAAAAGCCGGGGGCTCCTGCCTCTGCTGCCGCAGCAGTGGCCGGAGCCTGGACTCTTCTAAATTGCCAGCCCCAGGGCAGCTGCTCCTTTTGCCCTCTCCTTCCCTGTTGGCAGCCTGGGGGGAGGGGGCAAAAGGGGAAGGGAGGTTAAAGCGCTGGTGTGGCACCACTTTCAGCAAGGTCTTTGCTGTGGCTGTGCTTTATCATCGCTGCCCCTTTTGCACTCCGCCGTTGGCAGCCCTACTGCTGGGGACCTGGCAGGGCCAACGACGAAGGGCGCAAAAACGGCAGCGATGTTAAAGCACTGCCGCAGCAGTGCACTGTGCTGCCGTGGCAGCGCTTTAAAGTAAGGCGGTAGGGGCTGGTACCGGCAGCCACTTTTTACCTGCTACCGACCCAGCCCTACCTGAGAATACAAGGGAGATTTCTTTCAGTTACGATGAAGTTCTCTGCTCTGCAGGAGTTAAAACCTTTCTTGTGGAGTACAATGTTTCTCATTGACTGGGTTTTTCCAAGGCGCTGATGCTTCTTTTTTTTCTTGGTCCAGAGGGGTTAGCTTTTGAAGCATCTTATGACTGAGGGATTGGAAGCTAGTCCCTCGTCTCCCATCCAATCAGCTTTAATTCTGCCCTAGACAGCTATAGATGAATGGCAACCCACACTGAGGCTCTGTGGACCTATCCCTTTGAAAAAGGGAAAAATTCTCCAAGTCTCAGGTTGTTATGTGCTCCAGAGTGTATGGGCACCTCACGGTCTTTAATATATTTACTCTCACATCATTTGGGAGGTAGGAAAGTACTATCATCCCTATTTTACAGAGAGGGAACTGTGGCAGGGCAGGGGTAAAACCCCTTGAATGCCCTGCCCCTGCTGGCTAAGCCCTGCTTTCTGGCAGGAGGGGCAGGGGCAGGGGCTGGAAGCAGTCAGCAGGGAGCCCAGCTGTGGACCCTAACGAGGGCTGGCCCACTGCAGTAGTCTGGACTAAGTGGTCACATCTGGGGCTGAAGACTGAGAGGGCTAGAAAAGCCCTGAGCTGAACACAGTTAAAGAGGTGAGCCAGGAAGGGGACAGGAAGCTCCTCCTCCCCCGCCCACTACAGGCCAGGTGCCTCAGGGGCCTGGAGACCCTGGAACCAGGTAGATGGAAGGTAACTGCTGGGGGATAAGGGGAAGCACTTTCTTGCACTGAAGCCACTATACTGCACTGTAAATAAAAGGCAGTAGAGGGAAACACTGGAGGAAGGTGTAAGGACTCTTATTTCTACCAGCCAGAGCACAAGGCACAGGGGAGAAAGAGAGAGACCTGTTCAGGCCCTGTGACACTGGGGGCTTGTCTGGAACCCTTCTAGCCATTGTGGTTTGCAGCTGCCAGTATGGAGGAGACCCTAAAGTGGCTAGTGAGCACCATGCAAGAAATGCAGCAGCTCCAGCAGATGGAGCGACAGGCCCTGATGAAATGGCAGGCGGAACAAGAGAGGACACTCCAGGAGTTCAGCAGAGAGCAGTCCATGGCACAGCAGCAGATCCTCCAGAGGATGGTAAGTCCACTGGTGGGGGATGGCACCAGGCTGCAAGGATGAGGGCTCTGCAAGATGGGCCCTGCAGATGACCCTGATGCATTCCTTGGGACTTTTGAACGAGTGACTACTGTGGCTGGCTGGGAGCGGGAGAGCTGGGCCCTGCAGTTAGCCCCGTACCTGGGCGGGAAGGCCTAGGCAGCATTCATGGTGCTGGGTGACACCCAAGTGCAGGACTGTGACGCGGTAAAGGCCACTGTACTGGATTGCGTGGGACTCTCAATGGAGAGGTATCGCTAACGCTTCCGGGCGGCCCAGGGTGTTCGCCCAGAAATTGATGGACTGGGCCATCCGGTGGCTGAGGTCTAATGCCCAAAACGTAGAAGAGGTCATGGACCAGATGGTCTTGAAGCAGTTCCTCCTAGGGCTCCCGGACCCAGTTCAGGCATGGGTCTGGAGACATCAGCCGGCCGAGGTGGCCAAAGCGATCTGGTTAACGGAGGAGAACATGGAAGCTGAGGGGCCGCAATGACTGATGAAGCTGGGCAAGGGAAGCAGACCGGGCAAGAGCCCACTGGACGTGGCACCCAGGAGGGGGCTGGACCCAGGGCCCACCTGCAGCAACAAACTCACCTGCTGGCAGTGCGGACGCCCAGGCCACAAGAAGCAGGGCTGTCCGCAGATGGAATGCGGGCAACAGACTTTTGTGGGTGGACGGGGGGACGTAGAAGAGCGGAGCAGCACCCCCTAACCACGATACCTGTGCTGTTTGGGGGGAAGCCCCGGGAGGTAGTGATAGACTGAGCTTCCACCTGTTCACTGGTGCAGGAGGCGCTAGTGAAGCCCCACTGAGTAATTCCAGAGGCAAAGGTGGCCCTGCACTGTATCCATGGGGACACTTGGAGATATCTGTTGGCCTGGGTACCTATGGAAGTGCAGGGGCGCTTCCGGTGGTAACAGGAGGGAGTGGTACAGAAATTACCATACCCAGTCCTATTGGGAGGAGACTGGGGAACCCCATCCAGGGTGAGGGGCCTGAGGAAGGGACTATGGGGTGCCCAATCAAAGGGGTAGAAGGGGCGAGGGGAGCCTTGAACCCCCTCAGGGGAAAGAAGGGGGGAGAATAAGGAATCTCCTAGACAACAAGGCAAAGGCTGGGAAGAATGTTGGCTATGTGGAGGTGAAAAACACTCTGAGGAGGGGTGCCAAGAGTGAGGCCCTCCAGAGATAGAGGAAAACAAGGATCAGGGGACTGGGGAACGGAATCCCAATACGGGGTACCTAGTCCACCAGCCACCGCCTGAGCAAAGGTGCGCCCTCTGCCAGGCGAAGGGACATAGGTGGGAAACCTGTCCTTACTAGGGATGTGGGAGAGGGCCTGAGGACACTGGGGAGGCCCCACAGGAACCCGCAGTGGGGGTACAAGAACTCCCAGCAGGAAGTGGAATTGTCCGACTGAAAAGGGGCAGGGGCAAGTGGAGCCTGGCGGCTCAGTGAAAGCGGGGAGATGTGTGGCAGGGCAGGGGTAAAACCCCTTGAATGCCCTGCCCCTGCTGGCTAAGCCCTGCTTTCTGGCAGGAGGGGCAGGGGCAGGGGCTGGAAGCAGTCAGCAGGGAGCCCAGCTGTGGACCCTAACGAGGGCTGGCCCACTGCAGTAGGCTGGGCTAAGTGGTCACAGCTGGGGTTGCAAACTGAGAGGGCTGGAAAAGCCCTGAGCTGAACTCAGTTAAAGAGGTGAGCCAGGAAGGGCACAGGAGACCGCAGCTCTCTCTCCTCACCACAGGCCGGGTGCTTCAGGGGCCTGGAGACCCTGAAACCAGGTAGAAGGAGGGTAACTGTTGGGGGATAAGGGGAAGCACTTTCTTGCACTGAAGCCACTGTACTGCAATATAAATAAAAGGCAGTAGAGGGAAACACCAGAGGAAGGTGTGAGGACTCTTATTTCTACCAGCCAGGGCACAGGGGAGAAAGAGAGAAAACTGTGCAGACCGTGTGACACGAACCAAGGCATAGAAAGACAGAAACTTGCCCCACCCAGGTTGCTCATGAAATCTGTGGTATGGTAGGGAGTTGAATCCCAGGCTCCTACCTTATCACTGGTGTAGTTTTTCCTCTTCATAATGTTCAAAACATTTTAAAAGGAGTGGCATAAAATATGCTGTGGGATTGGGAATAAAAATTCACCTAGGGCCAGCCTTGTCTGGGTATCCTTTTCCTGATTTTGTCTGTCTTCTGTTGAACAGAATTCTCTTTCCTGTTCTCCTCCTTTCAGTTTTTTCCTGTGGCTGCACCTGTGCCAATGTATCTAGCCCAATGTGTTCTCTGATTTGTCAAAGAATGCTCCAAGAAAAGTAGCTTTCTAAGGTTTTGATAGTTCTGACTTGAAACTCCAATGTTTACCTAAATTCAAGTATGTCTGCTAACATCAATACAATGTGTGTTTTGATGGTACTGTACAAGGAGAAACTGCCAATATAAACTTCAAAGCTTTTCCTATTTTTAGTCTTATTAACTCCACAGTTCTTCAGTAGCTTCCTGATCACACATTAGTCAGACTCTGCAGTGGCACAATGATCGCTCTCATTGCACTAGCATATTGAACTCTGTATCACCAGCCTTTGCATCAATAATTTCCTTACATTCCTACTCTTCCATAGAGGAATTGAAGAGTGGAATGTACACAGTATATTAAAAGATGTGATCATTTTAGGCAAGACATCATTTCCTGAGAATGAGATTATATTGATTTCTCTGGTGAAGGAATTAAAATTGACTTGAGAGGGATTTCTATCATATGCTTAGGTTTTTTTAAAAGCCATATGGCCTTCTTCAGAATTCCTGTAACTGCTGAAGACAATATTTGCTGAAGTTTTAGGAATACAGAAGATCCAAAGTTAAGTTGAATTCTATCTTTCCAAAAGGAGAACTGGTTGAGCAGAAAACCATTTTGCTTTATGGAAGCTAGACTATAAAAGGCATACACAACTGTAATAGTCTTAAATGATTAATAGTATTGTGCTATTATTCATATTCAGAAATGCAGCTAGTGTCCTTGGTCTACATTTTGCGTGACTATGCTAATTTTGTTTTTGTTTCAAAATACAGATAAACATGATCAGCATTTTGTTTTCTAACCCCATGCTAAACCTTCACTGGAGCTTTTTAATCTTTCTGTAAGCTGACTGTATTTCTCTTGCAACTGTTTCTCATTTTTCTGTAGCTAATTTGCATATATGTATAATAAATAAAAACTAAAATATTTTCCCCCTTTTGACCCCAGGGGTTAGCCAATATTTGGGGTCTTGCCGCTGTTTCCATTAAGAGGAGAAATTGATGGAGTCAAGTATCTTTCATGTAATCCTGTTTATTTACAAAGACTGTACACAAAGCGCTCTTTCCCTAAACATGGTAGCAATCAAACATCACCTAGCTTTCTTTTATCACAGTTCCAAATCTCTTTCCAACCAGCACTCTATCCAAAGGCTCTGTCCTCTGCTTTTTCTCAGGGCCACACAACAAGTGCTCTTCTGGGTGGCTGTCAGGCTTCTTTGCTGCCTTTTCTGTGGTCTTCTTTGGTGTTTCTGTTGCTTCTTTCACACATAGTTCCATCCAGCAACACCCAGTCCTCTAATCTGCATTCAGACTCCAGGGAAAACCTCTCACTACTTACTCCTGCCTTGCATTTTGAGTTGTCCATTCTATAAAGGAGCTTAATGCTGTTTACATTTATTCTGGAAAAATGTGTCCATTATTCCCATGAGCTTTACAAGATTTCATCCAACCTCCAGCTTAACAATATTTGAAGTATTAGGAAAATAGAATATTAAGGGCAAAAAGCATTTCTCCTTTGAACCCTGAAAGGAGAGAATGGTTAGTGATTTTGAACTATTTTTAGCTCTGTAGCTAGCAGTGAATAAATATGTTATTTAGACTTTTTACCAAAAACACAGTAATTTATTCTTTGTACCAGTCAACCAGCAACACCTCCTTACACCCACTAGCACAGTTAGTCACTTCTTTTGTAGATCTTTACAAACAAGCTAACCCAATATTCAAATATAATTGAAACAAACTCACATGATTCTCTTCAGTCAGGAAAAAGCAGCTGTTACCTTAACTCTAACAGGCAAAAATAACTTCTGGGCCTGACTCTGCTCCTTGGAGTTAGAGGCTAATTGTTTTTCCTCAGAAGGTATTTTGCTCTTTTAAGCTCTTATGAAATGGACAATACCCATTGCCCTTTCTAGCAATAGTCTGTCTGTACATACTGTTTGAGGGGTCTGTCTCTTTTGGAGCCTGACTCCTCTATGACCTTTCTACGTGTTTCACTTGGTGCTTGAATGTAAAGGCTGTTACTTCTGAGCCAGCCATGAGTCAGGCAGGGAGTCTCTCCCTCTGTGAGAATTATACACCCGTAAAAAACTTCCCCCTCTCTTTACCTCATCTTGGATCCAGCGTGTGTCTGTTTCCCTGCTGACACAGTGTCCTTCTGCAGAGTGAAATTCACCCCATCTAGAAGGCCAGCCCAATGGCCTATGTACCACTTCTCAAAATAGTTACTTGGGATTTCGTTGGAACAGTAGGCCTTGTTCTGGCTGTCTCAAGAATTTCAGGCCAGCAAAGCAGACACATGAGTTTTGTATGGTAATGACATTGGGATCCTCCAGGGAGTAGCCTACACCTCTGACATACGGGAAGGTTATTTTTATTCTGATCAAACTTCAGTCAGTGGGGAGGAATGTGGCTGTGGCTGGATATTAATTTTGGGCTCTTCCCCCAGATAGAAAATCTGTTCTTGAGATCGGTATAAGGAAGTCATTTGCCTCTCTCCTCTGCAGTATTTCTGGAGAAGCAAATGGGTAGTCTCTGACCCCACAAACAAATCTGCCAGTTGTGAAAAGGCACTAAAGTGGCCATCAAAAGCTGAATTTTTTTGGAAAACAATTGGTCACCGATGGAGTCCTTCCCTCTCACCTCAACTTATTAATTTAAAAAATGTATAAAAAATACCCTGGGTGATTCATAACCAAGTGACCCCTGTTCTGTTCTATAGAGGTTCTTCTGTTGCCATGAATGCCTTCCAGGAATGCATTAAGCAATGTGATTAACGTCTGTCATAGGTCATTTGTTTCCTCTTATCCTCTTCCCTAGAGAGAGAATTGTGTGCAATGGAATGTTCTGGTAGGTTTTTTAATTTTAATAAATATGTACATATTGTAAATGATTATGTTAAAGAAGGCTGGGTTGAAGTAGTATCCCTTGTCCTTGGAGCAAAAGTTGATGAGGCTTTTGATGGTTCTTAGTTTCTGTGTGAGTTTTTTCCAGTGTTGTAAATTGACTCTCAAGAAAGCTTTAGCCTTATGGAGAAAGTTCCTTTGTGCCTAAGCAGCGCAGCTTTCAACCCTGGTCCTCATCTCACAACTGTAGTCTTCTAGATAATCTGGGTCTAGCCCACTGAACGCCTTGAAGATAACCAATGCCATGCCTGCCCGTCCTCCTCTCTGTTCAATTGCAGTCCTGCAGGAGAATGAGCTTAGTTCTCAAGTAAACTACCATTTGTATCAGGTCTACAAAAAAAGCAAAGACAATCATATAAATAAAAAAATGGAAATAAGGGTGGACCACAAGAGTTGGGAAGCTCATTTCCCTGCCTTTTTCTCCGCGTAGCTTTGCAAGCTGCAGCTGTAGAGCTGACTTCTGAAAAATTGTCTTATGTCTTGTCATGGCAAACAGACCTATCGAATAGGTGCCTTCTCTAGAGCTAGGACCAACAACCTCCCAGGGCTTTTGCAATTTCCAAACTATGGTTACTTTCTGCTGAACAGGGCCTTTAATTGCTTACGTTATGCATCGTTATGCTTTATGCCTTAATTGCTATGCATGCACGATTTTCTGTTGTGACCTTCATGCTGTTTGTATCCTGTGAACTTGATTATGCTTGGTTTTTGGAGAACTATACTTTTTAAAGATCTACCCATTCAACAGAAGCTTGCTCAAACTGTTTACTGATTTATCTATTCAACTGAACATAGGCTATTAAAACAGAGCACTGAGTATGCTTGTGTTTTAGACAAAGATTAGACTTAATTTTCAAAGTTTGAATAGTTTTTATTCTGGTGCATGTTGCTGCTGTATTTGCCGAGTTTGATCCAAAAGAATCGAAGCACATGGTTAAAGCAAAGAGTGGCATGTGGTTCATGAACCCCATAATTAGTTCCTCTTCCTAGCTCTAAGCAGTAATTAAATCTGCCACTTCTGCTCTGCTGATTCATTTATTTAGCTGTTTAATTGCTCAACTGAATACGTCTTTATCTCCGGAACTGCAACATTTTATTCAGACAAAGAAATAGCATAATCCATTTTTTTCCAATATCAGGGACGTGTGAAAGAAAAGAGCATTAATACTGCATGATTTGGTGGTGGTGTCACTTTTCACTTATCAAATAAAACCGTGTTTAAGGGAAAACATCAACTGATGCTTAAGGATAGCTTTCCATATATAGGTTTTTTCCTCTAAGAGCTCATCATGTCAAACTTTGAATTCTAATACATCTATTCCAAGTTGCGATCAGGGTCATGAGTTAAACAGAGGAGCTCTCAGGGAATAACAGCAATAATTAAATATAAAACAGGAAATCCATCCGCTACTCTATTGGCAGCAGATTTTTATCAACGTTTTTAAAATGTAGATGTACAGCACATTGAACTGTAACTTTCCTATATAAAGCTCCTTTTGGGGATATTTCTGATGAGTATATGATGTATGTCCATGACATCTTTAACAGATTCATCTACAGATCCTGCACTTGGGTCTATAAAGCACACTGTCTTGAGTATGTTCAAGCTTACTATAGAGAGTACTTGTACCGTGCTGGTGCACATTTCCATAGGTGCAGTTTTTCTTGCTGTATTTTTAGCATCCTTTGAAGGATGTAGAAAGATTCCTCCATCACTTTTATCCACAGTTTGCAAACATGGAGGGAGAAGCGGTTAGTAAAACAGTAAATAAAACTGTTACTGACAATCAGTTTGAGAAGGAACCTGCTTTGGAAGTTGGAAAAAAAACTAGTAACCTTTTTTACTTGTCATGTCTTTGTTCTGTCTGTCTAAAGTTTTATACCATGCACGTCACTGTTGTCTAAGTCTATTTCACTCATTTAGATTAATATTTATTTTGGACTTCTTGCTTTCCTCTCACCAAGTTAGTTGTGTTCAAAGCTGTGCAGCTCTCTAGCTAGATAATTGTTTTACCATGTATACTCATTATTTAAAAGTGTTCACCACTTACCACTGGGGTAAAGGCTTTTTACTTGTATGAGGCGTGTGTTTTGGTTCTTAGTAACCTGGCAAGAGTTTTGCCTGGATAAGGACTTTAGGACTTGACCCAAATATACTTACATTGCACTGCTTCTATTGATTTTATTATTACACTTGTGTGAGCCTTCATTAAACAAATAACAATGGTGTTCCAACCCTGCCAAAACTGGAAATCTGGCAAGCAGCTCTGTCCTTACAGGATTGTCCCATGATTTTCTTATAGAAATATAGGGCTAGAAGGGACCTCAAGATGTCAAGTCCAGCCCCCTGTGCTGTGTCAGGGCGAAGTAAACCTAGACCATCCCTGAAGATGTTTGTCCAACTTGTTTTTAAAAGCTCCCAATGAAGGAGACTCCTTGACTTCCCTTGGAAGCCTATTCCAGAGTTTAACTACCCTTCAAGTTAGAAATGTTCTTCCTTATATCTAACCTAACTCTCCCTTGCTGAAGGTTAAGCCCATCACTTCTTGTCCTACCTTCAGTGGACATGTAGAGCAATGGATCGCCATTCTCTTTATAACACCCCTCAACATATTGGAAGGCTGTTATCAGGTGTCCTTTCCTTTCCTTAGAATCATGAAATCTATCATTTCAGGGTCACTATCACTCAAATTGCCTTTCACCTTCAGATTCACTACCAATTCCTTTTGGTCAAAGGATTTTGTATAAGATTGATCTAAATCTCAAGCTTTTCATATGTATTTCTTGTATCAAACCTAAAAGTTCATCCATCACTATGCACATAGGCTCTGACAGCCCCACTCCCACTCTGCCTCTTCCCACCCCTGCTCCGCCCCCTCCCCCAGGCCTCACCCTCACTCCAGCCCCAGAGTGCCCACAGAGTTGGCACATATGACTATGCTCAGTGCACTACCCCCAATTTCTTATGGCTTGTCTACATGGAGGAGAAATGCACCAGACCATTGCTGGTGCATACTAAAGGTTCTCTAAGGAGTTTAATGTAGTACTGTTTCAAGTGACACTATGTTAAAGCACACCAGCAGAGACTTCCATGGACTAATGAATGTGTAACACACTTTAGAAATCATACCCCTGTAGAATGCACTACTGTCACTGTTTAGACAAGCCCTTTGAGTCTGTTTTAAAAAAACCAAAAAAAACTAAGACATCCATCCTGGATGATAACCGTAACAAGCAAACCATCTCAAACCCACATATTAAGCATTTTAATAAAAAAGCACTTTTTACTGTGGAAGTGCATGCAACCATGTGCAAAGTAGTATCTGGGAATAAAATGTTTTCCATTTGCTTTCAACAGAAATTTGGTGCACAATAGTTTCTCATAGCAATGCAGGAATCTTTTCAAATGGTTCTTTTTCCTGCTGTAGTATTACACCAAGGCTTCATCTTAGTTTGTGAAAATTATAGAATTACATATTGTGCACCGATGTATGAATACACTGATGCGATAGATGGAGAGAGAGATAAATAGAACACCCACCTGATCATTCTTTAAACATTTTTCATACTTAGGAGTGTCTGTGGTGTACAATAGGGAATTGTTACTGCACACTTCCCCTCAGATTAACCTAGCTATTGTCATCCTGCCATCAACAGGCTAGAAATTGCATCCTTCAGGCACTGCTGGGTTTACAAGCAGTAGAATGCAATTGAAACCACTCCCTTTTCCTCCCCTTCTCTCCCCTCCCCATAGCACAGCAAGCATTGCCCAGCAACTTGTAGCAAACAGCTGTCATCAGCCACAATGGGAACTGGATGTTTGCAAAGTAATGTACGTGCTTTAGGTCTGGTCACTGTATAGTGAGCCACTTTGCTAAATCCCTTTTTGTAATCTGTAATTTGGTTTTAAATCCCATTATCCAGCAATATAGTTAAAAACCTATGGCCAGAGTCTGATCTCACATACACCAGTATAGCTTTACTGTGGCAGTGAAGTCAGTGGAGTTACACTGTTGTAAAACTGGTGTAAGTGGGATGAGACTCAGGCCCTGAATCCTGGGAGCAAACATACAACAATGTATGTAGTTTATTAGTACAGTAATAACTTTATGTGGGTACATTTCTTATTATTCAAGCTATGGAAAACATGTCTTTTTTGATACGACAGAACCAACTGCAACTGTGGAAGACAGGGCCACAGATGATCAGACTTGTTACCTTAAGTCAGTTATCTAGTGGCCATGTGCTCTGATACCTATACATATTAGTTAGCTGCTTTTGCACACGATTTACTGAGCGAGTTATATAGTACCTACACAAGAAAACTAATGGAGGCATAGCATACTGATACTGTCTGGTCACCCTAATTGGACATGTGTGAAAAATTGGGATGGGGGCAGGGAGGAGATAGGGACTCTATTCGAGAAAAAGACCCAAAAAGCGGAACATCTGGTCACCCTAAGTTTGATGCTTTGGTGCGTTTTGTGTTTAATCTCTGTCTCAATTATTTCTTTGTACTTGTGCTGGACACTGAGAGTCTTTACAGTTTTGACACATTAGAATGTGACATTCCTGGCCTTGACAGTGCTTTTGTTTGGATATTTATAGCAGCATCTGGTCATTGTTGAGCAAAGGAGATTGCCCTGCCCTCTGGCCCTTTCTTAAGCAGATTTTGGGCAGAAGCTCCACTCATGTGGCACTAATTGAAATGATTGGTGGAGGGGTGTGGTGAGCTCACTGTTCCTGACTCTGGCTTATCTGCCAGGGGCTAAGCCAGGGGAGAGGAGGGGGAGAAGTGGGGATGGGGGAGAAATAAGGCAAAGCTTTGCCTCATTCCAGTAGGACTCAGGGCTCCCGGCTGTCTGTCCACCCTTGGAATCAGAAGACAAATAGAGGGACCACACTCACTATAACTGTGCAGAAGGAAATTGTTCGGAAACTCTGGCTGAGCTTTGCATTTGAAGTGCGGGCTTTGAGAGCAGCTCAGCAGGTCAGTACTTCTACCAGTCAGATTTATTTGTTCAGATGGTGTAGAGCGTTTTAGCTGAAACCCTTCAGTATTAGAAATGGTGTGTTATTTTGAGGAGTTAGATTGCAATTGAAGGACACGTTTCTTTGAAGCTTGAAGACTGAAACTCAGTTTGCTCTATTTGTTGTCCCATATGCATTATGATTCTAATCAGAGTTTTGTTTATCTAGCTGACTGTTACTGGTGACAACTGCAGGGGTAGGGCAGCCTAAAAATGGGCAAATCTTTAAAAGATTTAAACTAAGCAGTTGCTTGAAAAGTGATTTGTATGGAGATGGTTTTTATATGTGTGGCTTATCATCTGGACAAGTGTGCTACATTAAAATATATGTTAGGAATTGTCAGTGGAAATATGTGTGAGTAACTCAGCCTGAATTGCAGCTTGAGGATTTAAATGCTATAACTTCATTTAGAGGAACCCCCGCCCCCCGATAATAGTTTGCTGTAAGTTTAATGTGAAATGGGGAAAGGCAAGAGCCTTTCATATTCACTATGAAAACCACAAGCTGTAGTGGTATGATTAGAAAGGCAGAGGCTAGGAAGTTTTTGACATACTGTAAACTGGCATTGCAGTACAAAAAACAAGTGAATTGTAATATTTTCTCACAGGAGATTTCATCGTTTGAAGTTACATGAACAGATTTAATATTTCATTCCAAAGTCTTGTGTTTTTTTTACCTTGCTAATGAATGAACTTAAGTACACAACTGTATAGTCTAATGCTGTACATTGGACAAAAGAGATAAAGTACAACTTCCTACATCCTATTTTTTTACTTAAGGAAAATTCAGTATTATTCAGAAAATTATTACAGGGGTTTTTTGTTAATGGCAATAAAATCATTGTAGGTCTCAGATTTTTTTTTAAAGTCAAAATATCATTTTTAGGATGGAAAAACTGTACAGTTAAGACTAACTACATTTAAATTCATGTGACATCTGTTATAATTTCATATAATCATACTGAGGATCTGAATTTTTAATGCTTTTCATTTAAACAGACCTGTTATGTTTAAATATATCCGTATGGTTTCTGTTATGTTTGTATTTCTGAAGATAGTTTATTTGATCTGTTTTCTAATGATCATTTTTACAATATGTATTAACTGAATATTTAATAGCCACATGCTCTAGTGTAAAATTACAGTCAACAAAAATCAAGTGACAGCAGGAAATTATTTCAGTCACTGTGCATGCATGCCTTCAAATTTTAAAAAAGAAATATGAATTGTGTTATTACAAAATTAGTGCTTTGTCAGACCCAGCTATTTCGCTTAACTTGTTCCTTATATGAAGTTTTTAGAAGTGAAACGATAGTGAAAAATGGAGTCAAGTAACTTGTAATCCAAGTAACTTTTCTCCATGACTGGTGCTGGAACTTTGCACCATCAATGGATTATTCAAAATGGATTCTAAGAACCAGCCATACCAAAGGTAGGCAAGCGCTAAATAAAAGGTTTATGGATAGTTATGATAGATACTTGCAGTTTATTTTTAAAAAACCTTTTTAGTGATGCAGCTGTTGCATTAAAAAAAGTCTAGTCAGGAAAAAAACATGAAAACATGTTGAGAAGTAACAAATCTTTAGTAAAGGTACATGAAGAATATTGATAGCAGTTTTACAAGTTAATATAGCTGGTGCACTATGAAAGAAGATCCCCTGTATATTTATCATTCAAACCACAAATATGTCATAAAATAAGCATTCAGTTGGATGTATTTCTTGTCTGGAACAATACTGTTCCTTATCATTGCTGGCCTCTTATTCATCACATTATGAACTTTTTCATAATGTTAAAATCAATAGCTAGTAGTTCCCTCAAGAACTGTATATTTTAACACTCGTCATACTGTATGTGGTGATAACTCAATGAGATGTGAATGTATTAAATGTTTATTCTTAAGTGAATGCACATATTTTTTCTGTACTCTAAAGAAGCTAAAACCCCAACAAGTGCAATGCTAGTGATATTAGCAAGAAAAATAGTAGCATAAGAAAGCATCATTATTTTAAAATGGCCTCACAATAATAATGTTTGTAATATTCTTAGTGCATAATGTCTGTTCCATACGTTGAACGCTAGATTTGATTTTCTTCTAGGTAGTTCATAATTTTTAATTTTAGTGCATTATTTATTGCCATAGGGCTAGATTCATTTTATTCAGTTCTTACGCTCACAAAGGTTTGTCTGAAAAAGGACTGAGTTATAAACGGGGTCAGGGCTTCAGGATGGGGCCCATGCTATTCAGAATTCCTGAATAGAATTTACTATTAGGACTTTGTGAGGGGATTTGTGTTTGACATTAATTAGAACTGATTTGGCTGATATTTTTAATATGAACTTTCACAACACTGGCTTGTTAACTGAACACTTTGTTTTGAACACTTTGTCAGTGTTCCCTGAAAATTGAGGCATATTCTGTTAGCCTACATTTACTGTAGTCATTCACATCCTTGAAAATATAGTAATTTTTTGTACCTAATCTTAGTGGTAGTATTTTGTACCCAAGTTGCCCTCACTTTGTACTTGGTGCAGCGCAAGAGTGAATCAGGCCTTCCATCTTTCCTAAGGACCAGACTCTTAAGGCAGGGAAAGATAGCAGGAAGCTTCTTCCATGCTGCACATATGATGGAAGAGAAGACACCTGTCTATAGTGTGGGAGGCTTCCAAAGCTACCAGGGAACATGGCTAGGGCCCTGTGGGTGCATGGGACACTTGCTTGGAGAAGAGAATCTTCAGAAGCTGTGGGGAAGGATAGGGATATTAGTCCTGAGCACGCACAGTTGCGAAGTTGGAGGAGGAAGATTGGGTGCTAGTCATAGTGAGGGATAAGGACAGGTTTTGGCAGCTAAGAGTGGTCAGGATGAAGGGCTGTTGAGTCCTATTGTGGAAGGTTTATATAGCTGGGAGCAAAGTCAGCTATGGGTTCTTTTTGGACTATTATTGCATAAAGCAATGGTTCTCAAACTGGGGGTCGCGAGCTCCCGTGGCATTCGGTGGAATTTCAGCGTATGTTCTGAATTTGGGAGTGTGTCTGCCGAAAAGCCACCGAGTAGAACTTTTCTGCTTTTGTGGCATTTCGGCGGACAGTCAGAGAAACACTGTGTGACCGCTGAAATGCCACCGAAACCGGAAGAGTTCAATTCAGCGGCTTTTCGGTGGACGTACCCGGGGGTTGGCAGCGGATGTGGCACTGCAAAAAGGGGTCTCGAACTAAAGAAGTTTGAGAACCCCTGGTATAAAGGATCTAGAGCTGGGAAGTGAGCATCAGGATGCTTGTCATCAAGGGCAGATGGAGAGATTGGCTGCGGAAGGGGAGGCAGATCAGATGCAACAATTACAAGGTGGGTGCAGAGGGAAGGTTCTGCAACTAGGAGGCGTGAGATTCTAAATAACCTTCAGAAGTCTATTACGTATATGAGAGCAGCAAAGCAAATGATTATAAACATCAGAAGATAGCAATTGCACTAATTACAGACCATGGTAAACTCTAAAAATAAACTGAAATAGCAGTTTTTAGTGGTGCAAAATAAAGTATTTCTGTAGTTATATTTTGCTGTAAATTCTAATAATTCTTTCTAGCTTGAATGTGTAGAATGCACAAAAATATAGTTGCACAGAATTTTTAAGACAATATTGTTGTTTTCTCTTTAATCCAAGTATATTAATAACTGCATTTTGCCATTTCCATTTGCTAAGCAAATAGATGCACTTTGTTGCTTATGAAGCACCAAAGGAAAGAATGAATCCACACAAGACGCAAGAGCTTATGTAAAGTTAATGAACGGTAGCAGAAAGATTGAATAATGAGTTCTGTAAATTTTGTTCCTTAAATATTTTAATATAACTGGGATATTTTTCTGTGCTGGCTGCCGTCAGTGATAGAAGTATCAACAGGAGAAAAATAGGTCACTTGGGTTTTAGCATTAAGCAGCAAATCCAGGGTCAATAGGATTTAGTTGAGATGTTAAGGTTTATTCAGTACATTTAGTTAATGAATGGGGGGAGAGGGGGAGAAAAAAGTTTGTGGCAGGATTGGTGGAGGGGACAGAATGGTCTCCTGCCAAGTGGTACATCCTGCTGTAATTCTTCCTGAATGATAGATATTCCTTAGGACAAAAAAGGAGCTGAGTGATGGGGATTTTAATTAAAAAATACCAGCACTAAAGCCAGCTTTTTTGGATTAAAATTCACCAAAATACTTTAACAGACATCCATCTAGTATGAGGGCTTGTTTTGTGTTTTGTTCTAATTATGAATGTTAACCTTTAACTGAGGGCAGTGGCGTTGGTAGAATGTTTATAGTGTGTGTATGTGTGGGGGGTTTCTGAAAGCCACTGAGCAAAATTGTAAACCTTGTATAGGATGGAAACCAGTTCAAGCCAGGGTGTGTTGCTACACTCCCAGCACCCCTAGTTCCAGAATTCCTGTCTGAAGGGAAAACACCTAGAATGTGTTTAAGCACCTAGACACTGCTGATTATGGCTAAATCAAACTTTTCTTACTGACCGGGTTTCATATTGGCAGGCTTCAGTGTAGAGACACCATGTACCTGCTTGTCTTGAGAAGATCTTCTCTGCTTAGGTAGTCTAGTTGTGGTTACTTCTAAGTCCTGGCATGTATGGAGGCCTTTGAGAATGTTCTCACAGCACCACTCAACAAAATTGGCATTTGAGCTAGTTGAAAAATTATGAAATTTTTTGAGTTTGGAAAAAATGTGGTTTATCAGCACAAAAAATGTTTCAAAAATTTGAAACGTTGAGATGGCACGAGCTTAAAAAATGGCATGGCTTTACTGATACTCAAATGAAGGCATGGACTTTTTTAAAAAAATTGCTCTGATATGTCATAACTACATTGGCTCTCCAATACAGCACAGGGAACCCCAAGTACATGGGAAGCAAGTGCAGTTTCAGAAGCGAGTACAGGACAGGGAGAATACTCCATAAAGTTTTTATCAACTTTGAAATGGAAAGAGTCACAGATCTGTTTGGCAGCAAGGAAGACTGGCCATTAAATTGAGGATTTAATTGAGTGATGTAGTATGGTAGAGACTGCAAGGAGCCATCTGCTGACAGCACAGCCCGTGCAAGGGCCTAGCAGAATTTGCATCCCCTTCAGCCAAGAGAGAACAGGTATTGTGCCTCCTGATGTCTCTGTGCCCTGTAGAGTGCCGTGTGCCATCACATGAAAGGAATAAGCTGCATTACCCAAAGGCAGGATGCCTTCTGGTGCTCCCCTTGGGGCAGTGCATTTCTGTACCACTCCTTTAGCCTTTGTGCAATTTGCACAATCTAGCCCCGAAAAAGCAGTTTTTATCAACATATTCAGGGCCTAGTCCTGCCACCCTTACTTCCTTTCGGGTGCTATTCACCTTCATTTGGAGGCCAGCGCAAGATCTATCCACCACTGAAATCCTTTTATGAGGATAGAGTCAGGTTTTCAATAATCACAAAAAATTTGGGACCTGTCATTCAGATGGCAAAAACTTTATACACATTTAGCATCTCATTAGAATGGCTGTGGGCGGGCGTTAACACTTTGCCAGGAAGTTATAATGGAAGTTTTGCCTACATTGGAACACTGATCTTGGATATAGAACAGTAACAAAGCATAATAAAGAACTACGATATTTAAAATAGACACAACCCTTTTTAAAGTCACAGTCCCTCTGATCAGTAACTGTCATGCCGGGTAGAGCTCTGCACTGCAAGTCAGCCACCCCAGCTCCAGTAAGACCTGACTATATTTAATTAAGCTGATTAAGAAGTCTAATTTGTTTTTATTTGTATTTGTTTGTAGTTTTCCTCAATGTGAAATTTAAAATAAACTAGATTAAGAAATACATGCTTTGCTCTTTTTGCCTGAGGTAACAACCCTCTAACCTCCAACGCTCTTGGCATGTGGATTTGGGATTTTGGTTGGTAGTGGTACGGGTAAATGTGAAATTGAGATCCAAGTTTTGATTAGGTTTCTGATTTTGGTTCAGGCCTATCTCTGTTCCTAAGAGTAGCATTAAATTCCTGTTGAAAGAGCAGGGTTCCAAGGAACTCCAAAGGTTGTTGCAGGATGTATTGTCCTGACAGTATTTACTTGTGATAAATATGGATCCACTGTAGATAATGGACAGGCTGCCTATGCCAATATAAATTTATGGGCAGCACATATTGTATACTTGTGAACTGTTTCTCAGATTTTTTTAAAATGATACTCTTCCCAGAATTTTGAATTTTAACTACAAATTAATTTTCTACTTATATTCACCTTAGGCTGAATTGAGGTTCTAACTCTGTTTTTCACAACTCAGTCTTTCCTCAGACTCAATCCCATGAAATTCAGTGGCATTTGTCAGAGTAAAGACAAAGTAAGGGACTCTAAGATCTGTCATATTTTGAGGTGGTTCTCATCCTCTGATATTTAAGAGTAATACTCAAAAAAAAATTAATTTCCTTTAAATAACATGTCTGATATTACCATATACATACATATTATCACATATACATTTATTCCAATCTACCTGTAACCCATTAACTGGCTTAGGGCCCAAAGGCCTTCAAGTAGTGTCAGAAATCCACCTGATGCATTGAAATGCTAGATTTTGCATTTTGATCTCTCATTTAGCTGTAAGTGATGTATACAGAATGGTATAGAGCCAGATAAATCAGTGTTGACAACATATCTGTGGAAGCTCAAGAGCAGAAATTAAGCTGTTGGCATGCCATGTGCTAAAATATGTGTCTCTACATTCTCCTATTTCCTACTGTCTTCACTACTAATTAGTGTTTTGTGTACATAATTCCATGTTCTTTGAAGAAAAACACTTTTCTGAGACTACCAATGCCTACATAAAAGACCTGTGTATATGGGAATCTATGCCTGTTGGAGGAACTTTTGAGGGCCTGGGGAATCCCATCTAAAAAACCAAATTGCGGTGTGGATCTACTGGTAGCAAATGGTCCATAGGCTGCTAAAAGCAACTCATTTTGTCTTATTCCAGGTTAAGACCTTGTATTTAATTTAACATTGATGTGAATCTTATGCCTACCCTTATGAAAGAGTCCTATAGAATTTAATAGAAAATTACTTTTGAAGGTATTTTGAATAATTCTGTATTCAAACAATATAGATAGGGCCCTACCAAATTCTTGCCCATGAAAAATGCATCACAGATCATGAAATCTAGTCTCCCACTGTGAAATCCGGACTTTTATGTGCTTTAACACTATACTGTACAGATTTTATGGGGGAGACCAGCGTTTCTGAGGTTGGGGTTCCTGACCCAAAAGGGAGTTCAGGAGAGGGGGTTGCAAGGTTATTTGGGGAGGAGTGGGGCGCAGTATTGCCATCCTTTCTTCTGTGCTGCCTTTCGAGCTGGGTGGCTGGTGACTGGAGAGTAACGGCTGTTGGCCAGGTGCCCAGCTCCGAAAGCGGCACTCCACTAGCAGCAGTGCAGAAGTAAGGGTGGCAATACCATAACATGCCACTCTTACTTCTGTGTTGCTGCTGGCAGTGGCTCTGCCTTTAAAGCTGGGCTCCCAGCCTGCAGCTGCCACTTTCCAGTTGCCCAGCTCTGAAGGCAGCACCTTTGCCAGCAGCAGTGCAGAAGTAAGAGTAGCAATACTGTGACCTTACCACAACTTCTTTTTGGATCAGGACCCCTACAACTCTGAGAAATTTCAGATTTGAATTGCTGAAATAATGAAATTTATTATTTTTTATAATCCCATGACCATGAAATTGACCAAAATGGACAGTGAATTTGGTAGGGCCCTAGATATAGAACTATGTATTAGCTGTAGTAGGGCTCAAAAAACCATGAGGATATTAAATTCTGTAGGTTTTTAGAATAATTTCTGTAGAATTTAGATGAATTTCTGTGAAACTTTTTTTATTGGTTCAATCCCTATTCAATTCTATTGGACTTATCCCTAAGAATAAATCCACACTTACTGTAATGAAGGCACAGAAATTCACAATGTATTCACTTCATTTAAGGTGTATTGCACTGAAAATCTGTTTGGTGGAAAGCCATAGTTTCTAGATCAGATTTACCTATGCATTCTGAAAGAAAAGCAGCAGTTAATTCAGTATAACTGGTACTCCTGGGGAAATTCTGTGCCACTGCACATGCACAGAATTCATGTCCCCTGCAGATTTTTTTTTTCTCTGCAGAAGATGGATTCTGCCAGAGAGGCATTGTAGTTATGCCTTTTGCCCACCAGGGGCTGCTGTGGTGCCAGAACAGAGGGAAGCCAGTCACCAGCTGTAACATGCAGTAAGAGAGAGAGCAGAGGCTGCATTTCTCACAGTGCCCTGCCTGCAGGGCCAAGTGAGGATTCACATATGGGTGGGACAAACAGAGCGGGGCACATGGGGTTGCTGGGTGCGGTGGGGGAGTCACAGACTGGGATTCAGAAGCGCCAGTATAGAGATAGACTGGAGAATGGGCTGAATGGGAATGGAGGTGCAGAGCCACATGGGGATAGAGGTTAGCGAACATTTTCTTCAACCCAAATGAAATTTGTTTTGACTTTTCATTTTCCTAAAATTTCAAAAAAAGAGGATGACACTGAATTATTTTATTTATTTTTTATTTTGTTATTTATTAAATTGCCTGTGAACTGAAAAATGAGCTATTGGCACAGCCTTATTTATAGGTAACTTTTCAAAAGCCATCAGTTGAATCCACCCACCTTGAAACAAAGTAAACTTGATTCTCCGATCATTGGCCTGCTTTTGAAAATGTAGATCTGTTGTATTTGGTCTTCACAAAAGGAATGGCTGCAGCAGTTTGTAAAGGATGGGGAGAATGGGAATTGGTCAGGAGACGCAGGAGACGTGAATGAATTTAAAGCGGCGGGCTGCAACTCTTAATATGCCAAAGGAAGGGCTGAAACACCCCACCCCTCTAATCTATCAGGCATTAATTAGGTCCAATGCAGGGTTAAAAGACCTCCTATCATACAACCAAGGAATGAGAGGGGACCCTGGTAGCAAACTCCCACTACTGATCCATCCTATTACTGGACCTCAGTACCATCTCCTGTGAAAGGGAATGAGGACATAGATGAGTGGCAGCTGTGGAGATTTAAGTCTTTGTCTGACATGTGCATGCACATGCTATCATCTGCTTGGGGCTTCCCCTGGAAGCCTGCTACAAGTTCCAACAATATTTTTGATGTTTGTTTACCTCTCCTCCCCAACCTTTCTCTGGCACTCTCTCTTATCCGTATCCCCACTTACCAGTCCACCGGGATGGTGTGAAGAAAGCAAAAAATCCAAAAACAAGAAAAAAAAACATTGGGCAATTTGCCGATCTTTTTCCGAAGAAAAAAAATTCCTTCCTGACCACAAAAGGTGATCTGGTCTGACTCACAGCAAGCCTACACCAATTCTGATAACTACACCACCTATAGGGTCGGGCAGCTTTCAGAATCAAGAATGACTGCTGGGTGGTGGTTGGGGATGGGGAGGCTTGTTTGCTGGAACCAGTTGGCTCCCTCACATCCCTACATGGCAGGGAGACTAGAAAAAAAGAAGGACCCAGGTTCCAGGGGATTACCTTCCTTCCCACCAGGATCTGATGGAATGGCCAACCCCTACCAATTCAATCAACATTCTACCTCTTTCCCTCTCCCAGTCCCTGACCTGCTAAGGCCAGAAGGGGCATTCTACTATCAAGGCTTAAGTTAACGACCAAAGTGACAGTAAATCATAATTAATATTAGGGTGTATTAGAAAATGCTGGATATCAGAATAATAGTTTTTATGAACATTTATTGGATTATTAGAGAGACACAAATGTGACTTACTATAAATGGTACCAAGGAAAAGCAAAGCTTTGAGTGGAGGAAATAAAGCTATTTTTATATGGTTAAATACAATGAAATCACTCGAAAGAAAGAAAAAAATGAATAACAGTGTATCTGTAGCAATTATGAAAAGTTCATCAAATGCAGTAGCAGAAAAAGTTACATTTCTTTTCCTATGATCAGGGATTTTAGTATACTTTAAAAGAATTGAATTCAACATCTAGGAAATCTGGGACTGTGCACAATTAACATGATCTCTAACAATAGCTAATATGTTCTGACAAAAGGGAGGAGATGTTTGCAGCAGCCATTCAAAGAGTAAGTGAGTTAGATCATTTTTCAGAGTCACTGATATGTTAAGTTTGTGCGTTTGGTGTTTAATGACAGGGTGAAGCAGGGCAGAGGTCAGGTTGTTTAGGTGGCTTTAACTGCACGTTTCCATATTTCTGATGTTTCTTAATGCACTCAATCTGTTTAGCATATCAAAAAAAAAATAGGATAAGGGGTGTTTTGATCTCCGCCTCAGTATTGCCAACCTTAAGAGATCAGAAATCATGAGTTTGGCTCTGAAATCATGAGATTTTCAAAAGAGATCAGATTGTTTTCAGATGTACCTTTTGAACTGCCTTCCCTCATCCCCAGTGTATGAGTGAGACAATTAAGATTTCCCTTGTTCCCAAGTTTATGGGGTAAGGTGATTTTGACCCTGCTGCAGAAGCTCTGTCTGCCACATCTGGACGTCCTCTGTCCAGCAATTAATTCTGCCCCCAACCTCCAAATCAATCCTGCCCCCACCAAGTTCCATATCAGTTCAGCCCCCCATCAGTACACTTTAGATTTTGACCTTTTGTCTTGTCCCTATAAAAACCATTTTAGGTTTCCCCATTCATTGTAGCAGGAAATCCCATTTATTATCGAAGAGGAAATTATGCTGCAATATAACATTTTTATGCCTTGTGCTCTTAATGTTAAAAAATAAACCTTATTTTAGGGATGGGGGGGCAAGTAAACTAATTGTAGGCTTGGTAATAAACTGCAGGACACACTTGTTCTTATTTAAATAATGTACACAAGCTAAAGCTATCCTTTTTACTGTGCCTTTATTACATTGAGTTGTGCACAGATGGATAGGCTTTTAGTGGGTTCAGGAGCAACAGAGGCTCACCCGTATATATCTCAACCTCTCTAAAGCAACTGGAATTCCCTTAGGAGCAGTACATTAAAGTGACTATGAAAATGGAGTTTTCTTTTACCTTGTGACCTTTCTGTTTTCCCTTCATGAGGAGTATACAGCAAAGATCCTCTCTCTGGTGCATAATATTCGTCAATAAAGTTAAAAGCACCAGATCGTATACGTACAGGGAGATAAATAATAACGTAGCCAGATCTGGGTTTGCCTACATCTACTAATAAAATGTCACCTACATTTTAGTTCTGTATGCCTCTAACAGCATAGGTAAAAATGCATTAAAAACTGATGCTCTCTATGGGAATATGACTGAGTTTGCCAGATAGAGAAATATATTGTCTAAATAATACCTTTAGAGGATATTAGATGAGCATAAAAGATTACAGACGCAACTAAAGTGCATTTCCTTTCTATTCCCTCTGCCACTAATGTAATTCAGATGTTTTAGATACTTTTTTTTAATGTTTGGATTATTTTGTGGAGGACTTAGTAGATTTTTAAAAATTCTTATTTGTCTGTATTGCTTTCAAAGACACATTAATTTTTTACTGTTTGAAATACTTCACTGGAAACTTCACTTCACTGTGATTTTAAACCATGACTGTCATCTTACTGAAGCAAATTATTCATGTTTATACTACATTAACATTCTTGCACACTTTTATTTATTGGAGCTGGGCAGATGCCTTAAAAATAAAATTTCCACACATTTGCGTAAATTTTAAAGAAAATGAATTTTCTTTGGCTGGATTTGCACTTCTTTTATGTCTGCTTTCTGAGAACTTGTTTCTAGTAAACAAGTCTGGTGGGAGTTTCAACTGAAACAGCTCTGTTTTCTATTTAGGCTATAGAGAAACTCTCCTGACAATTATCAGTTTTTATTAAAACATATTTCTTCATTATTTGCTGGAGCAATTCAGTGGCTATACAATCAGGCTACGTGTGGCTATGCTATCAGTGTTATAGCATGAGGAATATAACAATGGATGCCTCTCACCAAAATGTGTAAGGGTAGTAGTTCTGCAAATGGGTAACTAACAAGTAATATTACCCCACTGCAGTAACACCAGCTTACTTGCAATGAACAGGCGAATATTGTCCCATTTACAGGGCTGCCTGGTACTTTCCCGCCCCATTGCTTCACTGATGGACGTTACTCCTTCACTGCCTTTTGTCCCAAGGATCAACAGGAGGACCATCTAATCCGTTTACTGAGTTTGATCTACACATCCGTAAGGCTCGGTTTTAGTTACAGGTATTTTCAGTAAAAGTCACGGGCAGTAAACAAAAATTCACGGATGGTGAGTCACCTGTCCATGACATTTACTGTATACTCCTGACTAAAACTTGCGGTGGGGGCGGAGAGTTCAGGGGGGATGGCCAAGGAGGGAGGCACCGTGGGTGCTTGAGGGTAGCAGGGCAGCCTCGGAGGGAGACGCCATGGGACCTTGGAGGAGGGAGTCTGGGAGGGGGGCACCGCACGTGCTCGGAGGGGAGGCAGGGCTGGGGCAGGCTCCCTACCCTGCTCCTAAGCTCCCCATGCTGTCTCTGCTCTGCACCAACTCCCAGTTCTGCAGCTCCCATTGGCTGGAGGACCAAGACTGTCCCAGTAGCAGCCATTGCATCTGGCCCAGGGGCAGCCTGAGCTGCCCCCGGGCCAGGAACAGCAGCCACTGAAGAAGTCATGAAAAGTCACAGGATCCGTGACCTCCATGACAAAAGTGGAGCCTTACACAACATAAGTGCAGCAAGATGATAGACAAACCAGTGCTGCTCTGGGGAAGATTCAGGAGCAGTAAAGGCTCTTCTGATCTCAGATGAGTGTAGCTCAGTAGTAATGCCACTGTAAAGCTGGAGTGAGTAGGTTCAGAATCAGACCCATTGCCTTTTGGTGTATTTCATTGTGGATTTTCCAAAGAGAGGAGATAGAGGAGACAGTGGGAAAGGAGAATTAGAGGGGGTTGGGGAGAGCCTCGATACAAAAAATGGTTTGAGATAATTAGGGGCAGCTTTTTTTTCAAAGTTTCCCAAAGCACTCTTGGTTGCCAGGCATCCAGTTTTCGATGGAACGCCTGATCAAAAAGGGACCCTGATAGCTCCAATCAGCACCACCGATTGGGCCATTAAAAGTCCGGTCAAAGGTGCTGTGGGCTAAGGCAGGCTATTCCCTACCAGTTCTGGCACTGCACTGCGCC